>JARHVA010000580.1:3140000-3380000 GCA_037957365.1 Torreya grandis | reverse complement strand
ATACATCTTATGATTTTAATACATGATATTGAGAGGCATGTGGCATCATTTCATATAGCTACGTTATCTCAAAATTTTATTTTCATATTTTACCCATTTCAAACCTTATGAATACATGAAATTATGATATTATGACATGGCATCATCATATTGTTTTATATTTTTTCACTCATTGTTATCCATTTTAAATATTGAAATGCACAAAAGTGTGAGATAAATACATGTGGCATCACCACATAAATTCATGTTGTCATAAACTTTTATTTTTTAGAGATTTTAATTAGATTCTTAATTGATATAATTAGTATAGGCCTTTGTGGGGTGGGCACATTCCCATCCTATATGGGTCTAGTATATTGATAATATAATAAATTAATAATCCAATATTATTTTACTGTGTAAAATGGACCATTATTAAAATATATTTATCCCTACCCTGATAGGTGATGTATGTAGCATGGTCACCTTAGAATTTTAACTGATCCCATCTTTGATATTAGTCAATTGTAAGGAAATTTATTTCTCAACCAATTTATCTAGGACACACCTTGGTAAGAGATATTGTGCTATTGTTTCTCCTTATACTCTTAATATGGCTATGACTAGGGTAAAATCAATAATAACCATAATCATGATTGTAGAGACCACCTTATTTCATCATATATCCTTGGCATAGGCTTCATACTAATAGCTTGATATATATGTGGGTAAAATTCATCAACTATATTTTGTATATAATGCATAAACCTAAAAATATGAATAATTTCAAAGTATTCACAACTCATTTTTTTATTTTTGGGTGTCCATATAGGTGACCCTAGAAAACTCATGGAAACATAAACAACATAAAGTAGAACATTATGATCTCATTATTTCAAGGATAAATGATATTAATAATTGTACTCCTTCATTTCTTTGAACTTATTGTAAATGGATTTGTAATGATGAAATTAATCATGCAAATCTATTGAATCAAAATATTTTCCTTGTATTATTGGTTTGTTTGAATGAGAACAGATAACGAGCTTGATTCTCACTAGGATCCACCATTATAATTGATTTAAGGACTTGATACTATAATTACCATAAGTTTGAAGGGAGTAGAGAGCTCTAGATATTTAATTTTCACTAGTATTCTATTTGAAAATGGATTTAAAATTTATTTGAGACCATACAAGTCTAGTCCATTAGCGATAAGCCAAGATTTGTCATTATTAAATCATGAGAATTAATTTGTTCCCAATGGTTTGTGATGGAAAACTTTCAATTTTAATTTGATTTTGTGACAGTGGCTTCAAAAGAGATTTATTTGAGAGGTGTCCATTTATTGTGGTTTATTAGAATTTGATTAGACCCTCTTTTATTTTTTATTACAATTGTTAGTGATCCAAATATAGATTTATGTAGTCTTATGTGAATTTTTTATAAGTCATGAGTAAGTTGTGGAAATATATGGAAATTCACATTCTCACAAACCTTTTTAATCAATTATTTTAGAATTAATACTTGTGAAGGTGTGAGGTGAATAAATGTGGTAGATTGTTTCTCTAAAAATGTCTTTGATTCTAAGTATTTTCTTATGATTGACACTATCTTTATGTGAGTTGATTCAAACTCAAAAAGATAGACTACCATGTCATGTGGACATGATTTTTTTCATAATATGGATAGATTAATTATAA
Organism: Torreya grandis; assembly: GCA_037957365.1. Lineage (NCBI taxonomy): Eukaryota > Viridiplantae > Streptophyta > Pinopsida > Cupressales > Taxaceae > Torreya > Torreya grandis. Next base: position 3,378,318 of record JARHVA010000580.1, on the reverse strand, counting down.
GGTCCATAATTAAGTAGTTCCTGGATACAAATGCCCATGAAAGTATGTGAAATTTGAGACACATGGAACTGCTATACATATAAAATAACCAAGTTAGCCCCATTCAATTCTTAAAAAGGTAAGGACAATTTAACTAAAAATAAAAAATTAGCCACTTTGATATATGTATGTATAATAATTTTATATTTTTTGTATAAATGTGAAAATTTGGAATTGTTTTGTAAATATTTATGAGTATTACAAGAACTTTTTAAAAATAGCATGGTTTATTTTTGATGTGATTAAGTAATATTAATATTTATATTTTGGGATTCATATTGTTTCTTAAAAACATCATCATATTAAGAAACATTAGAGGATGTGTGTGTGTGTGTGTGTGTGTGTGTGTGCGTCTTATTATTATTATTTTGATTAATATATACATCAATGATTTACAATAAAAGAGTAGACTATTTTTTTAATGTATTTATCGTTATTTTAATATTAAATAATTTTATGTAGGTTATGTCATGTTTTAATAGTTAACTATACATTTTTAGACAACACTTATAGTTATTAAGGTTATTATCACAATTCAATCTTTATTTACAATAATTTGGTAAAACATTATGAATGTTTGGCATTTGAACTTGAGTGGGTAAGGAAGGATCCCACCTAACTTACCAATAAAGATGTTGTTATGTATTTTTGAAAGTGTTTAAAACATATTTTTAACTAATGGAAGTTAATGATGATAAGTCCAATTTTTTTCATGATACACTGAGATCAGTGACACATCAAATGACATTATTTGTTTTCTCATATAACCTTGATCACGTGTTCTTATTTTTATGTACATATTTTTACTAGAAACAAATAGATCCTTACATGAGATTGAGATAAAATTTAATAATTATTATACTTTTTTTATTTTTTCTCATATTTATGTTTTATTTTTTTATCTAATAGGGTTTTACAAACTTGCTTTTATCTCACATTTATTTTGTATACAATAGCATCATTGGCTCTTGCATTTTGGAAGATGATCATGTGGACTTATTTTCAAAAGGAACTAAATTTTAAAAGTGTATAGTGTATACAATAATGGGGATAATACATTATAGAGATGCAAGAAGATGATTTTTTGTTGCTTGTTTTAATTTAGTATTGGATGGAAAAGTACAATTTCCTTATTTATTTTATGAATTTGAAATGTTAGCAAATGTTGATAATAAAAGATACTAAATTACATTTGAAGAGAATTAATTGTCAAATAATGCATATTATTCCATTCCCACAATTCATATTGATTACATTTTTAGTGACCTAAGGATTATAGTGTTATGAAGAAGTGATATTATATAATTGATAGTGAAAACAACATCATATAGACCTAAAGATAGAACCAATTTTATCAGAGATAATTTTGTTCTCAAACACAATGTTATAGTAGAGAGGATGACATAACCCAAGGTTTTGTAACCCATGTGATAAAGGATCACAAAATTCATGAAGAGATATTGAGACCCTTGATGTTTGGTATAATGTTTGAAAATGTGGGAAATTAATGTTAGAATTGTTCAAACTTGATACAACCTAATAAAATAATATATTGGCCAACACAATTTTTGATTTTATGTTAAAAAAGAGGTTCCCTTATGGTAAATAAAGGTAGTTCTCAATTGTATGGTCTGTACCTTATACATAATGGTTAAAATAATTTGATGTTCAGTAAATTTCTTTCCAAATTGATCCATTTGTGCTCGTCCATGAGAAAATATGTTGCAAAGGGAACACTTAAATATTTAATTTAAGGAAACATGGTATAATTTAATGGATTAGATGCCAACACATTTGGTCTAAATATTGATAGAATATTCATCCCTCTTTAAAAATTATGTTCCCTATCTAAACGATCTATCATACAATGGCTTACTAGGAAATTAAGTGAAATAGATAATTTTCCTATAGATGGTGGATTCAAACAAGTCTGTGATGAAGTTGAGGTGAACATGTGTGGTGAATTAGAAGAGTGAGAACCCAAATAAGTGTATAAAGTTTATTTTGATGACATTAATCATAATAATTATCAAAAGGTGATCAAGAGACCCTGTAATGCTAAAAAATGTAAGAATTGAAAGCCCTTATAGCTAATTTGGAAAATTAAAATGTTGATGAGGATTAAAAAGCATCATTTTTTTATTAAGTGGTGAATTTGAAAATTTGATTTTCTAAATATAACCTTATAAAAACTAAATTCATGCATGAATAAGATAGAGAATTTTGTGTTATATGTATTATAAATAAATGTCATATTTAATGTTAGTGATGAATCTATAGAGGTACATAAAATGAAATTTAAGGGATGAATATTTGTCAAAATACATGAAGTAGGTTATAAATTCAAAAATTAAATTAGATAAATGGTGATAGGTGTGCAATAAATGGTAACACTGAGAAAGAGAAATAAATTCAAATACTATTGTAATTATTGCTTGTATATCAAGAATCATTGTGACAAATTCAAATATTTCTCAACATTTAAATCATTCAGTAGGATAAGATGGATTCAAATTTAATAAAAGGATATTAATGCATTTTATGCCCATAATTTAATGTGAAATAAGTGTAATTAAGAACTCGAAATTTCTAAAACTTACACTAGTGTCATAATGAATTTTTATCAAGATAATGACTAGAATATTTCAACATGTTTTGATTTCAAATAAAAAGAATTCACCAAGTGTGACGAGTTAAAAAATTTATATAACAAATATAGAGCCAAAAAAATCTTAGAATCACTCTCAAAACATGAAGAGGAACGCAAATGGCATAATAAATACATTCAAAGTTGTCATTCACATTATTAACACCCATAGATTACAATTTGTTTAACCTTAAAATGATCTAGGTGATATTATTATTAGCCTTATATTTGATTAAATAAGGTTTATATAAATGAAATGACACAAGGGTGATCATAAGATCTATACCAAGATAATTATATGTTAAACTCATATATAGGCATATGCTAAATTCATAAAACTAGGATAATCTAAATATGGAAAGTAAAACTAAGCTATTCAAGGAAATGAAAAGGAAGTAATATAATTAGTTGATTATGATGTTGTCATAGTGTTAGATATACAACATGTAGGAATAAGTCTATAATATAGTTATATAATACTCGTTAGATTCTAGATCTGATGTTTATAAAGCTCTAGACACTAATGTCAGCCTTGGATAGTTTTTTTGATGCTACTATTTGGGTTGAATGTAAGTTTATTATACAAAATATCTGCTATAAAATGATGCAAACACCTAGATGTTTCTAGGTTTTAATTCACCTTCAATCTGGTGCATTCAAATTTGGGTCATAAACTATCACTCCTTATAAAATAGCAAAAACTAGTTATTAGTGGGTAATGTAGACACCTAAATCTAGCCACCAATGACCTCCAACCAAGGTTTTGACCAATTTCCACCAAAATGCACAATTTGGCCTAAAAACACTAAAGCACATTAAATGAGTTGAAGTTGACATATTCAAGTGAAAATTTTGGCTAGTGTATCACTAAATGGGGAAATGCAATTTATGGGCTAGCTAAATTTTATCAAATCATTTTGAGTTAAAATGCCAATTTTGCACCTGTGTGCTCTAGATTGCTCTTTTATATCAAATATCTTTCACAAGACATGTGCCTTTGTTATTTGGTTTTTGTAAAATCCTAAATGGGATAATATATCCAATGCATCTGACATTAACTTCCAATTCCAATCTAGTCAATTTTTTGACCAATAACAAAGCATTGTGATCAATTTGAGTAATTTGTCCACAGAGAGCTTAATCATGCTTAAGAGATAATTAAACCAAATTAGAGCCTAATTAATAATTTCATGGAAACTTGTTGAATACTTATTTTTTGAAATGAATATTGAATATCTACATCATCCAGTGACCTCATTTCTTGGGAAGACACCCCTAGGCCATAAATGACATAAATATCAAGATTCATGCTTCCCATGCCTCATCAATGCCCTCCATGTCTCTTAATTACTACTTTATCCCATTTATTGATGAGGTTGTTTATAAATTTTAATTACATAATTAGATTAATCCTTAGCCACACATCTCAATCCTGAGATGGATGGTTCAGGTTGATTTTAATCAATCTCAAAAATATTTAAATGAAGAGGCCATGAACATCATTTCTAAACTATTTTGGTACAAAGTCATAATTCACAAATTATTCCAAAAGCCATTAAAATTAGTGTTACCATACCAAATTTATTCCAATCCAATCCAAGCCAAATCCATAAGGTTCCAAGAAGAAGAGGAGATAACCAAGCTTCCTTTGATGAAGACTTCATGAGCACAAACCAAGAAAGCCACTACAACAAGCATTTTGGAGCATCCAAGGAAGGTCAAGGAAGGTTTATTTTGCATTTTAGTTGTGTTTTTTATTCATGTTTGTTAACTAATCTCTCTCTAGTGTCTACGCCTAGTGATTTTATGCTAGTTAGTGTGTTTCTTTCATTTTGTTTTTATTTTGAATCTAACACGATACTAACCATCCTCTTTTGAGTCACATTCCTAGCTCACATAATGGCACACCCAGTGGGACCCAATTCATCCCACATATCAAGGAGAGCATGAGGTAACTTTAAAATTTTAATTTGGATGCTTAAAACTCTTTATATGTGATTTTATAACTTCATTTGGCCATTTTTTCTTTGTCACAAGTTTTCACAGTAATCATCACCGATTGAGTAAATCATCGATGATAATTTTAAACCATCATCAATTATCATTAGTAAAACTAACATCAGTTTACATAACTATCACTAGTTAGTAAAACTATAATTGGTCTACATAAACATCACTATCGCTGGTTAGTATAATCATCGATGGTCACTATGTTTTTTTACGCAAACCTAAGAGCTCACTTTTCTAAGTTGGTTGTTTCATCTTCAAAAGTTTTTCAAAGATAAACATCTTGCTAACATTTTTTTTGTAGGTTTTACTTGAAAAATCATCAAAGCATGCTTAAATATATTCTTTAAAACTTCTTTTAGGGTGTTCTAAAATGAATCAAACTTTTCATTTTGGTGCTTAAAAGAAAATAATTTAGGGTGTTATTTCTTAAATCTTGTAGTTATCTTTCAAATTTATAAATTAAGATGAAGGGGGTCAAATGAACACCACAAAATCTTTCATTTGGGCTTAAAATTGAACACACTTATCTTTTTTGTCTTCAATAGTTGTTTGATCTAATTTTGTTTAGGAAAGAGAGGGGTGTTGCATGTATGCTCATCCATTTGTCCCCTTTAGGGAACCCTTGGAATCAAAAGTGCCATTCCTATTGAAAAAATCCTATTTCAAGGGTTAGAAATAATTTCATCTAAATCACTCCTCAAAAACTCTTCAAAGTTTGGATGACTTTGAAAATGACCCTAAAGTTTTTCTATTAGTCATTTATTTCTTAAAAAACTTGGCTTGTAAGGGGGATGTCATTACCTCCCATGAGTTATTTATGGAAGCTTTTACTCAATGTTTCATCTCCTAGAATTGACTTCATTTGGTTCCATATTGGAGTTACAAATGGGACGTAGTGGTACTTTGGACATCACACTACACTGAGCAAACAATAGGATGTAGTGGTTACAAAAAGGACTAGACCTTTTTGTAACAAGCCAAATGATATGGACCCAAAATCCATTATTTTATTTTTCATAATTTAACATGAAATCCATTGTGAAATTGATTCCCCTAGAATTTTTAGAAACTTATAGATCTTAAACAAATCCCCATTTACTGTGTAATTATTGTTGGTGTAAGGTGCACCTCAAAGGTCCATGTCACATTACTATCATTTGAAAGAAGGGGGGTATAAAAACCATACTATATAATGTGCATTTACTTTTGGATTAACACTTAAAATACCCTCAAATGATTTATATTGATGGAATCCAATAATACCAAGCAACCTTGTCAGTTTAGGATCTAAGAGTGATTAATTAGTTGGGTTTATCCTAAATTAAAGTCTTGTTTGGAGTCAAAAATTGGTGTAAAAAAATGATACAAACCAAAACACATGGTTCTCATTTGTATTTAAACAAAATATTTGTTATGATTCCCACATGAAATCATCAATTTTCTTTTTTCAAAATTCATCAAAACTTGGATTCATATCATCCACTCTGGAGTAGTTATGTTGCCCAGTTAAGTCTAGATCTTTGCCAACATTGTTTAAGTCATCCATTTATAATCTAAATTCAAAATTTCACATTTATAAGTTCATAGGGTTTATTTGTTAAGTGGGTTTACCATTTTCACTAAACTTGAAGGAACTTAGGTTCAATTTCCAATTTGGGTTGAAGGTTATTTAAAGACTCATGATCATTATCACCAGTTGATAGACTTAAGTCATTTTTTTATAAGTAATTAAACTTTGAGTCTATTTACCATAATAATTTTAGTCAAGAAAGGTAGTATTATGTTGTCAAATTTGTGATGAATTATCTTTGCCTTAGAGAGTTTTTGAAATGATAATTTTGTCACATATTTTAGGTAGTCTAGCACTGTTACACTGCCCAAAACATTTCAGATATTGTTTCATAGGCCCTCTTACATAGAGTTCAAATTTGTTCCTACATTTTCAAACTAAGATAAGTATACCTTTGTGAACCTTTGTCAAGCATAATTATTTTGTTCACTTTTTGTCTAGCTTATTTGTCAAAAGAACCTAGTTTTATACCATTATTTGTGATAAAACAAAATATCTCTAAAAGTGCCTTTTGTTTCATACCTTATACCTATTTGATCGAGTCTATGTACAAAAATCAAATGCCTCTTGTTTGTTATAAGTGTTTGAAATTAGATTAAAATTTTTATCTATTTTAAAGTCTAGCTTTTGACACCATTTGGCCAAGAGTCCTAGCACATGCCTTATTTGAGCCTCACTTTTGACATAGAGTTTTGGCCAAAAGACCTAGAAAATTTTAATTTATTACATTAGACTAATTTAAAACACTTCAAACTTAGAGTTTGGAATTTAAATTTTTGGTTCATTTACTTAATATTTTTGTTTAAGATGTATAACATTAGACATTTAACATTATCTTGTATTATCAAAAATATTTGCATAAACCTTTTGATCATTTTGACAAATCTAGACCAACTTTGAACATCAAATTTTTAGACATTGTCCTTTTAGAGTTTGTAGAAATCTCTTCCCTTTCTATCACAAAGCATTGACTATGGATTCCAACATGGATTCCTACACTTGTAGTGGACTCATGTACAATCCAAGAATTAGTAATGTGGTTGTGTAGGGAGAAATGGTGTAAGACCCCTACATAGATAATATTACTTATGAGATGGATCCATATCCCTCTTATTATACTCAATTAGGGGCATAAAGCCAAGATAAATTGGATAAATATTTGGTTAATACACCACTTTATTTAGAACAAGACTAAGAACAAACTACATAATACCTGGCTATAATACCCACAACTGATGAACTAGTTCTTCAATAGTCACACTCTATTAATATGCCTTCCACTTATGATCCATTTTTATTTGAGCATAATTTATTGGAAAATGAAGATGAGATTTTGGTTAGAGTCATAGAGGTAGGGGCCAAGTTTCTAGTAGACTTCCCTCAAGAGAATTTACCAAGTTTAGTAGAAATGCCCCACAACATAATTTATGATCAATAGGCTTCTTCTAGTGATCCTTTGGCTCTAGTACAAATAACATATCAAGACCCTAATATGCTTAATAGAGGAAAAAACCTCATGGAATACCACTTTAACCAAATGGAGATAGGATATCAAACCTACCTAAATTTAGCACGCAATTTCAATCAGATGACCATGGTGAGCAAACCTCTTATTGACTTAGTTCCTTCAATATGAGTTTTGATAGTGTTAACTAGTCAAGACAATTAAATTTCAAACCCATTCATGAAAAACACTTTGGTGGATAACTTGATGCATATGCCCATTATTAAATAAGTGTCTTCTACTTATACATAGAATAATAAGCAAAATATAGTGGAAAATGTGCAAGTAACATCCAATCCAAATCAAAGTGGTACTAACACAAAAATAACTAGTCAACAACATGTGCCTGTAGTTAATACCATGAGTGGACCACTATACCAAGGAGTAAGAGGTTTAACATCCCAACCTCAACCAGCTACTTCATCAACTATGCAACTAATAGGATTAGGTAGTCAACTAGCAACCAATGTCATGCCTCAACAACTGAATGTGATGAATCCTACTCCTCCTCAATAAGCGATGAGTAGTATTCCACAATAATAGGCATAATCTAGTGTACCAATGTAATAGAGTCTAAATATATTACCACCTCAACAAGGGGTAACTAATGTTCCACCTCATCAAGTTGTAGCAAATATGCCTCCTCAATTGTAGACCAATGTACCAATTTAAAACCAAATGATGACTAGCCAACAACATGTAAATATTGGTCAGTGGTAGATGTTAAATATTCAATAAGTGGCCACTTCCCAAAAAATATGCATGCAACAAAGAGGATCTCATGTTTCTCAAGTACCTACTAGACAATAATTAGTTCAAAATGTGCCACAAGTTTAGAGATAGGGTCTTTGTTCACAAGTTCCTACTTAATAACCAAGTTTGACTAGTTGGCAACATGTCCCTTTTCAACCACAATAGGCATAGTATAGTTTCATCTTTTTATCCCAACCATAAAATCCTCTAAGTCAAATCTTCATATCCAACCCTAAATATAATATCACACAACCAAATGTGCCATTCTAAGTACATCCTAATCTGTGTACGTATATTCCTAGTCCATTTTCCAACTAAACTAGCATACTCCAATAGATATCTCCATCATACCCTAGTCAAAGTTTCCCACTTATGACCTCCCAACCATCTACCTAAACCAATATTTTCCCTCAAACCAATGTTCCTTCTAGTTTCCTATCCCAAGAATTATAATAGATGAAGGATGCAATTACTGGCATTTAGGCTGAGAAATGGACTAAAAAGTTTAAGTTTGATTATGTGTGTTTTTATCCATTCAACATGGAATACTTGCAGATAGCATTTCCTCTAGGATACGAACCATTAGAATTTGACAAATACAAAGGGAAAGGTGACCCTAAGGCCCATTTAACCTAATTTTTTGTTGCATCTCAACTAGTGGCATGTAGTGATATATACCTTTTATTGTTGTTTTCAAAGAGCTTAGCTGGACAAGCCTTGGAGTGGTTCTTAAAATTTCCCAAGAATTTAATAACAAATTTTGATGATCTTTTTGATAATTTTGTGCAACAACTTTCCTATAATCTCAAACATGAGATTTTATTGGTTAACTTAACACAAGCAAAACAAAAGTCTGGTGAGAGTTTTGCAAGTTATCTACAGTGATGGATAGCCTTACAAGCTGATTCACCCATAGTTTACTAGATAAATAGTTATCCACTATGTTTACTAAAAATTTATATAGTGAGATAGCTTATCATCTAGAACTACAATGTGTACATACTTTCAAGGAGATCATCGATAAAGACTTGTTGATTGAGTAAGCATTTATTAATAAAGGGATCATCAAGCTTACATAAACTAATCAAAATCAATGTACCAATCAAGAAAGTGTCCACAACCAACATCTAATCTAAGCACAAGCATTGCAACCAACACAGGCCAATAACCAAGATAGACCAAAGCAATTCAACCACAATAGGAATTTTGTGGGTAATGGAGTAACTAAGTCACATCATCTCTAAATAGTGAAAACATCATCTACACCACCTTTTTGGCTTAATCTTACCCAATAACCTCTCCAACCAATACCACAATCACCTCAATGAAGACCTATGCAATAAATACAATAACCTTTACAATTGTAAACCCCTCTTCCAAGGAAAATTATGCCTTCTCGTTGTGTATTTAGTGACCTAAGAGAGCATATTGAGTCTATATTTTACAAACTTACCATTGACAATATGACTAATTTTCCTATACCAAAGTATTATCCATAAGGAAATCCTTATCTTGATTGGTACCATGAAAATGAATTCTATGAGTATCATCGGGTTAATGGGCATAGTATATGAAGATGTGTGTAAATCAAGCATTTGATTGAGAATATGTTAGAGAATGGGGAGATAACATTGGATAATGGTGCTTCCACTTCCAATCAAACTCTTGGGATTTATAAAATCCCCTTTCCCCAGCATAACACACATCAACATCATAACAATCAACAATAACAATAACAACATTTGCTGGTGCAACAACAAAATTAATAGTATAAAATTCAAAGGGTGAACTAGAAGAATTAGCAAAATCAACAATAGAACCCACAACATTAGAACAATGGACAAAACCAAGGTTAGAAAATTAATAACCAACAAACCTACCATGAAGTTACACATGATGACAATAGGGTTATAAGTCATATTGTAAGGGGTAGAGCTAATACCATCTCTATTAATCCTATACCAAGCACTAATTAATATAGACTATTACTAAAAAATATTATTAAACCAAATTACATGGATAATAATCCTTTGACTAGGGATGACACATAGGTGAACCAATAAATCAAGAATTCCACTTTTGATCCATATATTGATAACTCACCCTTGTCACGTGACCATATATAAGTGCACCAACAACTGAGACTTGTCATATCTGGTCCCACACCATTCCCAACATTTGTTAAAAATTATGGTCTAGCATCTAATACTGATTGTGTAATAACAACTTACAGGTCAAAGATTATTATCCAAAGTCCACAACCATCTACCACTTCTCTTGTTATCCAACCAACCATTCAACCTCAAAATAAACCATTCACCATTGATCAAGACAAGAAGTTTGATATTTTGGAACAATTATAGAAGACACCAACATATATTTCTATTTTAGATTTGCTATGAATGTTAACAATCTATAAAAACATTTTGAATGATTTTTTAACCCAATCCATTATTGATAGTGACATATCCCCAGATAAATTTCAAGATTTGGTTGGACACCTAGCTCCAACCCAATAAGTCACATTCAAACAAAATGATATGTCTTCCCTTAGTCCACTCTATAATAACCTATTATAGATATAAGTTTATGTAAATTGGAATAAAGTAGAATGTGTCCTTATAGATAATGGATCAAGGCTCAACATAGTGTCTCTAAAGCTCATTAAGCTTATTGGGTACACAATGGCAGATCCTTAGCTAGAAATGATAACTATCAAATCCTATGATGATTAGGAGAGAGAATCATAAGGCACCATTAACTTACTAGTTATCACTGGGCCTTTGACCCATGAAACACTTTTCCATGTGCTTGATCTTGAGTTATCATATGATAAGATTTTATGAAGGTCTTGGTTACATCAGATTCATTTAGTCCCATCAACATTACACCAAAGTATCAAGTTCTCTCACTCAGGGATGAAAATGAATATTCTAGGAGATTTACACCCATATTAACATTGTAAACATCTTGAGGATGAGTTTCAAAGCTACAATTACTAATATGACATGAATCCAAGTTCCAAGAAGGATAAAGGAAAGGCCATACTTATTGATCCTCCATATGGTAATTGCATAGATCCTAATACCTTGGATTCCCTTTCCCACATGCTACCTCTTGAAGCTTCCAATCATTTTGCCATTTTAGATAATGGCCTAGGGGAGTATGTGACCCATGATACTTTCAATATTTCCAATCTTCCTTAGAATCCAAAAACCTTTAGACAACCTGAAGTTACCCCATGCATGCATTGGAAATAAAAGAACAAAGATAAGGGACTTGTGATCCAGGTGGATCCATATACCGTTCCATTTTTAAATTCCTCAAATTTTATTCAAATAATTTATACATCATAGAATTAATTGAGATCTTTCTAGTGCTTCTTCTGGAATGAAAAATGGAGTCTGGATGCTCAAAATATAGCTAGTTAAAGAAATCTTGCGACAGGCTAAACAAAAAGGGAGTCAAAAGTGATGTGGCATTGTTTAAATATGCCAAGTGGACCAATAGCCATTTAACATGTGGCAAAATAATTAGGTGCAAAAAATTTGGGTTTGGTGTTTTTATTTCACATGTTATTTTAAATTTTCAAACATTTATCACTTTGAAACAAGGCACCAAAGGTCAACTTGCACAAACTGCCACGTCACCTACCACATCACCCCACCAATCATGCATTGACCAAGTCTAAGCGGTGGCCTAAGTTGGCACCTAAGCCTTAGGAATTTGAAAAGGAGATAAACTTGTCTATTTTAAGCATTGAAAACCATATTCCTAGAAAATGTATGACAAAACAAAGTCAAAATGGGCCCTAAAAGGAGGAGGTTGACCTTTTCACTCATGCCAAAGCACTTAGAAATGAGGTTAGCAGTTTTGAACCCTGCACCTTTGGCACAAAAGGATAAGGCTTTGACCACTTCAACTATGGAGGTTGAAGTGTTATAAAAGGGACAAAATTCTACTTGAATAGACATAGGAAGCTAACTGTGTAAAGAGATTTAAGAAGGTTAGAGTCTTGTTATTACTTTGTATGGCCTTGGGCCATTATTTTTAGGTCTAAGAGATATATTTGCAGGCAACCAGAGATTAGAGAAGGTGAATTGAAGACTTGTATTGATTTTGGAAGCCACTTGTTTCACAAAATTAATGAGAATGGTCCTCACTTTGAACGGACCCAGAGATGTAGGCTATTGAAGCCAAACTCCATTATCAATTGCTGGTGATTTCTTATGGTTTTCTCTGATTATTATTATATTCTGATCTTTATTTTAATTATGTTTTTAATTTCTTTATACAAAATTAAATGAAAAAAGTGGGAAATTGAAGGATCTTTTAAACATGAAAAAGTGTTTTTTGGATGTACTACACTTGTATTTTTAGTTTACAGATCAACTTGTCATGTTTGTACCAGTATATGGCCTAGAACTAGACCCTCTTGAAGGGGATGAATCATGGTTGTATAATGACAACCAAGTTGATTATTATAAAAGTGAAAATTATCATATTCCCTATAGGATCATGGAGCATCAAGATTATGAAGGAAGAGGCTTCTGATCAAATCAACAAGGAACCATTGAGCCAATTTTCATGACTAAGTACAAAATACTCTATGGCCTTAGATTTAAAATACCTAGGGGTGACCCCACATATCTTATTCAAGTTCCATCACTAGTGGCTAGTGATGATGATGTTGACAAAGACGTAGAGTCTAATCATAGCCTCACCATTAATGACCTAGCTAAGACTAACCTTTTAGATAATAATGCCATTTTTAACCTTATCCTACTCATTCATCAAAACCCATTGACATTATACTATCCCCAATTGATGGATTGGGACCAACAAGAATCTAATTTTCTAATTGATGAGTTTCAAAATGATGAGGCATTCTATGAATTTTTAAGCCTTAGAGATAATGTTCCATTGGGAGATCATAAATCAAGATTATTAATTATATTAGATCCTAAAGCCTATTTTTGAGAGTAGGTGAACACTCTTAGCTAGAAACAAATAAATAAAACATTGAGGTCCCAAAGTGAAAACCTCTTTAAGGTACTTTTTAACTAGGGAAAAAGTAAAGATAAAGGCCAGTCTACTGGTGAAAACCTATTTCAAGTGCCATTAGATAGGGATGTTCATTCTTTTTCGAGTTTAGACTAGGAGACCACCAATGATGAACTTGCCTATGGATCCAAGCTTAGTTTTGAGTAATAACAAGTATTTGATTGAGTTCTTAAAGAATTTATGAGTATTTTTGTCACATGGATAGATCTCCCATTAGGGGAATCATATTCATCATGCCTAAGAGATATTGAGGAGCAAGTCTTAACAGAGGACTATGATATAGTCCAATAGTTCAAGTCTTTGCCTACTATCTTAGAATATGGTTCGACCCTTCTAGTCAAAGATACAATAGAGGTAAACATCAGGACTCCATCAAACCTAAAATAGATAAAATTAGGCATTGCACTCACTGAGGAGGAATGTGAAGTCTTTACATCTCTATTAAGAGAATTTATAGATGTCTTTACATGGGCTTATTTTGACATGCCAAGTTTGGACCCCACCTTGGTTCTGCACCACCTTGTGGTCAATCTTAATGCCAAACCAGTGAAATAAGAGCTACATAAGATGCATCCTCATATTGATATCTTAGTAACTAAAGAGATGGAAAAACATTTAGAAGCAAGATGTATCTGGTCCATGGGCTACTCATAATGGATGTCCAATGTTGTGCCTATTAGCAAAAAACCTAAAGGAATCCAAATTTGTATTGATTTTTGAGACATAAACAAAGCTTATCCTAAGGATAACTTTCTATTGCCTAATATTGACATGATCATTGAATCCATAATGGGTTATGAAATGCTTTCACTCATGGAAGGATTTTCAAGATACAACTAGATTAAAATAACACTAGAAGACCAACATAAAATAGCATTCACCACTCTATGGGGAACATTTATTATTAGGTAATGTCGTTTGGTCTTAAAAATATTGGATCTACATATCAAAGGGCCATGACTATCATATTCCATGATATGATGCATGATATTATTGAAGACTATGTTGATGACATATTAGGAAAATCTAAGACTAGGGCCGACCCTCCAATAGTGCTACATAGGATATTTTCAAGATTACAAGAGTATAAATTCAAACTCAATCCAAAGAAATGTGTACTTGGAATAACCTCAGGAAAGTTACTTGGCTTCATTATGTCTTGTAGGGGCATTGAAGTTGATATTATTAAAGTCCAAACTATAACTGAAATGCCACCACCAACCAATTTGAAAGAACTCTGTAGTTTATAGGGAAAGATCTAGTCAACTTGACACTTCATCTCTCAGCTAGCAGACGAGTGTAATCCATTTACACATATTTTTAAGAAGGGAGTTGCATTTCACTGAGATGGTTGCTATCAAATAGATTTTCAATAACTCACAAACTATCTAGTTAATCCACATGATAACAATGGAAAAGAGCATGCGATATACTACTTAAGTCATACCTTGGTCACACATGAATACAATTATTCAAATATTGAAAAAGCTTGTCTAGCCATGGTATTCACAACTCAAAAATTTTGCCATTACATGTTGAACAATAAGACCATGGTCATTTAAAAAGTAGATCCACTCAAGTATATACTATTTAAAATAGCTTTAAAAGGTAGAATGGCCAAATAGATCATGCTTCTTAGTGAGTTTAACATAGAGTATGTCAATCAGAAGGTAATCAAGGGATAGGTTTGGTAGATCAATTTGTTGAAGCACCCCTTATAGACATAAATCCACTCATATTTCATTTTCTTGATGAATCCATAATGACCATCATTGACACACCTCTTGAAGAGTAGCATGAGAAGCTATATTTTGATGGTTCATTTACTACACATGGATCAAGGCAAGCCTCTTATTTATTACACCATAGGTGGATCTAATCCCTAAATCATTCAAAATAAATTTTCCTTATAAAAATAGCATGGTTGAGTATGATGCACTTATCATAAGACTTCAATAGGTAGTACACTAGAATATATCTCATCCCCAAGTTTATGGTGATTCTCAGTTAATCATCAATTAGGTCACAGACCATTTCTAAACCCAAATATGACAAGTTGGTCCCATATAAGGCTATGGTTGATACCCTAAAAAAATAAATTTAAAATATCCAATTTTAACATATACCAAAGACTAGTAATAAAACTACAGATGTTATGGCTACCATCAGTTCTCTAATTCAAAAAATAGACAAAGATAGAGAATATCAGTTCCTTGTTGAGAATTTGTTCTCACTAACTCATGAACCTTTAACCATTGCAATTATTTCTGATATTATTGGTCATAATTCTATCTGGTACTTAGACCTTTACAACTACCTTCATGACCAAGTTATACCACCTAACCTATCTTGAAAACAAACCAAAGCATTTATCCATCACTTCACTCATTATACTTTACTTGGATCTACCCTTTACCAACATAGTTTTGACTGAAATTTGTTTCATTATTTAAATTTGGTAGAGTCTAAATTATCATTAAGAGAAGTTTAGGAAGGGGTATATGGTGCTCATTCTAGTGGGGTATTTCTATACAAAAAGTTCTTGCATACTGGTTATTATTGTCCCATGATGTATGCAAATATAGCTCCATTGTAAAGAAGTGTGACAAATGTCAATGTCATGCTAATATGATTCATACCCTAGCACAAAATTTGAAACCAATGTTGAAACCATGGCTATTTTATACATGGGGACTCAACCTCATTAGGAAAATCAACCCAATTTCACCTGATGGCCATAAACATCTCCTTATTGCCATTGAATATATCAATAAGTGGGTTGAAGTTATACCCCTCACTTACATGACTAGAAGGAAAATTTACAAATTTATATTCAACCATCTCATTTACCACTATGGTATCCCCTCCAACATTATATATGATAATGGATTATCATTAAAAAACAAAGATGTAGACCAATTATGTACCAAATATAACATCACACAACATTTTTCTATAACATATCACCCTTAAGGTAATGACCAAACCAAAGCATCAAACAAAACCATTATCCATATTCTCAAAAAGATTGTCAATGATGCCAATCATGATTAGCACCTATAGATATTCCCTACCCTTTGGGAATATCAAACCAATCATTGTACCTCCTCAGGAACCACTCCATATTCACTTGTTTATTGGATAGAAATCATCCTTCCCATTAAGGTCAAGTTGCCTTCATTATGCATATATTTCAAACATGTCTTAGATGATCATGACTATTGAGTGGCTCACCTATAAGAGCTAGACCTACTTGATGAAAAATACATAATTGTGCTTAACAATCTTTAGGAATATTAGAACCAACTCAAAGACCACTATAATCAGCATGTCAAGTATAGAACATTTGAACTTAGTGATCTTGCTCTTAAATTAAACTAAAAGAATACCATGACTAAGAAGAAGCATAAAGGTAAATTCAAACCAAAATAGATAGGGCCTTTCATCATTACTATAGATTATGGATCAAGGGCATATAGGCTCACCACACTAGATGGAGATAAAATTGCTGAGCCGATGAATATTAATCACCTCAAGTGATACTATGCTTGAGTGCTAAGGTGTATTGTCTATAAGGACCATTTCATGTTGTGCCATTTTATCACTATTCTTCTTTGTACAAGTATCATGTTTATAATTCCTTTTAGCCCATTCCATCTTCTTTACCATCCTGTTCTATCAACCAAACATGTTCTAAATCCTATCCACCTAGTCCATTTGACCTTGGTTTTTTCCATTCATTATGCATTTTTAGCACTAAGGAATTTGATTAGTTTCATCAGTTGTTTCAAGTACTTCATATAGAGACCATATTTTGGAGTAGTATGATAGAATTTTTAGAAGTTGCATCCTTAATTTGTTATTCCTTTCTTATCACCATTCTTGATACTAATTATAACCACCTTTAGGAAACTTATTTCCATTGATCCATACCATTGTGTCCTATTTATAACCACCTATGGGCAAACTAGGGGAAACATTTGTTTATTGAGCCTTGTCATACCAACTTGCAACTTCCTATGTTATACTATGCCTTTTTACCAATTATGTTTGTTTTGTTTAAATTGACTACTAAACTAGTTGAATTCCTTCATTGTAATGACAAAACTATAGTGACTTGAGGTCCTACTCTAGGACTATGTAGGCATTATTTGATACTTGTTGAGGGCAGCTCAATCATGCTTTTCACCATGCTCTCACCATTTTATGAGCAACCTAAGTTTTAATGCTCTCACCAGTTTTCAAGGAACCTAAGTTTGAATGCTCTCACCATTTTTTGAGCTTGAAAAATTTAGTGTCTCATCATTCTTGATTGAGTTTATATAATCCAAAATAATTCCAACAACATTTATAAAATTACTAGAAAAGAAAAAAAAAATATAGACCACTTCTTTGCCTTAAGGATTCTGGGAACCCTTACTAAGTTTTAAGAAAATCACTTGTCACTTAGTTTACCCATCTTTTTTGGCCTTTTATCTCACACACTTACCATTTTACAAGACCATTCTTATTATTCTATCCCATCCATTCTATTTTTTTTTCACTAGTTATCATTTTCTTCCCATTTCTTGGGAGAACTACATTTAGCCTAAAAATTCTGTTGGATATTACATCCATGGAACTATGTAGGCAATGTCTACTTGCCTAGTGCATATGGAGACAACTCAGCCACTCCTTCCTTTTATTCTATTCATCTATTTTGTTCATTATTAAGTTGTCACCTATTTTCTAACGGTAATATTTGTATGGTTTCTATTATGGTGTTTGTTTATTTATTTCTTCTTATTTTGTTTGTTTGCTTGCTCATTTGTTTACTTTCAACACTATTGCCTTGATTCAATCTATGTGTGTTCATTAGGTGATTCCTTTCCCACACTTATACCTAAATCCATCCATATTTATATGTTTACATTTTCATCATGGTTTCTATCATTGGTGTACTATTTTCTATTGAGTATTGGATTACAAGAGTTAGTCCTCATGTATATTTCGGCCCAATCTTCATGGTGTTATACTATGATTCCTACTAAAACATGCTACAACAAACCTCAACTTTAATAAGTCTATTCAATAATGGTGACATCAACCTCTCTTCGGCATTCACATCCTGATTCAATCCTAATCATATCCCAAATAGAGTAATTAACCATAAAAACATTTCGACCTTTATTAGTTTAGATGAACATATCTCTACTAGTAGGTTGTTCCAATTCATAATTACCCTCTATGTTACATTACCATCATCAATCAACCAATCAATCATGTTTGCCATAATCGAGGTATAACGATTATAACCACTTATGGGTAACTCATTAAGCACTATCCTTATTGTATTTCTCAATGATTATAACCACCTTTGGGAAAATCATTGTGTTGTCACCACTTTACATTTTTTGCCCATACAAGGGCACATTGTTATATTTTTTTTGTATCATAACTAGGGTAGCTCCATCTTCTAATTGATTATAACCACCTTTAGGCAAATCATTGTGTTATCATACCACATTGACACTATCAGGGTATAATGCTTATAACCACCTTTGGGAAAACCATTGTACACCATCCCACTTGTATTCTTAGTGATTTTAGCTACTTTTTAAAAATAATTATGTTTTCACCCCATCATCTTTCTCTTCTTTGGTCCCCTTATTTTGCTTCTTTTCGAGGGACCATTTGCCAACCTACTTGTGCCAACTGTTCCCTTGAGGTGGTATCATATAGTTAGTTTATCATCATTTTAGTTGTAGGCATAAATGAAATTTTCATTCTTTGATAATAATTTATTATTCTTATAGCTTGCAACACTTCCCAATAGGGTCAAATTGTAGACACTTAAATCTAACCACCGATGACCTCTAACCAGGCTTTTGACCAATTTCCACCAAAATGCACAATTTGGCCTAAAAAAACTAAAACACATTAAATGAGTTGAAATTGACATATTCAAGTGAAAATTTTGGTCAAGGTATCACTAAAGAGCAATACAATTTATGGGCCAGCTAACTTTGATCAGGTCATTTTGAGTCAAAATGCCAATTTTGCACCTAGGTGCTCTAAATTTCTCTTTTATATTAAATCTCTTACATAAGATATGTTATTTTGTTATTTGGTGTTGGTAACATCCTAAATGGGATAACAGATCTAACACATTTGACATTAACTTCTAATTCCAATCTAGTCAAATTTTAGACCAATAACAAAGCATTCTGATCAATTTGAGTAATTTGTGCACAAAGTGCTTAATCATGCTTAAGAGATAATTAAATTAAATTAGAAACTAATTAAGAATTCCATGGAAACTTGTTGAATACTTATTTTTGTAAATGAATATTGAATATCTACATCATCAGGTGACCTCATTTCTTGGAAAGACATCCCTAGGCTATAAATGCCACAAATATCAGGATTCATGTCTCCCATGCCTCATCAATACCCTCCATGCCTCTTAATTTCTACTTTATCCTAAATATTGATGAGCGTATTTATCAATTTTAATTACTTAATTGGATTAATCCTTAGACACATGTCTTAATCCTGAGATGGATGATTCAAGTTGATTATAATCAATCTCAAAAATCTATAAATAAAGAGGCCATGAACATCATTTCTAAGTTATTTTGTGCAAATTTATAATGTAAAAATGATTCTAAAATCTATTGAAATTAGTGTTACCATGCCAAATTTATTCTAAGCTAAGACAAGCCAAAGCTACAAGGTGAGAAGAAGAAGAGGAGATAGCCAAGCCTCTTTTGATGAAGACTTCATGAGTACACACCGAGCAAGCCACTACAACAAGTATTTTGGAGCATCCAAGGTCAAAGAAGGTTTATTTTTTATTTTAGTTATGTGTTTTATTCATTTTTGTTAATTAATCTCTCTAGAGTCTAAGCCAAAAGATGTTATGTTAGTTAGTGTGTTTCTTTCATTTTGTTTTTATTTTGAAACTAACATGATACTAATCATCCTCTCTTGAGTCAAACTCCTAGCTCACAGGCACTACCTACATAACCAATACTCTTTAAAAGGACCTTAGACCTATGTAGTTATACCATAGATTTTATCTTATATGGGAATCATAAAATATATACAAATAAAGTGTGATCATAGGAATCCATGAAGTGAAGTTAGTAACATGTTAGTTTAAACAACAAAAACACACATAAACACACTAACACTTACAAGATCATATCTTAGGGGTGAGATTAATGAAAAAAAAACAAATCAAATCATAACTAAAATGCAAAAGGCAATAAATCCTTTACCTTCCTTGGGATCTCCAAATGTTTTGTTGAGTGTCTTGCTCAACTTTTGATCCAAAGAGTCTTTGGTAAATGAAGCTTATTGGCTCCTTCTCTCCTTGGCACCATTGTGGCTTTGATGTGGTTTATGCTTGGCTCAAGATTTTGAAATTATAATCTTACTTGCTATCCCTTTTTGTATTATAAAACTAATTTTATAAAATATTTGAAGTCATTTATGCATGATAAATTTGCACCAAAATAGCATAAAATTTAATAGGCAAGGCATTGTATTTATAGAAAATGGATCTATCCCCAACCAAGGTGAGTCAAGGTGGACTTAAGACTTGGAATGAGTTTAAACATAACCTAGGTTAGTCAAATATAACCCTAGTAGAGTTAATAAGTGTCTATTACTCATGATTTGAAATTAATAGGGATGTATCTCTAAAATGAAATATTTTAAGATATTTTACAAGAGTTTGACAACTCACAAATGTCATGATGAAAGGCTAGGATAATTTAAATATTTTAATTTATTTTTTTAGTTATTTATTAATTTCACATGGATAATTCAAATAGGAATTTAATTTGGTTTACCTTGTTAATTAATTCTTATTAGCCATTTAGCTCTTTTAAGATTTGATTTATTTTCATTTGCCCCACTTAATAGGTCCATAGGCCAAATTGACTATTCTGATGCCACAAGATGATTAGGGATGAATCTATGAAAGGTTATTATTGCATATTATAGGATACCCCAATTAAGGATGTCTCAATGTGATTTTAAGCCTTGATAAATGATGAATAATAAAATTTGGAATGTTCAATAATTCTTAAGCTTAATTTGTAATGGTTGGTAGGAATCAGTTTGAAGTCTTGTCAAAGGCAAGTGGTGGCCAACTTTAGGTGTCTATAGTTTTTCCCTATTTGGTAAGGTGTTTCAAGTTATAAGCACACTAACATATTCTCAAATAATGAAAAGTTCTTGTATGCCTATGATTTTAATAAAAATGGATGAAATGTAGGTGCCCCCTCGAGGGAATAGTTAGAAAAAGGGTCAGTCAGTGGTCCCTTGAAAGAAGGAAATAATGTGACCAAAAGATGAAATGATGAAGTGAAAAAGGCTGATTTGCCCATAGGCAATTATAATTAGTGGCATATGGAGTTGCCTTGATTGAGAAGACAAACATTATGATTTTCCCTTAAATGGTTATAATCATCGGCATAGGTGGGATAAAAAAGGTAATGATTTTCCCAAAGGTAGTTATAATCATTAAAAAAGGCTTAGGGTAACAAGATAATGGTTTACCCAAAGGTAGTTATAATCATTTAACATAAAATGTGCCCCATATGAGTAGAAGAAAGAGAATGATTTACCTAAAGGTGGTTATAATCATTAACCTTCAAATGGATGGAAATTTAATGATTTTCCCATGGTAGTTATAATCATTGGTAATGCAAATGGAACAATATTTAATGATTTTCCTAGAGGTAGTTATAAACATTATATCCTAATAGTGGAAAATATGATATGGAATATGATGGAAAATTAGTAAAGAGGAGAAAGATGAATTTGGGCAACCTACTAGTAGGGAGATGCTCATTCGAATTAGCAAAGGTTAAAATTACTTCATTGTTTAATTACTCTATGTAGGATATGATTTAGATTAGATCAAGAATGTTGTTGGTGCCAAGGAAATATATCATTATTTCATTGTTTTGTAGACTCCCAGAGCTGATTTTTGATATAGCACATAAATTTAGGCATCATGATAGAACACCATGATATCTTGGTTGAAATATGCATATCGATTGATATGTGATCCAATACTCAATTTAAAATAATACACAAATGATAAAAACTAGGATGACAATGTTGACGTATGAATATGGATAGACTTAAGAATAATGTGTAAATAATCACCCAATGAACATTTATATACTAAGTCAAGGCACAATACTAAAATCAAACAAACAAGTAAAAAAATAAATAAATAGAAAAATAAAATAATAAACAAACAAGAGAACACAAAACAAAAACAATGGTTAATCATAATGTTAGAATAAAAAACATGACATAAAAAAGAAGATGGAAGTTTCCCCTAGATGATAAGGGACAACCAAACAAAAAAATAAGATGAGGGAATATAAGAAAAGGAAGGGGGTGGCTGAGTTGGCTCCAAATATACTAGGCAAGTGGACATTACCTACATAGTTTCATGGATGTAATATCAAACAAAATTTTAGGCCAAATGTAGTTATTCAAGGATATGGGATAGAATAAAAATGATGAGAATAAAAACATGATGGATGTTATAGAGTGAAGTGGGAATGGGCTCAAAAAATGGTGAGAGCATGGGATGTAAGGCCAGTATGGATGGGGAAACTAAATGACAAGTGGGTTGTTATGTTTGGGTGAGGGTTCCTAGGATAAGTAAGGAAAATAAGTGGTCAATTTTAGGATATTCTAAATCATTTTTACAAATGGTTTTTGGATTTTATATGTATCTCAACTCAATGGATAATTATGAGAGACTAAATGGTTGAAGCTCATAAAATGGTGAGAGATTTCAAACTTAAATTGCTCACAAAATGGAAAGTGTGTGGCTTAGTTTTATCAAATAATGGTGAGATCATGGAAAATGGTGAATAAGCTAATCTTAATGTGAATTGAGCATTTCCTCCATAGTCCCAAGATGAGAGATCAAGTAACTATAATTTTGTGTTACAATAGAAGAATATGACTAGGTAGTAGACAATTCAAACAAAATAGGCAAAGGTGGAAAATGGCACAATACATCATAGGAATGGAAAAGGAAAATGGTAAGGTAAATGTTATTTTGGCCAAGGTATGGTTCTATTATTCTTGATGATGTGGAGATGCACATCCTAATCAGCATATGTTACAACTAGAAGAATTAATCATGGAAATTATTATCCCACACCTCATCTAAATAATTGCTTTATCAATAACCTACTGTAGATTTAGATGCCAAGAATGTTGTTGTGATCTTCATTAGTCATTGATTCTATTTCCTTCAAATGTTGAGAGAATATGTCCTTTTAGCCTCTATAAAATAAAGTGTGGCCAAGGATGGTAAATAATGATAAATGTTGGATGATAGGTTTGAATTGGCAATGTAAAGGTGGATGATAATGGAATGTATAATGATTTGAAAATAAATGAAGATCAATATTTCTAGGCACACACAATGTTGTTGATTTTAAATTTGACATAACTTTGGATGTGGTAGGGCCAAAGACTTTTGAATATGTTCTTAATAGGACCACCATATTTTTCTATTATTTGGGATTGAGAGTATCTACCATTTAATTAGGCTGTAAATTGGAAGCTATATTGATGTCATCTTTGATAATGTCTTCATCAAGAATTGAATAACTATTATGCTTAGATATTGGCACCTTGATGAGGTTTTCACCAATAAATTTGTCTTGATTTTTCCATAGCACCTTCAAAAAGGTTTCACTAAGGAATGTTGACTGTTGAATTTGATTGTCTTCTAGCACCTCCAAAGAGGTTTCACTATAAGATGTTTTTGGAATTTGATTGTCCCCTAACGCCTCCAAAAAGGTTTCACTAGGAGATTTTTATTCTTATGTATAAATGTGGTCTTGGGCTATCTAATGTTATTTAAATGATATGTCACCATGGATGAATTTCAACAAAGTATGATTCTATTAGTACCACATGACACTTTTGGAAGGTGGAAGGAAAATAAAATGACTATGTTGGTTGGTGGTAATGGCATGTGTAATGGTAATGGAATGGATGGAGGAAACACAATCCTCATAAAATATACTAGGATAACTTGTGTTGAAGATGAATTAATCATCCTCAAAAAATATATAAGGATCAAAAATGTATTTAACCTAATCTGAAAGACATGCATAACCAATGTTGTAATAGCCACAAACATATTCTTATTCTAAATCTGATTCTAACTCAAGGGACTCTAAATCCAATGTTGAGATTGACATTGATTTTACTCATAATGTTAAATTTGATGTTGGTTTAAGAATAGAACATAACTTCAATATTGATTCTTCATCTGGTGTAGACACTACTAAAACAAATTCTTGTTGAATGTTTGGTTTTGGATAAGTAACAGCTTGTGATGGCATGATGGGCTCCATAGAGATTGGTTTGTCAAAGTTAAACTCCTCAATAAGGCAAAAAAGGTCAAGAGACAACTCCACAAAGACTATCTCATCAAAGGGAGGATCTTTAAAAATAGGCATATGGTCGAGATAATTGTTTTCCCAAAGGTGTTTATAATCATTAAGAAGTGACTCAGTAAAGATTGACTTGTCAGAGTGAGACTCCTTAATAATAGGGATAGTACCAAAAGGTGATTTATCATAGGTTAACTTATCACAAATGGTTGGTTCAATAAAAAACATCATGAATTAGTTGATTTTCTTGACCTTGGTTTACAAGTAGTTGTAAAATACTAGTTTTGAACATATCTTGGTTATTGAATGATTGGCTCGGTTAGAGAGGAATGGATTAGCTTAGTTAGAGCTAGACAATTTGTAGTGGTTTTTTAAAGTGGGGAATGGTTGGAAATGGATGAAGGATGGTTGATATTTGGACAATTATATGCTTAACAAAGGTTGTTCTATGGCCTAGGATAGTAACTTTGACATGTTGAGTTGTGATTGGAGAATTTTATTGAGAGAATGAGTTACCATACATGAAAAGGTTAGGAATGGTAATGGTATGGCATGACAAAAATTTATTTCTATCATGAGCTAAAGGATGAGGTCCTGTAATGGTAATAATAGGGAATTATGAAGTTGGGTGGATTATAAAATCCAAAAGATGAGGTCTTCGTATAGAAATGGTAAGGCATTGTAGAGCTTGGTTGCTTCCACAAGCCAAAGGATGAGGTCCTAGTATAGAAATGGTAGGTCATTATGGATCTTGGTTTGTTACACAATCCAAAGGATGAGGTCCTAGTATAGAAATGGTAGGGTTTTATAGAGCTTGGTTTCTCACACAAACTAAAGGATGAGGTCCTAGTATAGAAATGGTAGGGTATTATGAAGCTAGATGGCTCATATAAACCAAAGGATGAGGTATTAGAATGGTAATGGTAAGGCATCATGGATCTTGGTTATTATTATGAGCTAAAGAATGAGGTCTTGGTATAGAAATATAGGGTATTGTAGAGTTTTATTTCTCTCACAATATAAAGTATGAGGGATCAGTAAATAAATTGTAGTCCTTGGATGTTGTGGAGATTGGTGGCCTACACAATATGAAGGAGGGTTAATAATATAGGTGGAGGAATGGATGACATGATTGGTGAGAGGTAAAATATCATATGTCAACCAAAAAAAATAAGGTTTCAACAAAGACCACGCTTGAAGATCTTGACTCTCCATAAATTGAGGATTGTAAGGAGGATAAGAATCCATCTCACAAACCACTTCTTCATCATAAGGGTCTTGAACAAAGTCAGTTTATGTATCTATTCTATCATAACTTTGATTGTACATAAATCTACCATAAGTGTAGAGATACATATCCACATCAATGATAAACATCATATAAAAGGCGTAGAGTTATACAAACTCTTAAACAATATCCAAAAGATAAAAATTTCAAACTTGGTCTAACTTGGTTAAAGGGGAGTTGTATCTCCAAAATGGTCTATGATAAAATTTGGTATAAAATATTCTAAATTCAAATGTCTTACACAAATGGTCAAGTAACTAAATAAAAAATAAAATGCCAAACTCTAGATCTAAAGTGTTCCAAACAAGTCTAATCTAAATAAACAAAATTTGGTAGATCTTTTGTCTAAATGTGGCACAAAATCTAGGCTCAAAATAGGCACTTGTTATGAATTTTGTCAAAACAAACACAAAATCTAGACTTAAAAAAAAAAGGATATGATTTAATCTAAAAAATGTGAAACACTTTAGCATAGACTATGAATATAGAATCAAACATGAACTTAGTCAATTGGCATAAGGCATGAAATAAAAAACATAAGGAAGATAGGTTATTTCTCCCAAATAAAGACACAAAAAATAGTTTTTCAAATTGGGTAAATAATTAACCTAAGTTACATAACCCAAAATATAAATATCAGTGTCTAGGCCCAAATTAAACAAGGCATAAAAAAATCAATCAATGTTTGGATTTGAACTTGTTAAGATTAATTAAAACTCATCTTAGGAAACTAGGCTTCTTTAAGTCAAGAAACAAGATAGACAAATTTGAATAGCATAACTACACTAGGTAAAGATACAAAAGACACACATGGATTGGTTTCAAAATGTGAAACTTGGACATAAGGCAAACAAGTCTATGAAATGATTTAAGCAGCGTAATGATGTTATCATGATTAAAAGATATGATTAATGGTTTATTTCAAGAATCAAAGGCACACAACTAGAAATGATTTGGGAATTGTAACATTATCTTTTTCAATCAAATGATACACACACAAATATTTTTCAAAAGATTAACGCATACGTATGGGATAAAAAATGTCTAGTATAATGCATCCTCAAACAAAGGAGTGACGTATAAACAAAACTCATTTTGACATGGAATAACAAAAAAATAGATATTTTTAGACTCAAAGACCATGCCATAAAGGATAATATGACACAAACACTGAAGTGTAATGTCCTAGATCCTAAAACTAACAAGATTCCATAGTAATATCAAATTCCATCTATATACTCATACTTGAGAGGATTTTAAGTGTTAATCCAATAATAAAATCACATGAATAAGTAGGTTTTTTACACCCCCATTCTCTCAATATATATTAAAGTAAAATGGAACTTTAGGATACTCACCCTATATTAACAATATGTCTACAACAATTGGGGTTATTATAAAAATAAAATTTTATACATTACTAGATGGTCCAAAGTATGGATAACAGAAAGAATTATCATGTCATTTGGATCTACATCAATCATATTGTTATGAAAAGGTCTTGTACTTTTCATAACCACTACATACATCACCTACTCAGTATAGTACAATGTCTTAGTTGACCCTATAATGCAATGTCCCACTAGGCATGCCAATTTTGATCATAGGAATCTAAGAAGGGAGGTTAGTAACATGTTAGTTAAAGCAAAAAAAACTCAAATAAACATAATAATACTAACACTTACAAGCCTAGATACTAGGGGTGAGCTTAATGAATAAAAGACAAATTAAATCACATGAAAAATGAAAAAGGCAATGAATCCTTTACCTTCCTTGGAAGCTCTAAATGCTTTGTTGAGTGGCTTGCTCAGCTTGTGCTTCAAAGAGTTTTTATGGAAAATGGAGCTTATTATCTCCTTATCTCTTTGGTACCATTTTGTACTTTATGTGGCTTATGCTTGGATCAATATTTTGACATTATAACCTTACTTGCTAGGCATTTTTGCATTATAACACTACTTTTATCAAACCTTTGAAGTCATTTGTGTATGATAACTTTTTACCTTAGTACCTTAAAATTCAATAGGCAAGGTGTTATATTTATAACAAATGGATCTAACCCCAACCAAGGTGAGTCAAGGTGGATTTAAGGCTTGGAATGGGTTCAAACCTAACCTTGGTGAGTCAAATATAACCCTAGTAGAGATAATAGGTGTCTATTACTCATTATTTGAAATTAATAGGCATGGGTATCCAATATGAAATATTTTAAGATATTTTCAAAGAGTTTGACAACTCAAAAATGTCATGATGAAAGGCTAGGATAATTTGAATTTTTGAATTTCCTTTTTTAGTTATTTATTAATTACACACGGATAATTCAACTAGGAATTTAATTTGGTTTAGCTTGTTAATTCATTCTTATTATCCATTTAGCTCTTACAATATTTAATTTATGTTCATATGCCCCACTTAATAGGTACATATGCCAAATTGACTATTCTGATGTTGCAAGATAATTAAATATGAATCCATGAGAGCTTATTATTTCATACAATAGGATACCCCAATTAGAGATGTCTCAACATGATTTTGAGCCTTGAAAAATGATGCACAAATAAATTTGGGATGTTTAGTGATTCCTAGGCTTAATTTTCAATGGTTGGTAGGAGTTGGTCTAAAGTCTAGTAGAAAGCTAGTGATGTCCAATTTTAGGTGTCTACATAAAGTATAATAGTGATTGTATGCATGAAAATATAACACACTAAGCTATGAACTTGAATCCCTGAGGCAACTAACATAATAGATAGGCTGGGGGTTTGGTTGGTTATTTAGTGGAAAGGGATTTAGGATAGGTAGTAGAAATGTGTTTTATTAATGTGGGTTTTATGCACACTACAAAATGATAAATTATTTAGTTTATAATGTTTTGGGATCTCTATGAAACAAGATTCTATTTTGGGGCATGAGTCATAGGTATGTAGTTAAAACAACCAAGTGATGGAATAACAAGTTGAGCCTATAGATTGTTTATCCAAGTTTTATGGATGGATCTGTGGAATCTAATAGAAAAATAAAACACTAAATGAGTTGGATAGATGTAGGGTTACTCTATGGTGGGTATATTTCAAATAAACTCAAAAGGGGAAAGAAGGGTAAGGTAGAAAATATGGCTCTGTGTTCTTGAAAGGTCACTTTTAAGACTATTTATTTGGTGGACAAGTATTTCCAAGACTAATGTTTTCCTCTTATAGCTATTGAACACTCACAAATAAGCACAGTTAGCAATCTAGGAAAAAAAATAATAGGAATATTACTGATCTCAACTAAAGGCTTCTCTCCTTAGGGTTCCTATTGTACACCCTTACCTAAGAGGTTATAGCTTGGACCAAAAAGTTGTTCAGAGTAGCTATATCACACTTATAGATGGCTATACCAAAGGAGATAATCCTACACACCTCAGACTATCAACTTCATCTATTATAATTACTTAAACTAATGAAATTTACCAACCTTCAATTGTTATTGCAAATCTAAGATAAATATTCATGAATTAAAACATTTTGATTCATCTGTAGCATTATCACACTTCATAATTATTGAATTGATATAGATAAAGAAACTAAATTTTAATAACATATATAAGTAATAAGAAAGAACAAACATAGTTTCATGATAATTAATCAATTGATTTCTTACTGAATATTGATTAAAAACTTCAACCCTTTGAAAATAAGGTTTTACATGTATTTAAAGGACTTGAGAAAGGTTTTTCCTCACCCTCAAAGTATATAATAACTTTGGATTACATCATAATAAGTATAACATAGGTTCTAGTTCAATACAAAACTACATGTTATAACTTATAGATTACATCAAAATAAAAACATGTGCATGCTAGAAAAATAAATTGTTTAATTATAAAATAGATGTAATAAGATGTAACTCATCATTTCTAATCATTACATGAAAAATTATAAAAAAAAGGACTTTGATTAAGGCTGAATTGGCTCTTGTTTGACACTTATTAAGGTTGTTGTTGGAACTAATGTTGTAACTAGAGTTGAGATGGTGACTAGAGTTGCACTAGTAGTTATAGTAGATGTAGTAACTAAAGTTTTATCTATAGATGAACTATAATCTTGAACTATAGTTATATTTATAGCTAAACTAAGAGGTATAATTGATGTACTTATTGAGCTAGGAGAGACTAAAGTTGGCAGCTGTGTTCTAACTGGCACATTAGGTGGAGTCTGAGCTGAGGAACTAGTAGGTTGTGCTGAGGCTACTTTCTTCTTAGCCTCCAAATATTAATAATGTTTGTATCCTTTGGAATTTTGTACCTATATTATGCTCATATCAAGGAAAATAGTTCTGGTCACCCTGTCTACCTATTCTAATAGCTTTGCATGCTAAGTCTTAGTAGCATAAAACTTACCCAAAAGACCTCCCCTTTAGTTGCCTTTTTCCTTGTTGAACTCACATTCACTTCAATATCCTCTAAAGTCAATCATTATAAACTTTCCTTGAAATTTTCTAAATTTTTTTGTATAATTTGATCACAAACAACTCAAGCTACTAGCTTCCTAGTGTTATCTCATTCTCATGTCTATTTTAGCACATCTAAAATTTGTACTATGTGATTTTCCTTCTATGATCTTAGAAAATAGAGCATCAAAAATACTTATCCAATCCCAAGCCTCTTGAGTCCTTATGAATTCTAAGTTTAATTCATTGGCTACCTCTAAAGGAATCATCAAATTTAAATGGCTGAACACTTTATTAAGAGTATATAAAACTAAGAAATTCAATCTATTTTCATCTTCCTTGAGAAGTTTAAATAATCTTGTTATTGTAGTTACATGTGGAGCCAATTTTTTTTATAATCTTAGTGTTGCACTCTATACATCTTTATCTATGCGAGAAGGAACATAAATTACTTGTTATTCTCTAAGAGTCTCCATCTCTTCTTATAATTATTTTTTTGCCTAATTTCTCCCCCCATGAATGGATAGTACTACTTTTATCTAGGTCTCCATATAGGACTTAAGGTCCTTAATATAGGGGACTAACCCTTCTTTCTATCCTATTTTTTTGAAATAGAGTAAATCTTCTTTTTCTTCTAGAATTAAGCCTCTACCATTCCTATCTTATATCTTCCCTTTCCTTACCCTTTACACTGAGGTTGTTTTTTTGTCAAAGAGTGAGATCATAGTGGTTAGCTTAGTGATCTTCAAATTTGGTCTCTTACAAGCTGATGCTTCTAACTCCTTGGACCAATATGGAAGAGTAAGCTTTAATAGATCCAATGGTTAGGCTTTTATCTATGTATCCTTTTTTGGCTTAGGTTCATGCTTAGTGTCTAGCTTAGGCATTGAGGGACAAATTATCTTGGACCAGTCTACATTCTATAAATGTGGTATGGGATGAAAAATGTAGATAGGTTTTTCTTATGAGCTCTCTTTATTGCCTCCATTATTTTGGTTTGTACTACTACTGATGAGGGTCAGAGTAAACTTAGTTGATGTTGGAAATTTATCATGATGATGTCATGGAGGTGTCCTAGTGATTGGATTAAGTGACTTGATAGTCTAAGTGACAATGACAAAGTGTGAAATGTGATTTTCCTAGTATGCTTGAAGTATGATTGATTAATCTTCAGCTTTGGCATGGTTAGAGATGTTCAGGGATGAGTATGGTCATTTGAGGATGTGCAATAGGTATCTAAGATGTGTCTATATTTTGAGTTTTTGTGATCATAAGTTTAATTCATCTAGTTATTCATAGTTGTCATCTAGACACTTTGGGTTTAGTGGTAGAAAATTTGAGTACGCAATTTGATGGCATAACCATTACCATGTATGTATGATTTAAGAAGAAATGGTCACATGGGTTTGTTTAGTTTTGTGCCTAGTTCTTATGCATTGAATTTTAGGTCATGTGATGTATTGAGACAAAATATATGCATGTGCAAAGTTGGGTTCCAAAGCATTTTGATAGTGTTTTCTATGTTCAAATAAAGTTGAGTAAGATTTTTGATGATGACATATCTCACATGTGTGGACATTTTAGGAGAAGGTGATCATATGGGTTTGTTTAGTTTTTGAGCCTAGTTTATTTTTTATAAATTTTAGATCATGTGATGAAGTGCATCAAAAGATATTCATGATAAAAAATAGCCTTCTAATTAGTTCTAAACATAGTTGGCTCTATGGCATAGAAATTTGAGTGAGCAGAATAATGGATTTATATCTTGCACATGCAAAGGTTTCAAGAGTAATTTGATACATGGTTGGATTCCCCTATGAAAGGTGTTTATATGGTGTAAATGAGAGGTCATGAGATTGATCTATGTAAAATATATATCTATGAAAATTAGGTCTTCTAGGCATATTGTAGTTGGTTCCCATACTTAGTCAAATTTTCAAAAGTTAAAGTTTGAGCAAGATCAACAGAGCGTGTTTGCTTTAAGATGTTAGGAAGAAGAAAGATGAGGATAAGTGCATGATGTTTAATGCTAAGCAGATATAAAGATAGATATTCTTCCAATGATAAATGGTGAGTGCGTGAGACATCAATAGTGAGTATTAAAGTCAAGAGGTCGAAGTGATAGTTGTCTAGCATTGCTAAAGCGAGGATAATCTCAAAAAGATTGATAAAGCATGTGAGGTCAAAGTTTCCAGATTGTATGAGATGAGGTCAAAGTGACAAAGGTTTAGCATTTTAGCATTGGCACGTATGTGTTAAATTTTAGAGAAGATCGATGGTACAATATTGATATAAAGATGAGAAGACAAGAGATGTGAGAATTGTGTTTGAAGTTTAATTGTGACCATTTGCATTTGAATATTAGAATTTTACAAAGGAAAAGACTAGTGTCTAGTTTTTATGCCATATCTTTTGATCTATGTAGAATTTACTCATATTTTAAAAATAAAAGATGAAGAGGAATCCATGGTACATCTAATGAACCTAATTTAGAGATATAGAAGTGTGTATAGTCAGATATATTAAGGTTCAAATTTGACTGTGTTCATGCTTGTTCTACAAGTGACCCAAGAAGAGTAATTAAGCTTATATAGATGTTGTTTCAATGTTTCATAGTAAATTAGCTATTAGGGAGTGTTTTAGACTCTGTGAACATGATCTATATGGTCTTTGGAGGTTTGACCAATTGATATTTTTTATGAACAAATGTTAAGAATTTGACTATGTGTTAGTTCATATTGTTCCTGTATACTAGGTCATTGTTTGAGTTATTTGAGCATACACGTAGGTGAACAAACATGGTTATGATCATTTGAGGATATCAAAAGGGACATAAAGAGTGGAACCATGTATTTGAAAGTGGTCCTATGTTATTGTTTTGATTGACAAAGTGTTAAATGGGTGAAGAGGTCTTTATGAGACCTATAAGAGCTAAAAGGGTCTTATTAAAAGGTGTAACTACTTAAAGGTGTCCCATAGATGATATGGATGACCTATGAAGATTGTTCTGAGATATGTCTTGATGAGTTAGATTTATTAAGTGTTAAGGCATGTCTAATGGCTAACCAAGATAGTGATGATCATGATTGATCTATAAACAGTGAAACCCAATGTGTTGGTTTCTAGATTTGTAAGACTTGAATGAGGGAGTGAGAATGTGGATCCAAGTGAAGGTAAGAACCTTTGAAAGAGAAGGTGTAGGTTAGTGAAGACTAGTAGAGAGTGAAGAGGATTATACATGCTTGTCTAATTAAGTTGGTATAGGAAGACATACATGTCATTAGACCTAATGAACCTAAAGGAGCAAAAATGAGCAAGTTACTTAAGAGACTTGGGAGAGATTTGAGAGAGACATATGTGTTTAGAATATGGAAAAAAGGAGGGGTAGAGTGAGTTGTAGATGAGTTAAAGGTTAGAATATATAAAAGACTATTTGTATGACCTGTAGGTCATAATTCTATTGGAAAAATAGTGCTCTTGTTGTTTGAGTGCGAGTGAAGGTGAAGAGTGATAAGCAAACGTCCATAATTAGGTGTTGAAGACATCAGTTCATATGTGGATGTGTTTGTTGTCTTACAAACCAAAATCCTCTCTTCCCCTTTCAAAAATTATTCTGAGTATTTAGGTTCTTCATTTTTCAAAGCTTTCTTAGAAATCTATGAACTCTGTAGGCTTCAATCTATGGACTCTGCAGGCTTGAATCTACAGACTCTGCAAGCTTGAATCTATGAACTCTGCAGGCTTGAATCTATGGACTTTGTAGGCCAAGTTCCATGGGCTTTACAGGTTGATTTGTATAGACCCTATAGGAAAGAAGCAAGCTCTCAACACTTAGGTGATTTCAAGGTTGGTTTAACGACAAGGTTTAACCAAAATGTCCATCATCAAGCTTCTAAGCAAGGATTGAACCATTGAACCATTAAACTATTGAACCTTGAACCATTTTAGTTTAACAGGTTCAATGGGATCAAAGGTTCAACATCATCAGTAAGATTTAAGTGCATTTGTCAAGGTTCAAATTTCAACTGCTTCAAGGTTTAATAGCTTTAAAACACTTATCAAAGAGAAGGCTTGAACCATTGAACCACTTTGGTTCAAAGGTGCAATGGGTTCAATGGTTCAACAGGTTCAAGGACCAAATGGTTCAATGCATTTGGCTCAAAAAGATCAAAAGGACTTAGCCAAATAAAAAGTATGAACCGATTGAAGCATTGAACCTTGAACCAAAAGGTTCAATGAGTTCACAGGTTCAAAGGTTCAACCAGTGCGATGAAGATCAAAGATCTTAGGAAGAACAAGGAAGCAACAGGCAGAGGAAGAACCAATGAACTGATTGAACCTTGAACCAAAAGATTTCAAAGTTCAATGGTTCATAGGTTCAAGTAGTTCAAAGGTGGCCTCAAGAAAAGAAAAAATCAACATGGATGATTCCAAAGGCAAGTTCAATGAAAGTGATAGTTCAACTAGAGAGCAAAGAAGCACTTAAGCAGGGAAGTGATGGACCAAAAGAGATAGTGAATCGATGAAGTGATGAACCAATGAACTTTCAAATGGTTCACAGGTTCAAAATTCAACACGGTTCAAGCGGCTAGCGACCATTAATGGCCTCACAGACGTCAAATTTAAAGTAAGGGAATATCTGTTAAAATTTAAATAAAGAGCAAAACTTGAAGGAAGAACCAAGCGACTGGCTCAAAAGATATCCTGGGAGCTTAAATTTTAGGAAGAGACAAAGCTGGAAAAGACAAAACAAAGAAGAGATAAAGAGGGAAATATCTACACAGAAGTTATTTTGATAGCTAGAATAATTTACAAAATAGATTTTTGAGCTTGCAAACATTGAAGGTGTGACCTGTTAGTCTCCTTTGGAGTAAATACAAAATGGATAGCTATGCAAATGTTAGAGGGGATAGACCAGATGATCTAAACCTAGGAAAAGACATATTAGATGAATAAACATGCCATAGTTAAGGCAATGCACTATTTTAGGCATGGTCCCTCCAAACATAACTGAAGGCACATTGAAGGTGTTGACTGTAGCATGGGCCATCCCATGGGAGAGAGTTCCACGCCTTACTTGGTAGTT
Organism: Torreya grandis; assembly: GCA_037957365.1. Lineage (NCBI taxonomy): Eukaryota > Viridiplantae > Streptophyta > Pinopsida > Cupressales > Taxaceae > Torreya > Torreya grandis. The sequence continues at coordinate 3,342,494 of JARHVA010000580.1, read as the reverse complement.
ATATATTGTAATCTCTCATTTGTTACAAGGGAGATCTTCCCAATACAAAAGTGAAACTCTACCCAATTGAAAGGTGAATACTAAGACTTTGAGCTCAAATTATATTTCATTTCATTTTATCTGAATGAGAAAGCAAGTTGTTTGTAGACTTTGTGATGTTTTGGCTTGTATCATTTTAGAATATTATTATTATGTCTATCTTTTGAATGTGTTCTTGTTTATTTAATTTGGCAAGCAGAATTAGTGAAAGTAACAAGGAAGGTGTCCTGAAGCCAACTGTGGGAAGACTTTGTGATGCCATAGTTGTCTTTAGTGTGTGTTTATTTTTTGTTTCTATGTAAAGGACCTTGGGATGAATTTGTTCCCTCATTGTCCTTCGTATCTCACTATTGGGAAGTCAAGGTGGAGACTTTTTGTAACATCTTAGATTGTTGCTTACTATGTCGTTGTCACCTTATTACTTGTCACTACCTAAAAGAACTCCTGCTATTACCTGCAAGATCACTTACAAAAGAAGAGAAATACCATTAGTGTCTTCACCAAGATTTTCTCCTCTATTTTTGAACATCATCTCTGAAAAAAGAGAGATGGATGGTGTATCCTACCCCTGTGTGTTATTTTTAGCTTATATATATATATATATATATATATATATATATATATATATATATATATATATATATATATATAGTATATAGCCCCCTCATATTTATAGGGAACCTCCCCTTGATGAGAGGAGATATTTGTCCCCTAGTGATGTAGTAAACCTATGCATCTGGATGACCAATCTCCCTATGCTATGGATGATAAGACCTATTTTTCTCAATCAGACTGCTGACTGACAAAATATTCACCTAATAGTCTTTTTGGTGACTCTGCTAGGGAAGAGTGTGTAGTTTGAAGTCTCAAACTTCAAGATGAAGTAGATCCTACTCTTTTCCATTTTTGTTCTAAAATTTGGCAACTCCACATTATACCAGAAGCTAAAAATATCAAGGTGTTGTTGACCCTACTTTTGAGTTGGTGCAGCAGAGTAATTTTGAGTTGTTTGCTCCACAATCTCACCTTCAACAAACTAGGAGTCTTCTTCCTAGCCATACTAGGTCACCAACACAAGGTAGATCTTCTTTTTCTATTGCTATTAGAGCTTTGCCTATCCATTCCCCACCCAAATTTGTGATCCCACATTTACATAATCAAATCATGGCTCAAGGCCCCTGGGGTAACTCTTTTGGTCCACTGAATTTAAATCCACCTCTACATGAGCTTCCACACAGGTCAAGGAAGAATTTCCCCAAATTCTTTGGTGATGGGAAAGTTCATCCTGATGAACACATTGCAGCCTTCAGCATAGCTTATGGTGTGATAGGGGTGGAATTTGAAGATGTTCCTATCAAGCTTTTTGTGGAAATCATACAAGGTGCTACTGCAGACTAGTTCTACCATCTGCAAGCTAGATCAGTGACTGACTAGGACACACTTAAAGCCAAGTTCAAAGCAATGTTCAAGCTTGCAAAATATGCACATGCCTTGCTAGCCCAACTCACATAGATGAAGAATGAGCTCCATGAACCTATGAGGGACTTCATTGCTAAGTTTGACAAACTAAGGCATAAGATTCCCATGATTACCTAGCTGACACCTTAGAATCTCAAGTGTTTCTTCATCAACTCACAACTGCTTGAAGTGAGTTTCTTGCTAAGATGGGCTAGACACATAGACCTTGTTGTTGCTCAGGACTTGGATACTAAGCTAGAAGATGACCCTATCTTGGTAGGAAAGATAAGGAGAGATCTAAATAGAGGTAAACCCTCTTCATCTTCTAAATACTCACCCATAACCACCACTGATCAAATGGTGCAAAATCTGGCAAATGAATTGCTAGCCTTGAAAAGACAAATGGCACAAGGTATGTCTTCTTCTCCTTCATACAGAGATGTACCAAGGAGGACATTCCCCAATCAGTCATATCAAGGCAATGCTGCTAGAAGTTAAGGGAAACCAAATCATCTTCCTCCCCCATAAAGGAACCTTGCCCTTGAAGCACTTCTAACCAACTCAACAGTTGGATATCTGGAAATAGAACATGATTTTTCTTTCCAACCTGAGTTTGAGTAAGAAAATGATGTTGATCTCTTCATGGAGGATCAAGAAGAATCAACTGACGACTCCCACATTATTTTTTTGAATTACTAGGATGAACCCAAAAGTGAAGATGAAGCAGTCAAAGGATCATATGTAGTATTCACCCAGTCTAAGAATCAATCAGCCCAGTAGGCTGAAAAAGAAAATATAGAGGAGTAATCCCAACTAGTAGTTTCAATTGCTAAGTGGAGAACCCCTCTTCCTTTCTAGTCAAAGGACCTAGTGATTGCTAAAAAGGTAAGTACATCAAACATTTCTACACCTTCTACTTCAAATTCATAGACCAGTCCTCCCCCTCCCAAAAACCAAAAGGATAAACTCCCATCCTCTCTTCCTAGTCCATTTCAGTCATTTGACATAATTGATCATGTTAAGAAATCCAAAATTCAAATGACCGAATTTGAATTCTTGCAAGCCAATCCTGAGCATGGACCTGTCTGAGATAAGGATCCCTATCAAGGGCATAATGAAGAGATTGCTCCCTAAAAAGGAGGCAAAATATGTGGTCACCCAAATGTCAGCCCTTGCAGCTCAAATTATGTTTGATTCTTTGGGCAAGGGTAATTATTTCTTGACCATAGAGGATGTTCATGTTTTTGCAAATGAAAGTCTTATAGCTGGCAATCTGAAAATTGATTCAAATAAGACATCAAAAGAATTAGTAGGGTACAATACAGATAAAAAAGCATCTTCCACTTCCAATAAAGAGAAATATGATAGAAGATTAGTTTTTGATAATGTTTGGATCCTAGAATCTGATGGCAACAATTCTTATACCAATGCTGGAGCTAAGACTGTGTTGATATCTCCTTAAGGAGATATTTTTCCTTCATGCATGTTATAGTTTAGCAACACCAACAACACAGCTAAATGTGAATATCTATTTCTCAGATTGAAGGTTTCTCAAGCCCAAGATGTCAAACTCCTTCACACCAAAGGAGATCATGAACTAGTGGTTTGTCAGGTGTCTAAGGGGGACAATCAAAGCATGTGCTAGAATGAACTAGTAGAACAAGCTATGGTAGTGGACCATACTGCTGTACTCTAAAGTCAGGAATACGAACTCTTCACCAAGAGAGCAAGGAGTTATGGTTTTTAGAGAGAATACCACATCTTTCCATGGAGCAAGAGGAGAGAGCCAAAAGGAGTGCACAAAAAGTGTGATTCCTGGTGGAGAGTTCCATTCACCCGTCATTGATTCTAGGGACAAAATGGTTTCCTGCTAGTTTATCAAGATGAAACACCATTTTCATTGTCTCATAATGGGTAGCATCTAAATCACTTTAATTTTTGAAGTATCAGATAAGTTCACCTATACATATGTATATTTATACAGTCTTTGTTTCTGCTTTGTGTTGCTCATTTTTATTTTTTGGAGCCTTTATTTTTGGGTAGCATGACTCCATAGCCCAATGGCATACTTCAAGGCACTAGAGATTTTAGTTTCTACTCCCCTCAGCTATGTTCCAAGTTTTCATCTGAACAAAGTTCCCCAACTAGAGCTAGTTGTTGTCCTATAGACCAAAATCCTCTCTTCCCCTTTCAAAAATTGTTCTGAGCATTCAAGTTCTTCATTTTTTAAAGCTTTCTTAGAAATCTACTGACTCTACAGGCTTGAATCTACATACTCTATAGGATTGAATCTAGAAACTCTATAGGCTTGAATATATGGACTCTGGAGGCTTGAATCTATAGACTCTATAGGCCAAGTTCTATAAGCTTCACAGGTTGATTTCTATGGACTCTACAAGAAAGAAGTAATCTCTCAACACTTAGGCAATTTCAAAGTTGGTTCAATGACAAGGTTCAACCAAAATGTCCATTGGCAAGCTTCTAAGAATGGATTGAACCATTGAACTGTTGAACCTTGAACCATTTTGGCTTAATGGGTTCAATGGTTTCAAAGGTTCAACGTCATCAGCAAGAGTTAAGTGCATTTGTCAAGGTTCAAAGTTCAACCACTTCAAGGTTAAATAGCTTCAAAACACTTATCAAAGAGAAGAAGGCTTGAACCATTAAACCATTGAACCACTTTGGTTCAAAGGTTCAATGGGTTCAATGGTTCAACAGGTTCAATGAGCAAATGGTTCAACATGTTTGGTTCAAAAATATCAAAAAGACTTAGCCAAATAAAAATAATGAACCGATTGAAGCGTTGAACCTTGAACCAAAAGGTTCAATGAGTTCACAAGTTCAAAGGTTAAACCAGTGTGATGAAGATCAAAGCGCTTAGGAAGAACAAGGAAGCAACGAGCAGAGGAAAAACCAATAAATTGATTGAACCTTGAACCAAAAGAGTTCAAAGTTTAATGGTTCACAAGTTCAAGTAGTTCAAAGGTGGCCTCAAGAAAATAAAGAATCAACTGGATGATTCCACCAGTAAGTTCAATGAAAGCGATGGTTCAACTAGAGAGCAAAGAAGTGCTTAAGTAGGGAAGCGATGGACCAAAAGAAATAGTGAACCGATGAAGCGATGAACTAATAAACTTTCAAATGGTTCACGACTTCAAAATTAAACACGGTTCAAGTGGCTAGAGACCATTGACAGCCATGCAGATGTCAAATTTAAAGTAAGGGAATATCTGTTGAAATTCAAATAAAGCATAGAACTTGAAGGAAGAACCAAGCAACTAGCTAATAAGATAGCCTAGGAGCTTAAATTCTAGAAAGAGACAAAGCTAGAAAAGACAAAACAAAGAAGAGATAGAGAGGGAAATATCTACATAGAAGTTATACCAGTAGCTGGAACAGTCTACAAAATATATTTTTAAGCTTGCAAACATTGAAGGCATGACCTATTAGTCTCCTTTGGAGTAAAGACAAAATGGACAACTGCATAGACATCATAGGGGATAGACCAGATAATCTAGACCCAATAAAAGACATATTAGATGAATAGACATGCCATAGTTAAGGCAATGCATTGTTCTAGGCATGGTCCCTCCAGACAGAACTAAAGGCACATTGAAGGCATTGACTATAGCATGGGCTGTCCCATGGGAGAGAGTGTCAAGCCTTGCTTGGTGGCTATATATTGTAATCTCTCATTTGTTACAAGGAAGATCTTCCCAATAAAGAAGTGAAACTCTGCCCAATTGAAAGGTGAATACTGAAACTTTGAGCTCATATTGTATTTCATTTCATTTTATTTGAATGAGAAAGCAAGTTATTTGTAGACTTTGTGATGTTTTGGCTTGTATCATTTTATAAGATTATTCTTATGTTTGTCTTTTGAATGTGTTATTGTTTATTTAATTTGGCAAGAAGAATTAGTGAAAGAAACAAGGAAGGTGTCCTGAAGCCAACTGTGGGAAGACTTTGCGCTGCCATAGTTGTCTTTAGTGTGTGTGTTTATTTTCTATTTCTATGTAAAGGACCTTTGGATGACTTTGTGCCCTCATTATCCTTCGTATCTCAGTCTTGGGTAGTCAAGGTGGAGACTTTGTGCTACATCTTAGATTTCTAGTTATTACACCCTTGGCACCCTGTTACTTATCCTACCAGAAAGATTCATGTTGTTTGCAAGAACAAGCAATTTTGAAAGAAGAGAAGTGCCTTTTGTCACTTCACTAGGATTTCTACTATCCAAGAAGGGATTTGGCTCTTGGTTGAATGTTACTTCTGAAAGAAGAGAAGTACCTTCACCAATCACCCAAGATTTCTCCTTTGTTTATTAGCATCATCTCTAAAAAAAGAGAGATGGATGGTTTATCCCACCCCTGTGTCTTACTTTTTGCTTAAATATATAGTATATAGCCTCCATATATTTAATAGGTAACCCCCCCTTGATGAGAGGAGATATTTGTCCCCTGTTGATGTAGTAAAACTACACACCTGGATGACCAATATCCCTATGTTGTGGTGATAGGAACTATTTTACTCACCAGTTAACTAGTTGACAAAATATTCACCCAATAGTGTTCATAGGTTTTATTTTGAAAACTTAGCATCTAAGGTGGTTACAACCTCCTTGCAAGTTGAAACTTACTAAAAGTCTAGTTGTTGTTGTAGCTCAGCTAAATAGGTGTGGTAGCACCTTGTGGGATTCTAGTCTCACTAAATAGGGATTGTAGTTTCTTGATCAGTTATAACTATTATAAATTGGATCTTTTTATTATAAGACAATAGTCCAATTTAAATCTCTAGTGGGTTTTCTCCCTCAAGAGGGTTTCCCACATATGTCATGTTTTATGTATGACCTGTAGGTCATAATTCTATTGGAAAAATAGTGCTCTTGTTGTTTAAGTGTGAGTGAAGGTGAAGAGTGATAAGCAAAGGTCCATAATTAGGTGTTAAAGACATCAGTTCATAGTTGGATATGTTCATAGGTTTTATTGTGAAAACTTAGCATCTAAGGTGGTTACAACCTCCTTGCAAGTTGAAACTTGCTAAAAGTCTAGTTGTTGTTGTAGCTCAGCTAAATAGGTGTGGTAGCACCTTGTGGGATTCTAGTCTCACTAAATAGGGATTGTAGTTCCTTGATCAGTTATAACTAGTCTAAATTGGGTTTTTTTATTATAAGACATAGTCCAATTTAAATATCTAGTGGGTTTTCTCCCTCAAGAGGGTTTTCCACATATGTCATGTTTTATTGGATTGATCTTGCATTATATTTCTTGCTCATTGTTATGAATGATGTGTATGCTTCAAGAATGCTTGTGGTAATTGGTTAAGTGTGTGTAAAGATTGAAATTGAATTCAGATTATTTGGGCTCACTAATTCAACCCCCATGTTAGTTATTGTACATCTAACAATTGGTATCAAAGCGAGTCCTTTGGAGGAAGCATAACAACTTGAAGGTGATCATAAGTAGGTACAAAGATGGCTAAGCAGTTGAAGAAAGAAAATAAATAGTGGAAGGTTGTGATCAAGGAAATTGAAGAATATATATGTACTTTGAAGAAACATGTTAAAGAAGATGAGAATGCTATCAAATATTTCAAGGTTTTGCTAGTAGATGCCAAGATAATTTTGTGTTCAAAATAAAAGGACATCATGTTTGGTAAGGAAGCTTTCCATAATAGTAGAGAAGATGACAACAAGGAAGAAGAAGTTGATCTAGAATTTGAGCTCATGAGTGCACTTGGTGAGCTAAAGGAGTAAAATAAGAGGAATCATAAAATGAGGAATATGATAAAAGGTTTTAAATCACAAGTCAATTCTCTTGAGGGAAGTTTTTTTGGCATATCCAAGAAAGAAGAAAAGAACTATCAAGAATAGATCAAGTCTATTGAAGTGAAAGCATATAGATTGAAAGACATAGCCAACAAGGCCAAAGAGGATAAAGATAATATAAGTATTATTGAGGATTAGTTAAAGACTACAAATCCAAATCTAAAATCAAGAGAAGAAGAGTAAACTTAGCTAAAGATTGAGATGGGGTCCTTGAAGAGTCAACATGAGATTGTTGTAGTCAAGTTGGATAAACTTGAAAAGAAGCATGAGAAGCCTAAATATTTCAAGGAGAATGTAAGCTTTGAAATTAATACAAAAAGGTTTGTTAGACAACCAAATGCTTCAAGGTATGCTAGCTTATTTCATGGTCATTATTATACATGTAATAAGTATGGTCATAGAGCTAAGGACTATAGAATGAAGTCAATCAAGTATGGACATTCATGGAGCTATGATAGGAGTTTTTGACCAAATATTGATCTTAATTATAAGATGTCAAAAGGTATTAATGATGTTATTTGTTTTAGTTGTCATAAGAGTGGACAAATTGCTAGATTCTATCCAAATAGTGTTAAGAGGTCTTCAAGGTATGTTAAAAGATATAGAGCTCCTAAAAGGTTTGAGAAAGGACAAACTCATGTATGGAAACCAAAGGTAATCATTACCAATTTTTATAGACATAAGGTTGATAAGAAAGTTGCTCTAGAAGGCTATGTTGTAAATCAAGATAAGCTCAAGGATCAGTTAGGTAAGATGGCTACAAAAGACAAGAAGGGTCAAACTATGGTATAGAGACATGAGGTAGTAAAGACTAAGAAGACTAACCTTGTTGAGTCCAAGAGTCTTGATGGATTATTTTCCAAGGTGGAAAAAAGATCATAAATGAAGGAGATTCAAGAGTTTATGTTGTCATCATTTGTTGACAAATTTGAAGCGAAACATCCTTTCAAAATCAATCAAATAATGAGGTAGGATTGCAAGATAGAAAAGGGTATGGAGATAGGGTAATCTCTAAAATTTTTGGAATCTTAGTCTCTCCATGTCAAGGTAGAGTGTCTATATCTATGCTTCAAAGAGATACTTGTTAGTCAAAAGAAGCCTAGTGGCCGTCAGATATTGTTTGATTAGAAGGTATGAAAATATGATATGTTTGTGCATTATATATGTATATATATATATATATACATATACATATATATATGTGTGTGTGTATATATATATATATGTATGTATATATATGTGTGTGTGTATATATATATATGTATATATATATATATATATATATATATATATATATATATATATATACATATACATATATATATATATATACATATATATATATATACACACACACACATATATATACATACATATATATATATACATATATATATATATATATATATAATTAGAAAAAATAATTATGTGAAAATTCTTAGTGGTCTTATATTGAAAATAATTTAACCTGTTGATCATGGTTTGGATGCTCTGGTATAAAGGTGAGTTTCATATATTTATTTACACATCAGTTTGTGATAGATTCCATGTGAGCCTATAAGTTGAAGGCCTTTCTTCAAGGATTATGTTATAGATATTTCTAATATTATTAAAGGCTTGTTGAATAGTTATGTATACCATAGAAGTTCATAGTGTTATAAAGATGAGGTGTATTTATATGAGTATTGACTATGATTGGATAGTATTTGAAGACATGTCAAAGATGTCATGATCCAAGTGAAGCATGGAGTTAAAGGGAGCTTTGTAATTGGTTAGGTCCTAGGATCAAAGGATTGAGTAGTTGAATATGAGAAATAAGGTGTGGATAATCAATTTTATGGTCTCAAGATCATAATTCCAATCTGTACAGAGACTTGTGTTAATCTTAGAAGGTCATTGGTTAAGGGAGAACAATAACTTCATGAATCTGTTTCATTGGTTTGTAAATGAGTTGTAGTATAGAGTCAAAATGGGTGGTTTCATGTGGATTAATGAGTTTAATGCCATTCCAAGAAGTGTTTAGTGATTAAAAATGTCTATCTACTTCTTTGTGATGTGATCCAAATGTTTTATGGTCTGAAGGTATGTTGAAGGTAATTTGAATATTTATGAGTGCTCTTACTTTTCTTAGTTTTTGGCTTAAGGGCAAGCAAGCCTAAAATGGGTTATAGGAATTCAAGGTTCCCAAAGGTGTGAAATATCAATTTTTTTCCATAAGTATGTGATGGGTATCTCTAAGTGTGCAATAAGTTTTAATAGTGTGTGTTGACTAGAAGGTGTTGTGTTGACCTCATTTATTTTAAGAGTTTAAGGTTAAGGTCTCTGCTATAAAAGTGGTTTGCATTTTGAATTAAGGTATAGGGATAATTAATATGTTGAATGGGATAAATGGGTGGTTAAATAAATATTTACAAAGATCTTAAGGTTTGTGGTTCTCAAGTTATTCAAGTTTTTGTCAATATGGAAGGTTAATTGGCTAATAGGTTTGTGATGGATGCATGTTGCAGAGAATGATAATGATGATGAAAATTGGTGTGATTTATGGATCATATAAGGGTGATGTAGATATGAATTTTTACGTCATGAAGATGTGTCTTCTAAAAATTGTGGGCTCTACAAGTTCCAGGTAGGGCCATAAGGAGGTTAGACAGGCCTAGTGCGAAGAAGAGTGTTTTATTTTAATCAAATTATCCAAAAGATAAAGTCATGATTTTTTAAAGGTGAATTCATAGGTTGGTTTAGTACATATTTACTATTTTTTATGTGGGATGAAGTTTTTTTGGTGGACCTGATGATAGCTTGAGAGAGAATGCTAGTAAGCATGTGTGGTGGTTCTTCATGGTGTGTGGAGATTTGAAGATGATTAAAATGTGAAATGGCTCAAAGATCCTAGGGGGATTCCCTATTAGATACTTGTTGGTGATTTCCATTAGTTTTTATTATTTTTGTGTGTTCTTTCTTCATTTTTTGTAGTGCTCGATTGAAGAGAGAGTTGGCATGGAACAAGAGGAAGTTTGTCAATGCAAGAAGATGTAGGATCAAGGTAAGGGGGAGTTTGTATCATCTTTATAAGATGATTTTATCTTATTGATAGTATTTTTAGGTCTCAAATATCAGTTGGTTCCCACTTTATCATTGTGTCAAAGGGGGAGAAAGTTCTTTTTGTGAAAGTGCTTGAAGAGAGAGAAGAACGGTGAGTTATATATTGATAATATGATGGTTGTTGACATTAATGATAAAGGGGAGATTGTTGGAGAGTTATCATGATGATGTTATGGTGATGTTATGGTGATGTCATGGAGGTTTCCTAGTGAGTGTATGAAGTGCCTTGATAGTCTCAGTGATAATGACAAAGTGTGTAATGTGTTTTTTGTAGTATGATTGGTTGATCTTCAGCTTTAGCATGGTTAGAGATGTTCAGGGATGAGTATTGTAATTTAAGGATGTGAAAGAGGTATCTAAGATGTTTTTTATTCTTTGAGTGCTTATGTTCATATGTGGAATTCATTTGGATGTTCATAATTTTCATCAAGACACTTTGGGTCAAGTGGTAGAATATCTAAGTAGACAGTTTGATGACATCACCATTATCATGTGTGGATGAGTCAGGAGGAAATAGTCACATGGGTTTGTTCAATTTTTTACCTAGTTATTTGTACCAAATTTTATGTCATGTGATGTAGTGAAACAAAATACATGCATTTGCAAATTTGGTTTCCCAAGCATTTTGATAGTGTTTTCCATGTTCAAAAAGAGTCGAGTAAGCATTTTAATGATGGTTTATCTTTCACATGAGGACATTTAATGAGAAGGTGATCATATGGGTTTGTTTAGTTTTTTAACCTAGTTTATTTTAACTAAATTATAGATCTTGTAATGAAAAATGTCAAAATATATGCATGAGTAAAGTTTTCCTTCTAGGTAGTTCCAGACATAGTTGGCTATGTGGTAGAGAAATCTAAGTGAGTAGATTAATGGCATTATATCTCATATGTGTGAAGGTTTCAAGATAAATTTGATACATGGTTGTATTCCCCTATTAAGGGTGTTCATATGGTGTAAATGTGAGGTAATGATATTGATAAATTCAAAAGATATATATATATATATATATATATATATATATATATATATATATATATATATATATATATATATATATATCTATGTGTGTGTGTGTGTGTGTGTGTGTGTGTCTATATATATATATATATATATATATATATATATATATATATATATATATATATAGACACACACACACACACACACACACACACACACACACACACACACACACACACACACACACACACACACACATATATATTAGGCCTTCTAGGCATATTTCAGTTGGTTCCCATAGTTAAATTTGCACAATTTAAAGTTTGATCAAGATCAATAGAGCACGTTTGCTCCAAGATGAGGAAAAGTACATGATGTTTAACACTAAGTAGAGATAAAGATTCTTACAAGGATCAATGATGATTGGGTGAGAGATAAATGGTACATATTAAATTCAAGATTTCAAAGTGACAATTGTATAGCATTGAAAAATAAAGGACATTCTCAAAGAGATCGATGGAGTGCGTGAGGTCAAAGTTTCTAAATTACATGAGATGATGTCAAAGTGATTAAGGTTTAACATTTGAACATTGGTGCTTATGAATTAAAGTTTAGAGAATATTGATGGTGTGAGATTTATGTAAATCTAAGAGGACATGAGATGCAAGCATTGTGTTCAAATTTTAATTGTGACTGTTTGTATTTAAATATTTGAATTTTTCAAAGGAAAAGACTAGTGTCTAGTTTTTGTGCCATGTCTTTTGATATATGTATAATTTGCTCATGATATAAAAATAAAATATGAAAAGGAATCCATGGTACATATAGTGAAATTAATTTTAAGATCTAGAAGTGTGTAAAATCAAGGATATTAAGGTTCAAAGTTGACTATGTGTTTGTGCTTATTGTATAAGTGACCCGAGAAGAGTAATTGAGCTTTTGTAGATGTTGTTTTGATGTTTCATGGTAAATTAGATAGTAGGGAGTGTTTTAGACTCCATTAAGATGATCTGTATGGTCTTCAGAGGCTCGAATAATTAATATTTTATATGAAAAATGTTAATAAGTTGACTATATGTTAGTTCATGTTATTCTTCTGCACTAGGTCAGTGTTTGAGTTGTTTGAGCATATGTAGTGGTGAGAAAAGTTGAATGTGATAATTTGAGGATGTTAAAGGGGAAATAAGGAGTGGGTCTAAATAATGAAAATAGGCTCTGTAGATAATGTTAAAACAAGAGTAAAAGTAGATAAAACTAGAAATGACATAAAATAAACAAATGGTAATGACATAAGAGGAGAAAAGCGTAAGGGAGCAGTGAATAGAACACCCTTACCTGATTGGTCACCATTAAGGGGTGCCTTTAATTTCAATCCTTGAATGCTTGTTACCTTAGATTATTGTATCTCCTCTTCATCCACTTAATGGCTTTAATCTTATTCAATTGAAGATTGTTTCTATGACCTCTCTACATTGGATTTTATTTAATAATAGATTGCCATCCTCTTAGCTTGAGGAGTTGTCACTTATTGGGTAGGAGAGTGAAGAGTCATGTTATAAGTTAAGGTTACCAAAGCTACCATAGTAGGTTTCATCTATTCCTCATAAGATAAGTCTAGATAAATGATCTCCATTTATTCCCTAATAATGTTATCCTTTTCCTGCATTATCTCTTCCACTAGTTCTTGTTTGAACTTCCTAAATTAAATAGTAGATGTTTGAACTTGAGGAGTCTATTTTTATCTAAATGAGTAGCAACTAATGTTTCCCATCACTTGCTCTTAATCTTTTTGATCTGTCATCACAATAGGTGGTTATTAGGGGTCTTGGCTTTGGTCTTGTGGCTATTGGAAAGGTATGTCATTCCAAAAATTAGATGATCTCCATCCCCCTAGTGGTAGGATCCTATTTTTGGCTTGACCAAGTGTAAGGGAGGGATTTGTTTGTATTACCCTCAACAAGTCTTTATTTGTAATAATAGTCTTATCCCTTTCATTAACTTCTTCATCAGATTTTTATTAAGGAACAAGAAGTCATGATTGAAAGGTTCATGCTTGTATGTGATGTTGAGATTGTGAACCTTTTGTTTCACCCTCCCATGGGGATACCAATCCCTATGGGGTAGAGTGGACAAAGAATAAGATTTATTTGTATAAACAACCTCATTGAAATGTATTCTATATGTATATTTCATCCTATAAATAGTGAGATGTGAGCCATGGAAAGTTCTTTTCTTACTCTTTATCAAGTCCTCATATATACCATTCCATAATTCAAAATCAATATCTTGATCATAAAATTTGTTTGGAATAAATTTGGGGAATTGAAGCATGTATACCTTATGTCCAAAAATTATGATAACTATATAATCTAGTTATAGCTAATAATCACCCAAATTCATGAGCATATTGGTGATGATCTTGGATACCTTGGCTAGAGGCTAGCCATAAATTTCCATCCACACTTGAGGATACATGCCCTCTAAAATTATAAAGATGTTACTCATATATGCATATATGTGAATAAAATAATATAAGTCACAGATTATATTCATGATGTAGTCAGGGTTGGGATTCCATAGATTCCAATTATGTCTTATGGCTTGGCCATTGCATTATGGAGTGCCTAGAATTTGAATGTTATCAAGTCAGCTGTAACTTAATTTTATTTTATTAATATGTGTTCTTCACATGTGAATGGTTTGACATTATTTATGATTCACATAACATTGAATAATTGGCATGGATACTATTGAGCATTGTTGTATCAAAAACCATGTCTAGGTATTCTGTGGAGTTTTCATTGGAGAACTTGGATGGTGGTGGAATTACCTTGTATGCCCTAGATGAAGGAATCATTTTTATTGGTCGATGCTAGTGTGATTCAAACTCTTGAAAATGGTGGTATAAAGTTATGTCACAAAAATTATAAGTTGTTTTAGATGTAGCTAGGGTTTTTGAAATTAGAGAAGGTTATGTGCACTTGAGCTCTTGAAAATTGAATGAAGTGAACTCAATTAAGGGCTTGATGTTATATCTTTTTGCATTCATTTAAGTTTGTGTTCCATTAATCACAAAAATTTATGCGCTTGTCACATTCATTCAATTTAAACTTGACCACCGAAGCCTAGTGGGCAAGCCACATAGGATGCTTACCCATTCAAGGTACCATGGTGTTACTTATTGTTTTGACACTTTTCACTGTATGGTTTAGTCGAGGGGTTAACCTTTGGATTTGATCTAAATTATATGATATGGTAAGCCTAGGTTTCTAAATGAAAGACCTTAAATACCAAAATGTTCTTTGGAGAGATTTGTTTGGGAATATTTATCCAAAAGTCATTGAAGAGAAAGTTCCCAGCTGAAACCTTTTGAATGAAAGTTGCCAAAGATCCTAAAAACCAAGTGTTATTTAGGGAGATTGTTATTCGAGAAGATATTACCAAGGATATAGCTCTTGACTAAAACCCTTTAAATGAAATATACCAATGATAAAGTTCTTGAAGATTAAAACCTTCTGAAGACCAAAGTTTCCAAAGTAAAGTTACTGTAGAGAAAGGTGTCGAACAAAATGTTTTAAAGGAATGTCGCAGACAAAAAAGCTATAGATAAGAACAAAATTTGAAATAAATTTCCCCATTGAATAGTTTTTGACTTGAAAGTTCTAGAAGACCAAAATTTACAAAATATCAAATAAAATAAACTAAATAAGTAACTCTGAATTAAAAAAACTGAATAAGTAAACCCGAATACCTATCATGCATATCAAACTTTAAAAAATTCCATTAATATATTAGCTTCAATAAATCCTTCCAATGTAAAATATGTGCACCAAAATTGATTCAATGTCCAAAACATCAAGTTTTTATGGATAATAATAAAACTATCCAAACACACACACATCCCAAATAATAAATAAATCCTCTACAAATAAAAGGGGTCCCTACTTTTCAGACAAAATCCAAGGTGGGGTATATTGAATACAACAAATGGTGACTCATAGGGGTGGATACTCTTGAGTTTTTAGGAACTTATAATCTCTAGTTTCATAATCCCAATACTAATTATGAACCATACTAAAATAAATGATAAAATAAGAAACATAAAAAAGACTCTTATTAATTCCATACAACATACTAATTGCACTCATATCTTAGACTTGTGTGTGGGAAAGGTATATTATTTATTCCTTGTCAAAGGGTTTTAGTCTAAGACATGTAGTGAGTTATAGGTTTTATTTTGATTGGGTTTAAGTGCATAGAAATTTGGGGAGCGTAGGCATTGATCTACTACCATCCAAGCATCCATAGCCTTGACAAAGATACCTTTGATCACATTTTCTCCGTTCCACCATATTTTCCCATGATGCATGATACATTGATATTATTTCATCATGTAGGATTTTAATTAAATTTGATTTTCTTTTGGACTTCTAGATTATGCCTTTTCTTCTTTTTTTATTTCTAAATGAAATAGGGAAGAAGGTGACCACCATGAGCTAGTCTTAGTAAAATTTGGTTAATCAAAATATCCTTGCCAACTTTACCCATGTAAATTTTTGTTACCTCAAAAAAGTATTAGAATTTAATGTGTATTTAATCCAATCAGATAAGGAGAGATTTATAAATTTACACAAAACTATGGGAAAAACTTTTACATACCTAATAGAATCATTTACTTTTTAACATAGTCATGGCTAACTCTCTTTTTACTCACCTAGATTAAGAATTCTAAAATACAAAATGCAAGACCCATGGATTTTAGTTAGATTCAAAACACACAGGATATTATTTGATTATACCAAGAGTGATCAATTAGATTAATATGAAGGAAAACTATTTTATAAAGTGGGAAAATTACTAAAAACAAACAACTACAATAAGCAAAGTAAGATGCAAGAAATTAAGGACAAATATTCTATAAAGAATGAACTATTCTAATAAAAAAAATGACTAAAAGTAGGAAGCTAACTAATAAATCATATGCCTAAATGTAGGAAGATAACTAATAAATTAAATATAACTTAATCCTGCCTCTATTAAAACATTTGTTGTTATTGAGAGACCTCTTTGTATGGAGTAGCCATGAATTAATGCTTCAAAAACTCTCCATTGACTGGGTATGTCAATTCGTTACATTGGAGATCATTCAAATAGAAAAATTTATTACCCAAGATCTCATATATTTGATAAGGCCCTATCCATAGTGGGGTGAACTTGTCATGCATTCCTTTCTTTTTATACGATTTGTCCCATAGAAACACCAGGTCAAAAATCTAAAATTATTTAGATTTTGCTCTCTTATAAAACCATCTTTTGAATACATCTTGATGGCCATTAAAGCTTTGTAATGCTTCATTCCTAGAATATTCTGTTTCATTGATGTCTAATAATATATAATTTATCTTCTTTCTAGGCTCCATGTATTCCTACATAAATTGATATGTTGGTAGCTTCAGCATGATTGGGAACATTGGTTATTTCCCATAAACTAGTAGATATTGTGAGGCTTGGAGGGCCTAGTTATACCAATTTTGATATAGCTAGAGTGCATATTTTAGTAAGAGATGGCCAATCTCTAAGATTATCCACATCATACGCACCTAGTTATACCAATTTTGATATAGATAGAGTGCATATTTTAGTAAGAGATGCCAATCTCTAAGATTATCCACATCATAATTATAAATATCAATAATGAGGTTTTTTTTGGTAGATTCAACCAGTCCATTCCCTTGTGGGTAATGATTGGAAGATGATTATATTATGATCTAATTATCATGGGCCCATTATGTAAACTCACTTGAGTGAAATGCAGTCCCATTGTCACAAACCAATGAAATAGGTGTGCCAAACCTAGTTGTGATATGCTCTTCAAGGAAATTGATCAAGTCTTATGATCTTAAATTTTTGGTGGCTATTACCTCAGTCCACTTAGTGTAATAATCTATAGTAGTGAGCACAAACTTGAGCCTAGATAAAAAATTTGGTTTTATGACACTAATGAAATCTAAGCCCCATTGTATGAATGACTTACCCTCAATCACATGTTGTAAGGGCATTATTACATGCACCTTTATATTTTCTAAGACCTAAAATTCATGGCACATCCTTATGTGGAAGTGAGCATCCTTAAATAATGTAGGCCAATAATGGGTTGTGGTATTGATAGATGGATGGTTGCTAATAATCTTATGATATAGAGTTTTCAGAATCTCTTGGGCTTCTTCTCATGATACACATCTTAAATAGATGACTTCATAGTTCTTCTTATAGAGTATTCCCTTTTTAATCATATAATGATTAGATTTGAGCCTCAAGGCTCTCTTTTACTCTCGTTTGAGTTCATAGTGGCTTGTTACAATAAGTAATACTTAAATAATACCCAAATACCAATCCTATTGGGAAACTTGTGTTTGGCATACTTCTTCGATGGTGACGTGTGGGTCTAGTTCAGTCATCATTTGAATAATGCCTTGTCTTTTGATGATTTTGGTAGGTTTATTTTTATTATCAAACTCTTGTAATTTTACTGTCCATGTGTGCCTATTCTCTCCCATTCATTATGTCCTAGTTTATGATTGATAGTAGGATCTAGTACCATGATGATGGTCTTATTTTAGAGGATGTAGTGCCCAAACCTAATAACTATTTTGATAAAGGTGAAGATTTACCTATCAATCATGGAATATCAAAGCTCTGTATATTTCAAGTTGGTGTTCATAAAATAAGTATGGTTTTCACTTTATTCCCTCTTTTGTGTGAGCATAACAATGATTGTATGCTTTGAAGTGAATGAGTAAAAGAAAAAATCTTCAGTGAAATTTGGGCTTACCATCATTAGGGAATGTAATATAGCCATATTAATGTATTGGAAGGAATTCTTAGCTTCATATGTCTACTCCAATTTGGTGTCTTGTTTGAGCATTGAGTTCAAGGGTCTGACAATCTCTATAAATCATGATATGAATTTTCTCACAAAATTTATCTTTCCAAAGAAGGTCTTGAGCTCATTTTTGCTATTTGGGAACATTATTTTTGAAATCCCTTAGATTTTATCTGGGTCAATGGTGATCCCATATTTAGTGATAATGTGTCCCAACATCTTTCATTAAGTAACACCAAATATACTCTTCTTGGGGTTTAGTGAGATATCAATCTTCTTACACCTTTAAAAATGGAATGAATATGGTCGATATGATCAGCTCTATTTTTAGATAAAATGGTGAGGTTATCTATGTATATAATTATGTGTTTGCCTATCAATCCCTAGAATAATTAATCCATTGCTCTTTGGAAAGTAGCTATAGTGTTTATCATCTTGAAAGGTATTCACTTGTATGCATAAGTTCCCCATTTTATCGTAAACATGGTTTTTATCCTATCCTTTGATTCTATCAATACTTGATTATATCCAAAAAACTATCTAACAAAGGCAACATTCCAAAAACACACATTTTGTATCACCTCATCTAAGGAGGGAAGAGGGTAATTATCTTTATGAGATCCTGAATAGAACTAGATTATCAAACTAAGTTGAATGCCTGATAGGAAAACCTATCCAAGAATTGAGTAGCTTCTCTACTTCTTTCTAGATCAATAGTTTTAGGATAAGATTAAACAATATGTGTCTCTACCTAAATAGTATTAATCTGGATTGAGTGAAATTTTATGGGTCATGACTTTATTATTGAATATCCTTAAATCATCATATGTCCATGAAATTACATCTTTATACCTGATAATTAGTTCTTTGATGATGTAGATCTCATTCTCACTTTCTTGTTCTTATTCACCTTATATAGGTTTATAACCTAGACATACTTTATTAATCCTTTTGTGATATGAAAATTAAAGGAAAATGTTACACTAGTTTCAATGATCCTTACTCTCCCAAATTACCATCATATAATCTTCAGTGCATTATATCATACTATGTTCATGTGCTCTCTTTAACCTTCATGAAAATCTCTCACAAGTTGTCAATGTCAAAGTGGCTTTGTATGGGGAATCAAAACAAAATTATGATTGAAGTCATATTAATACCTTCTACCATCTTATAACATCCTTTTTTAACCCTGTTTATATAGTTAAGTTCAAACTATCTACTCACTTTTTTCACATAGACTCCCTCCTAGCCTTAAGCTCCTATTAACCCTATTTAGGAAGGGGGTTTGAAATGTATACAGGATTTCAAAACAAATTTATAAAATTTTCTATAATAATTTTAGTTATTCTATATCCACAATTCCCCATTAGACTATACTCCACATTCATACCTTGTTTCACCACTATCTAAGTCCCCAATTAGGGTTATTTAGCCTTACTATAGACCTATAATCCTAAAACATATAAAATAATTAAGGTACACATATGAAACCACAAAAATATCTTATATATTGATAAATCAACCTTAATGATAAGGTTTGGGCCTTTTTGGCTAGTGGAATCTCTTTCTACATCCAAAACCCTAATCTAGGAATTTTAGGTCTCTACAAAGACCCAAAAGGTCTAAAAAATTCATAAAATGAGTTTTATCAATGTTGGGAACTTGAAAAAAGTTTTATTAGGTATTTATAAACATTTTTGATCTCCTCTAATGACTCACATAACCGGATTACCTTCCATGACTTTGATGTCTATAAATCTCAGAGAACTGGGTTCATCCAAATCCTAGTAAACTTGTAATACAAACAACTCAGGGTTATAAAAGACCTTTATAGATGCACAATGAGTTTTTATACATTCCTCACAATTCAAACATTGATATTCATGAATTACATAAGGAATAGGTATCAAATTTTTCCTTGAAATCTCTATCATACACTTATAGATAGTATACACAATTTCAAAGAGACAAAATGACTAAATTAAAAAGTATGAACTCTTTTTAGGCTCTGAGCCTTTTTTAGATACTATGAAAATAATGTATACCTTTATCCACACTACTTATCCTCAAAATTATCAATACATTGAGGAAATTCATATAACTTAGAATTTATTTTTAAGCTCAAGTCTACAATAGAGACATTAACACAAAATAGGGGTCTATCAATGGAAACCTTTAACACAAAGGTCAGTATAATATAATATGCATTAACTATTTCCCTTTTTTATCATCATTCACAATAAATTTTCATATAATATACATTCAATAAAAATACATAATATATGATATACATGGAATACTAAGAGTAGAGATAGTTTTGTCAACATTTCTTTTTATTCATTGCTCTCTTTTATCTTCTATTTTGAAAACATATATATATATATAAATATCAAAATAGACCTTATATCTCCCTTACCAACCAATAACTAATTTTTTATTCATTCTCCACATGGGAGTCTTGGACACACTCTTGGTTACAACTTAACTTAATATGCAGGCCCATGTCATATGAGGGTCAAGGCATTAGAAATCCTTCACCAATTCATAATACTCTTAATTTCATGATACTATATCTCAAAATCATCAAGTAGATGCTATGAACCCCTCAAAAGGGATTTAAAAATATCAAAGTTTTGAATAGTGATTTTGGTATGAAACTAAAATTTTTGAATTTTATGAAACCCAAACACCTAGTAAAGACTCCTAAGGACCAAAAACTAATCTAGAACACCTCCTACCTTATTTGAAGCCAAAAATGACATGACAATGACATCCTTAAAGGATTCCCCTACATTATACTAATAATATAGATAATGTTTCATATATTCTCTTTTAGGTGTACTTGGGTAATGTTCCTTGTTGATCTTCTTCCACTTGTCTCTCATATATTTGTATGTGCACTTGTGCCCCATATTTAGGCCTCCACTTGCTCAACTTATTGATGGATACAACTGCACATAACAAAATGAGATTAAATAAAACATATGCCTTATTTTCTTGAGCATGCTTTGAAGTTTTATTCCATCTTACCATATTTACAAAATTTTCAAATTATCCCATCTTCATGTTGATCTTATGGTACAGGTGTCTTGATATTCTTTTTCCTCACCTCCTTCACTTCTATCTATTCTATCCATGCTACCTTATATGCCACTTCCTCTTGTTCCTTGCATGTTTCACATTGTTTTATATGCTTAACTTGTTGGCCGTACACATTGTTTTATTATTCCTCCATCTTCATGGGGTGTTTGTATAACTCTCTTATTTCATTTTCTTCCTTTCCAACTTCTGCCCATGATTCATCCTCTTGTCTCTTATCTTCTTGATCATTGTTTTTTAATTCAACTTATTTCTTTTCTTGGACTTTCTATCCACTTATCAACTCATTGATTTCCTATCATTTTTTAACAATATTCCTCAAAATGCTAACTTTATCCACAAACCCTTGTATATATTCACGACTAGAAATCATTATTAAATGCACAGACAAACTTGTAAACTACTAGTTCACATACTCACATGAGAAAACTTGATTGTACCATGACTTCTCATGTCCTTCTTAGGTTGTAACAATCTCCTTAGGTTTACTATTTGATTCCAATCCTTCATATTGTTATACCAACTCTTTATGGCCTACAATCAACATTCTTGATGCTAGACCAATAACATTGTCATCTTCTTTAGGCATTAATTCATCCACCTCCTATAATTTTTCATGTACATTAGTAAAATCAAAATTATCAACAAATTTTTTTACCTTTTTAGACACTTCATGTTATTCTAGGATCAATTCTTCCTTCTATATGCTTGTAATGAAGCTTTGAACTTCTTCACCTATTATTTCCATGTCATCTAGTTGTTCACCTTTTTTAGGATAACACAAGTTTGTGTTTTCATAATCACTTGACCATCCATATTCCTTATCCTCATATTTCTCAAACTCTTCAATCATCTCCTCTATTTGATGTCACATATGTGTAACTACCTACTAGATTTTTCTATCTTCCATCTTGTCCCTGAATGCACAATGTACTCTCTTCTTGATCTTGATACTAAAATTATTTTTACATGTCATTAATATGTCTCTCAATCTTTCTTACATACCTATTAATTATTTCCTCAAATTATAAATATCCTTATCCATATCCACTTCTTCATATTTTACTTTATTTTTCTTCTTTTTGTGGCAATATTTTTGTAGTAAGCCCACCATTCTCTTTCCTTTTTTCCCTTCACTCTTTCTTGACAAGTTATTTTTCACACTTGCATTATTGACCTCAATTGGGTCACCTATATTCTCTTTCTATCTCTTAGAATCTCATTTTGAGTCTCCTACTTCTTTTCTTGGTCCACACTTTGGACTACTCACTATCTTCTTAAGCTCTCTATTGAGCTTGTTTTCCCTTGAGTTGTAAAGAGCTCTCTCTATTGTTTACTTCCTCTCTTGTCTTTGGGCTTCCTTGACACACTATAATTTTATCTACCTTCACCTCTTAAGGTCCTCAACTTCTCACTTCTCCTTACTCTTCTTCAAACTAATAACCAAATGCAAAATATTTGAACAAAATCACCTTTTAAAAGTAATCATAAACAATCATACCTTGTCATAAACTATA
This sequence comes from Torreya grandis, assembly GCA_037957365.1. Taxonomy (NCBI): domain Eukaryota; kingdom Viridiplantae; phylum Streptophyta; class Pinopsida; order Cupressales; family Taxaceae; genus Torreya; species Torreya grandis. The sequence goes on along the minus strand of JARHVA010000580.1, from coordinate 3,319,606 downwards.
CTAGCTTATTGCCTTCTCCTTATCTGATATATCTTGCTCTTTGTCACTCATCTTATCTCTTTTCTTGATTATTCCCTACAATATTCATAAAATCTTTGAAAAATATCAAATATGAATCACTGTATATCCATCACCTGCCTATACCAAGGTATATTTTTATTCTGATACAAAAATGATTCAAAGCTCATTCTCACTTTCTTGTTCTTGTTCACCTTGTATAGGTTTCCAACCTAGACATGCTTTATTAATCATTTTATGATATTAAAACTAAATGACAATGTTAAACTAGTTTCAATGATAACCTTCAATCAATTATATCATTCTCTATTCATGTGTTCTCTTTAACCTTCATGAAACTCTCTCACAAGTGGTTAATGCCAAAGTGACCTTGTATGGGGAATCAAACCACAATGATGATTTAATTGATATTAAGACCTTACACCATATTATAACATCCTTTTGTAACCTAACTTATACAATTAAGTTCAAACTTTCTACTCAATTTATTTAAATAGACTCCATCCTAGCCTTAAGCCCCTACTAGCCCTATTGAGGGATAAACCCCTTTGGTTTTAAATGTATACACTATTTCAAAATAAATTGAGAAAATTTATTATAATATTTTTAGGTATTCTAGTTCCACCATTACCCATTGGACTATACTCCACATGCATACCCTATTTCATCACTATCTAGTCCCCAATTAGACCTATTTGGCCTTGCTATAGACCCAGAGTCCTAAAACGTAAAAAATAATGAAGTTACACATTTTAAACAAAAAAAATATCTTAGATATTGATAAATCAACCCTAATGATAAATTTTGGGCCTTTTTAGCCTCTAGAATCTCGTTCTATATCCAAAACCCTAATCTAGGGTTTATATGTCTCTACACAGACCTGAGCGGTCTAAAAAATTCATAAAATGAGTTTTATCAAGGTTGGGAACTTAAAAAAAATGTCTATATAAACAATTGGGATCTCCTCCAATAACTCACATAACTAGATTACCTTTCATAACTTTTATATCTACAAATCTTAGAGAGTTAGGTTCATCCAAAGTTGTGTAAACCTACAATATAAACAACATAGGGTTGAAAAAGACCTTTATAGATGCACAAAAAAAATTTAGATCTTATTCATAATTCACACACTTATATTCATTCATTACACAAGGAATAGGTATCAAAGTTTTCCTTAAAATCTCTTTCACACACCTACAAATAGGGTTTTGTCGTGTATCTCCGAATGTGCACACTTTCAAAGAGACAAAATGACTAAATTGAAAATTATGAATCCTTTTTAGGCTATGAGCCTCATTTAGAGACTATGAAAACAATCTATACCTTTATCCACACTGCTTATCCTCAATAGTATCAAGACATTGAGAAAATTGATATAACTTAGAATTTATTTTTAAGATCAAAACTGCAATAGAGCCATTACCACAAAATAGGGGCTTGTGAATGGAAACATTTAAAATAGAGGTTAGTATAATATGATATGAATTACTTCTTTCCATTTTTTATCATCATTAACAATCAATTTACATAACATATACATTCAATAAAAACATAGAATATATGATTTAGATAGAATACTAAGAATAGAGATAGTTTTGTCAACATTTCCTTTTATTCACTAATATCTTATTTATTCTACTTCAAAAACATATATATAAAACTATAAAAATATACCTTATATATCCCTTACCAGCCAATAACTCATTCTTTATTCATTCTCCACATGGGAGTCTTGGACACACTCTTGATTATAACTTAACTTAATATGCAGACCCATGTCATATGAGGGTCAAAGCATTATAAACCCTTCACCTTTTCATAAGACTCTTAATTTAATGATAATATGATCCCTAAAAATTGATTACAATAATTCAAACTTTTGAATAGTGCTTTTGGTAGGAAACTAAGAAGTTTGAATTTTATGAAACCTAGATACCTAGTAAAGATGCCTAAGGACCAAAAACTACTCTAGACAACCTCCTACCTTATTTCAAGCCAAAAATGACATCATGATGGCATCCCTAAAGGATTCTCCTACATCACTTGACCTTTTTCCTTTTGTTTGGGGTGTATCTTAATCCAATATTAATGAAGTGTGAATTCATTTCATTGCCCACATTTTTAAAGCTGAAGTAGGATTCATTACCCTTGAGCTATCTTTGTTTCTACACTTGAGGGTCCATATCAAAAGATATTTGAGTAAACCATCCTCACTGGGAGATAATTTTAATTTAGTTGGATGATATCCTCTTCACTTAATTATTTTTGGCACCTATGGCTTCTTTATTCATCATCAATTATCTAAGACTCAAATTATATTGAATTTGTCAGAGACTAGATGATCGATTCATCATCATCAAATACTTAAAAAAATTTAACATTGTCTAGAACTAATGGACATAGTAATAATTTTATGGATAACTTATGAACTTTTGACTCATGTAAGGGTGCCAAATTTATTTCTAAAGTGGCCAATGAATTGGAAGCTTGGTTTTGTTCTTTTAGAATAGCCACTACATTGAATGCCTCAAATAAATTGATTAAATACCACTCTTAATGATTGTATTTATTTAAATATGACAATTTATATTGGTACTTAATCCTAGCCTAGTTATTCACCAGTTATAAGTCTCCATATAGTAACAACTCATTAACATTGTTCTTGAGGGCAAACTATAATCCCAAAATTAGGACCTCATACGCTGCTTTATTATTAGTGCATGGGAATTGGAGACTATATGATGCTAGTTATTTCTTCCCTTGTGTGTTGACCAAATTGATACCAAAACCTAATCCTTGTTTGGATCTTGATCTATCAAAATGGAGGGTCTATAATTTTTTAAGGGCCCTAAATTTCTTCTTACATTTCATGCTTCATAGTAAATGTATAAATTTCAAGCCTAGTAGACTTGTAACTCATTTCTTCATTGGTGGTGTTCTATAATGTAATAGGTTACTTCATCCTCAGATCTTGATTAATCCTAATATGGTTGGCTATGCCTCTCCATATTAGATAAATATGAGAGAATTCCATGTAAAAATATCCATTTATCACCTTTAACCAATCTCTATTCAATAGTAGACCATATCCTTCTGGAATATCTACCACTAATATGTCAATAGTCATATTTACTTTAGGTTATTATATAACCTAGATTCTTACATCATAGAGTTGACCTGAAATAGAGACTACTATTCTATCTAGCTATGACACCATCCTCTTAGATGGCCTTGGGGTCAAACCAATCTTTTGATAAGTAGAGGTTCGCATCATAGTAGTTGAAGCCCTGGAATCTACTAAAAAAATATGTATATTGTTACCAAACACCTAAATGGTTAGCAAAAAGGAGGGACCTTAGGATTTATTTTGTATATAATATTTGTATTAGCTATTTTAGACTTTTATTCAATAAACTTGCATGTGATAGACTTACATAAGAGCTCCTTATAGTATGTGATTTGTGTTATCTCATGAAGAGTGATATTGTTCTTAATTTTCTTCATATCCTCAACAATGTTGTATCTTCCATTACTCTTTTCTTCTCTATGTTGAGGTTGATCATTCCCCTTTAGGGGAGGAGGATTATTATCAACTTAAGATTTGGGGGAATATTTATATTATTGGGAGGAGTAGAAGTAGTGAGAGGTTATTTGTTAATTAGATTATAATTTTTCCTATTTAACTAGTAGAATGCTTGTACTTCATCAATCTTATCCTTTATAACATTGCCATCTTCACTGGGGAAGGGAGAATCATAGGTTTAAAAGACCATATCTAAACATGAAGGGACAAATTTATGAGGTAGATCTAGAGGATTCATCATTTGATCTTATATAATTATTTCCCTCTAAAATATTTCAAAGGTTTCATAGAACTGTAGTCATATAAAATGTCCAAATTGGTAGTTTGAGTGTGGATTGTGACACCCCATTGATAAGTCCTTATAACATGCTCTTGAAACCTTTATATACACCTTTTTGCTCATTTCCAGTCATCTAGAACCTTTTAAACCCTAATTCTACCTCAACTAAATAATATTCCCTATGCCAATCTTATTTCCCTAGGTCCTGAGCCTGTAAGAGAGGAGTGTCCTATTTGGACTATAACACTAGGCACCAAAGTGTCCCATTTTTGGTGCTCTTGTCCTTTTTAACTTTGAGCCACAATGGTCATTTTCATCTTGTCCTTATCCTTAATTAAGTTGGATTAGCATGAATACATCTAACCCATGACCAATTATTCCCTATAAAATCCCACTCAAAGCTCATTTACAAATAAGGTGACCAAACTTACAAAGAAATAAATAATACAAACAAAGTAATAAGTAAAACTTCCCTATTCTCTACATAGAGTCACCCAATATAGTTGAAGACATACTCAAATCCTCATATCAATCCCTAGCCACCTCAAATACTATCAAATTATCATTTACATTTGTATCACACTATTGCATAAAAAACACTAGTTGGGAGAACTACATATGGCTTGATCCCTCTTTGGATTATTGGTATGTAGGTAGTATGCACATATAAGGGGTGTGGATTGCACATTTATTACATATTACACACTAACTCCCCCTCTTTCTTAAGTGACTCAAATATCATTTTATCAATCATGATGAAGGGTTAGGGGTTGAAGACAAAATCACCTCCATAATGAGTTTTGTCAACAACCAATTTTCACTTTTTCATAGACAGGATCACATAGGCACAATGCAACTACCTAAAATGTTTTAGGTCTTTGTGATTAGTTTAGATAATAATGGTAGGAATGAATAACAATGCTAAACACCAAAGCATCCACTTTTTAGTGCTCCTATCCTTTCACTGCATGAAATATAGATTCAATTTTATGACACCTTCCTAATCTTGTATGACCATTTTCAACATTTTTATCATCCATCTCAATCTATTTTCTAGCTAATTTATATTTCTTCCTATTTATTACTATTTATAAAAAGGTAAAAATGACAAATAATTACACGAATCAGGACTATAATTATTGCTATATTCTATACTAATTATTAATCTAGACCCTTGCCTAAAATAGGAATAAAAATACATTATTATCAAAAAAGTTAAATCATTTGGTGAACTCAACTTACTTCATTTTTGCACAAAAACCCTAGAAACCCTAGGGAAAATTCCTTGCTGATTTTAGAAATATTCTTCTGATTTTTCTTACATATATAAATCAAAATTTCACATTAAATTTTTAAAATTCCCCATAATTATTTTAAAAGTCATTTCTTTCAAACCCTAGTTAAATATACTAGGTCTTTATGCTTTTGAGGTATCACCTTACATGTTAGTAAGCTTCGTATCCTTTTTATGCATATTCTAGTTTGCTATTCTAATTAAATCATATTTCATATAAAATAAAAAATGGATCTCACTTGTTTCAAAACATTTCTTGAAAAAAATAAAGAGTCCATACTCGTTCCTATCATGTAGATGAATGATGAAGTTTACTATATGTTAATGCAAAGCTTCATTCTTTCCCTTTCAAGCTTACTTTTTATAATATGGGATGATATTAAGAATTTATTGATAAACATGTTAAGATACCTTTCATTCAAATTAATGTTTATTTTTATTTAATACGAGGCTTCATTATTTATTTTATATACTCTATGTCTCTCATGCAGAATAATTTTCAACTCTATCTTGCTAAACATGTTAGAAATGTCATGTTACAAGTCAAATTTTTTTATGCATTAGTGTAAAGTTCCATGATCTCTATCCCTTGTTTGTTATCTCTCATGTGGAATGTTATTTAAATAATATTTATATACAACTTATAACTCAAATTACATGCATTTCATCTCACATACATGGTTTATACCTAGATGTATCTAACTCTTTGGCTACTTTTGAGTATCTCCATATCACTACTAGACATAAGAAACACTAACGGTTCTATCTATTCCTCCTATCCTCAAACATGGTTTACCTAGCTCTTATCCCACACCTATTACTATCTCTATGCCTATAGTATATCATGTGGTACATGTTATCACCCAAGTTTATAAATATAGGAAGGTTGATTACACCCATGTCTATAGCTTTGTCACTCAAGTTAGTACCCCTTCTGATACAGTTTTAGCTCCTACACCAGTTATAGTTCTTCCTCTAGTTGAGATTAAGACATAGTCAAGGCCTCCCTCACCATCACAAAGAGTTAATACAATTCCACGAAGGCCTCTCTTAGAGTGACCATTACATCTGTGATAGTTTCAAGAATCTCGACATTTTTAAGCTATAATATTCAAACCTAGGGAAGTGCCATTGAAGTCTCATGCCTCTACACATAGATCACATTTTTAGAGATATTCTTCTACTACTAGATGTTTCCCTAAAAGCCCCATAGTTTCATCCACTTCTCAGAGTTATAGGCAGACACCATTATTAGTTTGCATTATAGATATTTTAGAACACTTAAAACATACACAAATTTCAGAGTCACAATCTCAACCCTTCCATCATGTTTCATGATCACACATTATCCCACTCCTTGATGCAAGATAATATGATAGGGAGTCTCTTATGAGACTCATTATTTAGTATCATTTCTTCTCAGTCTTTTTTTACATAGTTTCTTTATACTTGTACATAATTTCTTAGCTTACTTTTACATAATATCTTTTACATTCTTGTAAATAGTTTCCTTATTATTACTTGTACATATCTTATTTTAAAATATCAAAAATAATACAATATTTCAAAATACCAAAAAAAATATAACATGTCAAAATTAAAAAAACATTTAAATAACTCAAAACACCAAAAAAAACTTTTCAATTATATGCATTATCCATGATTTATATTTCTACTACCATGATAGACATACATTTTATTATTATAAGTTATTATTTGTTAATTTATCTACATTACCATGTTTCACCTGATCTTATTTGAGTGTGTACAGTGACACCTAGATCTTTGATTGCTTCAATCTACCCATTGAGGGAGAATTCTACTTCTACATTTGAGACACACATCGATATATCTAACCACCAAAGACATCTTCTACATAACTACACCATCCAAGTTATGTCATTCATATATCACACACTCTAGTTATCATGCTGATGCACATTACTTACTAGTTTACACATATTATTCTATCGATACTCACTAGTATATAACACTTGTGCATTTCTTAGCATTTACTTACTTTTGTACTACATGTTTTTCATACTTTCACTTTTTTCCTTTGATTAGTTAGATGCAATAGTATTTATATCATTTACATGTCTTCCTTTTTTTATTTGAGTAGATAGATGTGATTGCATTTCTCAGTTCTTATTTTTTAACTTGTGTGTGCCTTAAGACATTTGTCAATGTCCTTTGTTTGTACTCTTGTATGTGCTTGTAGCCCTCACACCAATCTTGCTTGTTTAAAATTTTATAGGTATGTGGGCATTTGAACATGCCTTGTATGATTTCTTTCCTAGTTTGAGTGACATATGCCCATGTCCCTTATTTTCTTGGCCCCTTGGCCTCTTTTGCATACTTCTTGTCTTGCATGCTTATTTACTTCTTAGTTATTTGCAATCCCATGATCCACATCATACATTATATTGCCTTATTGTATGCCATGATGAACATCATGTTCCATACCTGCTTGAAAATTAACTAGATTTCTAGTTTTAGTTCAATATATTGTACATGTTATTACATTGTTACATCTATCTAAGCATACCCCTATTGATCTAATAATGTCTAATACAAAATATTATATATCTTGAGACATATTTTAGATTATCATTGATATATCATGTATTATATAGGATAACACACTTGTAATGATTTTTCTTTTGAGTTTAGTCATTATAGGGTCTTCATTCCTACCCTCAAAAGAGGGGGAAATAAACAAGACTTTTATCACAAAGATTAGAGCCTTCTACCAGTCAAAATTAGTTTTCAAAACACTCAGAATAGAAATCATAATAGTCATAAAAAATAGTAAAGGACAAGAGCACCACATTTGGACTATAACACCAAACACCAAACTATCCACTTTTTAGCACTCCTATCTAAATAGCCAAAAACCTAAAATTTTTAGAAATAGATAGAAAGGTAAAGTTAAATATAGTTTTGTCATCTATAGCTTAGTTTAGATTAATCATTTTCAATATATTTTTACTCAAATTTTCTAGATATAAGAGGCATCATGTGTGGCATGATGGCTCTCACTTCTAGTTTTAGATTGGGCAGTTGGTATAACTTCCAAATTAGAATCCATGTTTCATAAACTAGTGATTGGGGGTAATGTGCATGGCACATTTTTCTTCTTTTATTTCTAATTCATTATATTACCTAGGTATTCTTATAAGTTTCATACCTTATTCCATCTACAGGTGGTTGGCATCATTTTGGAGTGGCTTTTGTATAATCCTAGTTCCCAATTTTGAAGTGGCTTTTAAACAAGCCTAATCTCTACCTTTCAGAGTGGCCAAGATTAGCCTAGTTCTCAATACACATTTGACTATCCATAACATATTATTATATTATAAGGAATTCATGAGTTTCATGAGCCATCTCATATGGCACACATTCATACCAGTATCAGTTCATAGTTCACACTTAGTGTGAAACAATGAAACTAAAGGACTAGTTAGCCTTTGTATTCTTGAGCCACCTATTCAGAGGGATTAGACACATAGTCCAAACATCAATTAACACATGCATGATCACATAGATTCACTACATAGTGGGAAACTATGGAGCTAAAGGGCCAACCTTTGTATTCTTGATTAACCCTCGAGGAATTAAGCACTTAGCTCCATTCATAATATTACTCTTGATATAGCGCATACCCAACATCACTCAACATCATAACAAGTTTTATATTGGTTTATGTACCTGGTGAGGTGTATTCATTCCTTTCTATTCCTCTCTCTTTTACCCATCCTTTGTACATTCTTATTTTAGATATAGCATGATTAGTAAGAACTAATCTACTCCTTGTTTTCTCTTACATATTTATGCTTCACATTGTGCTCTCTCTACTAACACTCAGCATCACACATCTTCATGGGATTCACCCTTATATTTAAGTTCATTTATGCTATCTATTTTTCCTTTATCCTAGTATTTCGCTATGTTTCATCACTAGAATAAAGGGGGAGGGGGGAATGTGGGTAGTTTGAGTGTGGGTTGTGACACCCCATACATAGGTCCTTCTTTCATGCTCTTGTGACCTTTATAGACACCTTTTTTCTCATTATTAGTCATCCAAAACCTTCTAAACCTTGATTCCACCTCAAAAAAATAGTATTCCCTATGCCAGTCCTATTCCCTTAGGTCTCAAGCCTATAGGATAGGAGCACCCCATTTGGACTATAACACTGGGCACCAAAGTGTCCCATTTTTTATGCTTTAATCCTCTTACACTTTGAGCCCCAATGGTCATTTTCATTTGGTCCTTATCCTTAACTATGTTGTCCTAGTGCAAATACATCTAAATCATGACCAAATATTCCCTATAGAAGCCCACTCAAATCTTATTTACAAAGAAGGTGACCAAACTTACAAAGTAAGCAAGAATACAAATACAACACTAAGGCAAACTTCTCTATTATCTACATACAATCACCCAATATAGCTAAAAACATATGCTAATCCTCATACTAGTCCTTATCCACCTCAAATACTATAAAATTAGCATTTGCATCTACATCACACTATTTCACAAAGCACACTAGTTGAGAGAACTACATATGGCTTGATCCCTGTTCAAAGTATTGGTATGTAGGTAAGGTGCCCACACAAGGGGTGTGGATTAAACATTTAGTACATCTTACACACTAACCCCCTTTTTTATCAATTGACTCAAATATAATTTTATCAAGCATGATGGAGGGTTAGGGTTTGAAGAAAAAATCAGCTCCATAATGAGTTCTATTAAAAACCAGTGTTCAATTTTTCATACGAAGGCTCCAATAGAACAACACAACTAACCAAAAAGTTTTATATCTCTATGATCAATTTGGATAATAATAGTAGGAATGGACAATAACGTCATACACTAAAGCCTTCACTTTTTGGTGCTCCTGTCCTTTTGCCAAATGAAATCTACATTTAAGTTTATAACACCTTCCTAGTCCTGCATAACTATTTTCAAAATTTGTATCAACCATCTCAGTCTATTTTCCAACTAAGTTATATTTCTTCCTATTTATTGCTATTTTTAGAAAGGTAAAAAAGACAAAAAATTACACAAATCAGGACTATAATTATTATTATATTATGTACTAATTTATTAATCCAAACCTTTAACTAAAATAGGAATAAAACTCCATTATTCCTAAAAAAGTTAAATCAATAACTCTACACAATCCAATTCCCCATGTTGTGATGTGTTGTCCACCCTACACCAATTAGACAAAGTTGTTTCCATGGTATTTATTTTTGGTAGCTTATTAGAGTATTAGTTTTCTACATTATTGGTGGGCCTGTTGAAAGCCCTGTTATATGTTGGAAAGATAGAATTATAATTATAATTCTGATTGGTAGTATTAACTATCCTTTTCTATATATTCAAGAAATCATTGCTCAAATTTTAAACCATTCTTTGTATAGACTTTAATTCAGCTTTGGTAAAGTTATAACCCTAAGTGACTTCTACGTTGGTGTGAGCCAGATGTTGATTCTGCTAGTTTTATTGATGGCCATTCTTTTGTGCTTGATTATTCAAGAATCCATAATTTTGATTTGTTGTTATTTCTTTCATGAGATGTATAGTGTACAACTAATTTTAGTTGAATGTATGGGCATTTTTATTAGCATATGGAATTGGATTCAAATATGGGATTACATTATTGAATTTTTGTTCTCTTAAATTATAAATATTGAGTTGAAGGTTGAGTTGCTTATTAATATTAATAGCTTCTTGGAATGCTAAAGCTAAATTATTCACTGTGGTATCTCTTCATAAAAACATTCTAGTAATGGGATCTAGATCATTCTTATATATTTTTAGCATTAAATATAAGTTTAGATTATATGTGGCATTCAATTGAGTGTAGATATTCTAAAATATTACATTAAAGGATTAGATTGACTCATTAGGCTCCCTTTTCATGCTTGTGAAATGTTGATACACCAAACTTGGATTAGTCACTTGACCAAATTGAGAGGATCCTCCTACAACAAATTAATGAAAATGCTTGAACTAATAGATTTATATAATTAGCATAAGCATCAAAAGGATTATATTGATCATATGCCAATTTGAGGGGGTAAAATCCTTTGAGAACGCTCAATATAATAAATTTTTGGATGTCTTCATTGGCCTCAACACTTACTTATATACTAATTCTAATCTAAACAACTAATACTTCCCATAAATGTGGGGTAAAACAAAATGTTCACAGGATGACTTAAAAAGCATATTCTTCCATATAAACTAATATACTAGCAAAGTAAATAAAAGGGGTTGCATGGGTTCTTAACATCCCCTCCTTCTTAGAAAAATATTTGTCCTCAATGCTTGAAATGTGGGAATTGGTGTTGAATCTAAAATAGTGGTTCCTATGTTGCATCCTATGGTTTCATGTTGTGTCACTAAATTAATACCTCTATGATGGAATGGGAGAAAAGTTGGCATGTGCACTTGTCAAAGATTACCTCCAACTCAAGAAATATGGATCCTTCATTATAGAGTTCTGGTAAAATAGTTTTCACTCTAATGTTTGTGCTAGGAACTTTATTTAGACAAGAGACATGAAGTACTATGTGATCTCAGGAAGAAGGTGGTAGCTCCAACTTATAAGCAACTAACCCAATCTTCTAAAGAACCTTATATGACCCATAGAATTGGGAGCTAGCTTATGATGCCCTTTTATTTTTATGGAGGATTTCTTGTATAGATGTAGGCAAATAAAAACCATATCATCTACTTAGAAAGTGTGCTTAGAATAGTGTTGACCAGCTTGTTGTTTCATATTTTTGTGTCATATGAAGATTGTCCTATAGGGTGGTGAGGATATGATCCTAGGTTCAGAGAAGCATGTCAATTGCTTTAATTGGTGAACTAATGAGGGTGTACAAAAGGAACACTGGTGGTGCTTGACCATAGACTAATTCATATGTGTTAGGTGAATATTTTGTCATCAACTAACTGATGAAAAAATGGGTATATCAACCATAGCATAATGAGATTTATATGGAAAATGGGTGTGGTTACCACAAAATAATGAGATAAATCTCTCCTCTTAATAAGGGGAGGTTCCCTATAAACTATAATATACTAATATAAACTAAAAATAGACTCAGGGGTGAAATCATACCAAACATCTCTCTTTTTTCAGAGATGATGTTCAAAAAATAAAGGAGAATTATTGTGTAATTACTGAAGGCATTTCTCTTCTTTCAAAAATGATGTTTAGCCAATAGCAAGAATTCTTCTTGGGTAGTAACTAGATCCACAAGAAACCCATGAAATCACAAAGTCTTTCATTGTTTCTCCTACTAAATTAGGATAAAGTAACACAGTAGAATGAAGTGCAGCACAAAGTCTCCACTGAAAACTAAAATAGAGTAAAAGATTATGAAGGATAAGGGGAGCTCAAAGTCTCTCCAATATCCTAAAACATAAAACATAGACTAAAGACAATTATGGTAGAACAAAGTCTCCCACAGTCGACTTCAGGACATCTTTCAAATTATTTCCACTTGTTCTACTTATTTGATTAAATGGACAAGACCATATTTAGGAAAAATACATAAGAATGATTTCTTATATAACACAAGCTATCTCAACACAAGGTCTGAAAGGTCACTTGATTTCTCATTCACTTGATAAAATATGATTAACAGTCTGAGCTCAAAGTCTCAAGAATGCCTTTCAATTTGGGTAGAGTTTCACTTCTAATAATAGAAAGATCCTCCTTTCTACAAACTAAGAGATTCCAATATATAGCCTCCAAAGAAAGACTTTGGTGCTTTTTTTCACAAAATGGCCCATGCTGCATTGAATGCTTTAGAAAGAGGAATTTTTGTGTAGGGGCCATGTTGGATCCATTCAAATCATATAAAATGTCCTCTCCAAAGCATGGGTCACCTAATCTTCTGAAAGGTAAGGCCACTCCTCTTTATGATACTTACATGACTATCCACTCATCTTTACTCAAATGAATAAAAATAGGCCATGCCATTGAATGTTTGTGCTCTTTGATATCCACGTAGTGGACTACTCCACCTATTAGAATACCTCTCCTATAAATATTTCTATATTTCTCTATAATTTTCCCTCTTTCCTTGCTACCTTTTGTCTCTTCCTGGTGATTTGAGCTCTTGAAGCTATATTCTCTCTTTCTACTGGTTCCTTCAACTCCTTCCTTGGCTGGTCACTGAATTTGTTCTCAGGTCTACACTATTTGAAAATCCATGGTTATTTTATTACCCTAAATTTTATGTCTACAAGGATGTCACTGGTTGCTTTGAACCACTTTGAACCTTTCAGAGTTTAACGGTTTAATGATTCAAAGTTTAAAGTTTAACAATTTGGCAGTTCGGTGGTTAAATGCTTTGTAAAGATCCATGTTCACTTAGTCTTCTTTAGGAGTTCAATGTATCATTGAACCAATTGTTTGAACCATTCAGTTGAGCTATTTAGTTGAAACTTTTTCTATAATCTTCCATTTGAACCATTCGCTTAAACTTTGAACTTTGAATTTTGAACCCTTTGAATGCGTTGAAGCTTTGAACTTGTTGAACCTTTGAACCTTTTAGAGTTTAATGGTTCAAATCTTCATTCCAACTCATTGACCCCATCATTAAACCTTTTTTATTTGAACCTCGGTGTTGAACCATCCTTACAATTATTTAGTAAATGACTTAAGTGTTTTGAGATTTTTCTTTGCAAAAGCCCACCTTTTGAACCTACAATTTTATTAGTTGAAAATGCTTATGTGATTAAATAACTTGACTGCTTATAATATTTGTTTGATAAATAAAAAGACCATTTTGGCCTACAGGACCAAAATGGTTGACATGTTTGTCCACAAAAAGAAGTGACGGATTTTGGGAATAACAACTAGCTCAAGTTGGGGAACTTCCATCTATTGTATTTTGAAACAATCAAAGGGAGTAGAATCCATACTCTAAGTGCCTTCATCTATTCCATTGGGATATGGATTCATGCCATCCAAAAAGATAAAGATGATAAAAACCAAATGAATGACATGAAAAAAATAAAGACTATACAAATGTATAATTAGATTTATCTAATACTTCAAGGATTGAAGTGCTTCAAATGTTGCCCACTGTGAGGCAGTGAAAATGGTGTTCCATCTTGATATTTCAATAAGAAACTATTTTCACCATTTAATCGATGAATGGAAAATGGAACTCTCCATAATGAATCCAATTTTCCATGCATTCCTTTTGCTTCTCTCCTCTTGTCCCACAACAAGAATTGATCTCCAATCTAGAAATCATGAATCCTTGCTTTTTGCTCAAAGTGTTTCTTTACCAAACTTTGATATGAAACAATACGGTCCACCACCATAGTTCATTACTCATTTAGTTCAATCAATCACATGATCCTCTTGTCAATAGAATCTTCAAATGTTTGATCTTTAACTGCCTTTGCCAACTTCAGTGCTGGTAGTTCTAGGGTGATTGGTATCTCTAATTTCAACCCATATAGAAATTGAAATTATGACATACCTATCACCCTTTTGGGTGTAATCCTATCTACCCATAAAGTTTCAAATAATGCTTTATGCCAAGTTTTCTAATTGTCATCTACCAGCTTCTTGATAATGGTCACCAAGTTCTTGTTGCTTGATTCTACTTGGCCATTTCCTTGCAGATAATAGTCAAAAGAGTGGGAGAGGATAATCCCATAATAGTAGTAGAACTGGGTAACCTCATGAGAAGAGAAACATGCTGCATTGTCTATTAAAATCTTGGTTAGGACTCCAAATTGAGAAATAATATTTACCTTCAGAAAATTACATACCACTTATGAAGTAGCATGCTTGACTAGAATGGTTTCCATCCACTTAGTAAAATAGTCTATGGTTGTAAGAACATAGTCATGTCTAGCACTTGAGGATGGGTTTATATCACCACTAAAATCAATATCTCATTTTTGAAAAGGCTCTTTGATCACCACCAGCTTGAGAGGTAACATGGCAAACTTGGGTTTCCCAATGAACTATTAACACAGCTCACATCTACGCACCCAAGTGTATGAATCTCAAAATAGAGTAGGCCAAAAATACCTATCTCATAGAATCTTATGGGTAGTCACAAGTGTAAAAAAAATGTGCTCCACAAGCCAAATTATGGAAAGACTCCAAAAGTTTTCTTTGTTTCACTTTATCCATGCAATGAAGAAATACCCCATCAAGGCTCCTATTATACAAACCATTGTCCCACGAAACAAAGTTAACAGCTTTCAACTTAATAGTTCTATTTTTTTAATGAGACAGGTGGGCAGGATACTCACCATAAGTAAGGAAATGAGTGATATTGGAATACCACTCATTCATGGTAGTGACAAAGAGAACTATAGGTATGTCTTCAACCTCTGTTTCTTTATGTCCTGCTTCTTCTAGTATGTTATCAATAATTAATTTGTAGAGACCTCTTCCTCACAAAAGCTTTATAGGTTTGATAATAAGATCAAACTCCTAGATTTTAGAAATCCAATTGCCCCTTTAAGTTACAAACTCATGTTGAGTTAGAATAGACTTTACTATTGTATCAAGAACCAGAGCAATAGTGTGTGAGTTGAGGATGTAAAAATAGAAGTATTTTACCACCTTAACCACAACATAAGCATGCTTCTTCATGTTTTAATATTTCAGCTCATGAGCTTTGAGAGGACAACTCATGAAAGATATGAGGGACTCCACACCCTCTTTGTTCTGTTTAACCAAAATGGCTGAAAGCATGTGTTCAAAAGCATAGCTATATATTACAAAATATTTGGTATAATCTGGACAAACTAGGATTGGAGCATGGGTGATAACTTCCTTGATATCTTGAAATGTTGACTTGCTTTCTTCAGTCTAGTCGAAAGTAGCTTTACCCTTCATCATGTTGACAATGTGGTAAGTCTTCTCTATGAATTCAGGAATGAACCTTTGTAGAAAATTCACCTTTGTGATGAAAGAATGGACTGCAGTCTTACTAGTAGGAAGAGCAAGATCTTGGATGGATTTGACTCCCTCTAGGTCGATCTTTATGCCTTCTTGGGATACAGTGTGACTTAGAAGTTTTCCTTTTGTAACCCAAAAAATTGATTTCTTAGGATTGAAAAAAATGTCATTTTGGCGACATAATTCCAACACTTATTGTAAATGATGCACATGATCAGGATGATGTTTGGAAAATATGGTCAAGTCATCAAGATATACCACAATGAACTTCTCCATTTCATTTTTGAAGGCAAGATCCATCGCTCTCTAGAAGGTGGTGCCAGCATTGATCAAACCAAAAGGCATTCTATGATATGTAAAGGTGCCCCAAGGTGTAGTGAAAGTGGTCTTATGTTGGTCTGCTTCACCAACTTCCACTTGATTATATCTCAAAAAACCATCTAACATAGATAACATCTCTAAGCTAGTCACTGTCTGCAGTAGCTAATCCATGATGGGTAGGAGGTAATAGTATTTTAAAGAGGATTGATTTAGATTTTTGAAATCAACATAGAGGTGAAATTCTCCATTCTTTTTTCTCATAGGGACTATGTTCACAATCTAGGTGGAATGATGGATTAGAAAAATTATCCTCATATTTAACATTTTTTGGATCTCATAAAGAATAGTACCTGATATCTTGGGGTTGTACTACATTTGTTTCTGCTTGTGAGGCAATGACCCAAATTTGAGAGGAATTTCATGCCAAATTTTTTTAAGCCTGATATATTTCAAATCATCATAAGATTATGCCAAAACATCAATGTAATGGTGAAGCAGAGTACTGAATTTGAGGTTTTCATCAGGAGTGCGATAATTCTTGATGTTGACCATTTTGGGATTATCTTTTGTACTCAAATTTATTTGATAAAAATATTTGGAGGAACTTGAATCCATTTGTTGCTTCTTGATAAACCTATCATGCTTATTGAATAACGTCTCAAGAGAAACTAATCCTTTGGGAATTTATTCCCTTTGAATTGAAGGAAATCTTCACCAATTTTTAAATTTGTTTTGGGATCTGATTCCCACAGTGGAGATTCACTACCTTCAAAATAAAGCTCCTCAAAGCTATCCATCTATTCCAAAAAAGTAATGATTTGGTTGTCCTCATTAAACACTTGCTAATGGTTGGCATTATTAGGTACACTTGGTCAAAAGATCAGTTCAATAGTGTACTTGTGCCTTTTAAAATCTTGGTGAGGTACCATGAGAGTTGTAGAGATGGCCAAGGAATCTGCTCGATCATTTAATTCTCTAGGCACCATATAAATACTAAAAGCCACAAAAATTTCAAGGCAGTCCCATACTAGATTGTAATAATGTCACAATATTTCATTTTTTGTTTGATACAAGTTCCTCGCCTAAAAAACCACCAGTTCATCATCTCTTCAAGCGTGAAGAAGCTTAATATCTTTAGCTTGAGTAGCTTTCAATCTGATCAACAAAGATTCATACTCGGTGGTGTTGTTGGTATTACTGAACTGAAACTTATGCAAATAGAAGAAAATATCTCTTTGTGGAGATATCAAAAAAATTCTAGCTCCAGAACTGGTAGAAGAATTGCTGCCATCAAATTTTAGAATCTAGACCTTGTTAGAATCTAATCTCCTTAAAGATTTCTTCTCATTAGGGAATGAAGATTATTTTTTACCTGAATTGTGATCTACCAATTCTTCTGACATCTTATCTAAATTTTTTGTATTATCACTTATATAACTTTTGTCTAATGAAATAGAAACATCTTCTGTGGATAGAAAATAGTTACCCATTCCTGAGGATTCAAATCAAATTTGAACTTCAGGGTCAGATGTTTGAGTGACAATATATTTTGATTCCTTCTTAGGAAGTAGCCTTTACATGATGCCCTTAACAGGTATCCTTACCTCAGATAGGTCCATGTTCAATTCTTCACCAACATCCTTGCAAAAATTTCTTCCAAGTAGAATGCCATAGGAAGATGGAATGTTAGCTACCAAGACTGTCATTTTAAAAAAAAATTCTAGGAAGGCCACAAATACAAATTGGGCATCTTTGATCTATCCCAAAAGTGGCACTTGCTTATTTTCCATGGAGAAATATCTCCCAAATGTTTTAGTCAGAGTGAGACTAAGAGAGTTTGCCACCTTGGCAAGCATCACATTGTCAGAGGTGCTAGAGTCTATTATGTAGTTGTTCAGCTTATGACCATTTATCAATAGGAAAACATAGAAAGGTTATGTCTTCCCAGGGGCAATAGGAGGAGAAATGAAAAGATTGTTCTGGGTGGATGTTTTCTTTGGGGGATCATGAGTTACCTTTGAAACATCTTGTCTTATAGGGATGGTTTTGTTCTTGATGCATTCAACTAGCCTATCCAACTGCTTAGGGTTGGATTTTAAGTATTCAAACTCAAACATTTGGATCTTGGTCTTCCTAGTATGGTCAATTATATCAAATGACTAAAAATAACTAGTTATAGAGGAAGGAAGTCCATCATTCTAGGTTTGGTTTGGAGTGGTATTGGTCTGAGAAATTGAAGTAGAAGGTGTAGGATTGTTTGAGGTACTTACTTTTTTATTGATCACCAGGTCCTTTGGTTGGAAAGGTAGTGAAGTCCCCCATTTAGCAATTGAAATTACTGGTTGAGATTCTCTCCCTATTTTTCCCTTATCAGCTTATTGAGTTGACTGGTTTTGGGACCTAGTAAAAATAACATATGATCCATCAAACATTTTTCTCTTACTTCTAGCATCATCCTGATAATTTAGGAAACCAATGTTGGAGTCACTAGCTAATTCTTCTTTGCCTTATACAAAGAGATCAACATCATCTTCTTGGTCTAACTCAGGTTGGAAAGAGAAATCATGTTTAGCTTCATGATAAACAATTGCTAAGTTAGTTGGTGTTGCTTCAATAAAAAGTCCTCTGTGGGGGAGGGAGATGATTTGGTTGCCCTTGATTCTTGGTAGCATTGCCTTGATATGACTGGTTGGGAAATGTCCTCCTTGGGATATCTTGATAAGAAGTAGGTATAGACATCCCTTGTGCCATTTGCTTTTTCAAAGCTAGCAATTCATTTGCTAGCTTTTACACCATAGGATTAGTGGTGCCTATAGAGAAATTTTTAGAAGATGAAGAAGATTTATTTATGTTAGGATCTCTTCTTATCTTTCTTGCTAAGATAAGATTATCTTCAACCTCAATGGTGCAAATCTGAGCTACATTAAGATATATGTGGTCATCTCACCTCAATAGGAAACTCACTTCAAGAAGCTGAGAATTAATGAAGAAGCACTTAAGATTTTCTGGTGTTAGTTGAGCAATTATAGGAATCCTATTCCTCAGCTTATCAAATTTAGCAATGAAGTCTTGCATGGGTTCATGAGGCCCCTTCTTCATTTGTGTAAGATAGGATAACAGGGCATGTGCATCTTCTATGGGTTTTAACCTAGCCTTAAACTTGGCCTTGAGAGTGTTCCAGTTAGTTATTATTTGTGCTTATAGATGATAAAACTAGTCTACAGCAGTGCCTTGCAATGTTTCCACAAACAGTCTAACCACTATATCTTCAAATTCAATGCCTATCACACTACAGGCTATGCAAAAAGCTAAAATATGCTCATCAGGATGAACTCTCCCATCACCATAGA
The DNA here is from genome assembly GCA_037957365.1 of Torreya grandis. NCBI lineage: Eukaryota > Viridiplantae > Streptophyta > Pinopsida > Cupressales > Taxaceae > Torreya > Torreya grandis. Next base: position 3,299,793 of record JARHVA010000580.1, on the reverse strand, counting down.
ACTTGGGAAAATTCTTTCTTGAACTATGGGGTAGTTCATGTAAAGATGGGGTTAGATTCAAAGGGCCAAAAGTGTTACCCCAAGAGCCTTAGGCTGCCATGATATGACGATTGAAAGGAGGGATAAAAAACCTTTATAGGGTATGTGTAGACAAATCTCTGCTAGCAAAGGAAAGAGAAGCTTTTCCTAGTATTGGAGACTTGACGTCTGTAGGAGGAAAACTCCTGGTTCACTGAAGGTGAAATTGTGGAGAAGAATGGTCAAAATTATTTTGTTGCACAAATTCAAATACAAGATCAACAATACCTTGAGCTCTATGGCTTCATGTATACCATGGATCTACCAGAGTGTAGAATGTAAAAGAACTAGATATACTTCAATTTGAAGCTTGAGGCTTCAAATTGTGCATTCTTCCCAAATGAAGTCACCAAAAACTGTTGGGTGAATATTTTTTCATCAACTAACTAACAAAAAAATGTGTATATAAACCACAACACAATGAGATTTATATGATAAAATGGCTATGGTTACCACAACATAATGAGATAAATCTCTTCTCTCAGCAAGAGGAGGTTCCCTATAAACTATAATATACTAATATAAATTGAAAATAGACTCAGGGGTGAAATCATACCATCTATCTCTCTTTTTTTAGAGATGATGTTCACAAAATAAAAGAGAATTCTTATGTAATTACTGAAGGCATTTCTCTTCTATCATAAATGATGTTTAACAAATAGTAGGAATTCTTCCTAGGTAGTAATTGGATCCACAAGAACCCACGAAAGCACAAAGTCTTTCATTGTTTCTCCTATTGATTATGGATAAAGTAACATAGTAGAATGAAGTGCAGCACAAAGTCTCCACCAAAAACTACAACAGAGTAAAATATTATGAAGGATAAGGGGAGCTCAAAGTCTCTCCAATATCCAAAAACATAAAACACAGAGACTAAAGACAATTATGGTAACACAAAGTCTCCCACAGTTGACTTCAAGATATATTTTAGATTATTTCCACTTGTTCTACTTATTTGATTAAATGGACAAGACTGTATTTAGGAAAAAGACATAAGAATGATTTCCTAGATAACATAAGCTATTTCAAAACAAGGTTTGAAAGGTCACTTGCTTTCTCATTCACTTGATAAAATATGATTAACAGTCTGAGCTCAAAGTCTCAAGAATGCCTTTCAATTTGGGCATAGTTTCACTTCTAATTACAGAGAGATCCTCCTTTTTAAAAATTGAGAGATTCCAATATATAGCCCCCAAAGACAGACTTTGTTGCTTGTTTTCACAAAATGGCCCATACTGCATTGAATGCTTTGGAAAGAGGAAGTTCTATGTAGGGGCCATGTTGGAGCCATTTAAATCATATCAAATGTCCTCTCTAAAGCATGGGTTACCTGATCTTATAAAAGGTAAGGCTGCTCCTCTTTATTATACTTACATGACTTTCCACTCGTCTTTACTCAAATGAATAAAAATAAGCCACACCATTGAATGCTTGCGCTCTCTGATATTCACCTGGTGGACTACTCCACCTACTAGAATAACTCTCTTGCAGATATTTCTAGATTTCTCTGTAACTTTCCCTCTTTCTTTGATACCTTTTGTATCTTCCTAGTGATTCAAGCTCTTGGAGCTATCTTCTCACTTTCTACTGTCTCCTTTAGCTCCTTCCTTGGCTGGTCACTGAGTTTGTTCTCAAGTCTAAGCTATTTGAAAATTAATGGTTATTTCATTACCCTAAATTTGACATTTGTAGGGACATCATTGGTCACTTTGAACCACTTTAAACCTTGAACCTTTGAACCTTTCCGAGTTCAACGGTTTGATAGTTTGGTGGTTCAATGTTTTGTAAAGAGCCACGCTCACTTAGTCTTCTTTAGAAGTTCAATGTATCATTGAACCAATTATTTGAACCATTTGGTTGAACCTTTTTCTAGAATCTTCCATTGGAACCATTCGTTCAAACTTTGAACTTTGAATTTTAAACCCTTTGAATGCGTTGAAGCTTTCAACTCATTGAACCTTTGAACCTTTAAACCTTTCAGAGTTCAATGGTTCAAATCTTCATTCCAACTCATTAACCCCGCCATTGAACATTTTTGATTTGAACCTTAGCGTTGAATCATCCTTACAATTTTTTTAAAAATGACTTAAGTGTTTTGAGATTTTTATTTGTGAAAGCCCACCTTTTGAACCTATGATTTCCTTAGTTGAAAAGGCTTGTGCAATCAAATAACTTGACTGCTTAGAACATTTTTTGAGAAAGAAAGAGACCATTTTGGCCTGTAGGACCGAAATGTTTGACATGTTTGTCCATAAAAAAAGTGATGGATTTTGGGAACAACAATATGGATTCATTTTAGTTGAAGTGTGGTAGGACGTATTATACCACCACTCGGTGAGAGGGATCCAATTTTCCCACTGACGTTATTGTTTTGAGGTGAAGTAATGAAGGAAAGTTTCCAAGCATTTGTTTATAATTTTAGTTTGGCCATCCATCTGTGGATGATACTCAGAACTCATCTTTATTTGGCTACCAATGCATCAAAATAATTCTATCTAGAAATGTCTATTGAAGGTTACATCATGATCTAAGACAATGGAAGAAAGAATGCCATGAAGATGGAAAATCTGGTCTAAGAAAATTTGTGCAACTATGGAGGAAGTATAGGGATGGTCAAGGGCATAAAAATGACAATATATAGAGAAGTGATCAACCACAACCAAGATCTATTTTCCATCTAGACTTAGGGAACCCCTCAATGAAATAAATATACAAATATATCTAAATATTGGTAGAGATGGGTAGGGGTTTGAGTAACCCAAGAATGAGTGTTATTTCACCCTTGTTAGATTGGTAGGTATCACATTTAGCCACCATATGTTGAATTGAATTTTTTATTAACTTCCAAAAGAAGTTCATTTTACCCAATCATAAGTTTTGATAAACCTTGAGTGATGTGTAAATGGAAAATCATAAAGTTCATAGAATATAGCCTGTTGAGGATCTATTCTCTAGGAAAGCACCAGATGTCTCTTATATCACAAAGAAACACCATCCCAAGAATAATGTGGTACAATAGAGGTGTTAGTGGCATAATATTGAATGACTTGAGATAATGAGGATTCATTGGCATACCCCTATTTTAAAACATCCAACTAATTCATAATAGGCATGAAAATAGCTGAAATGGAAGCTTGGTCCATAAATGTGCAAGATAAATCATCAATCACAATATTGTCATTACCCTTATTGTAAGTGATCTCATAGTCATAACCCATGAGTTTTATAACCCATTTTTGTTGTGATGAGGTGAAGACCCATTTTTCTAGGAAATATTTTAGACTCTGGTCATCATTTTTGATGCAAAAATGATTCCCTAGTAGGTATGGTTATCATTTCTATACTGCATGTAAAATGGCCATCGTTTCATTCTCATAAGTAGAGAGTACTAAATTCTTGCCAAAAATGGATTTACTATTGAATTAAATGGGGCATCCTTCTTGGAGGAAAATAACACCAAGTCTATTGCTACAAACATCACTCTCGATCATGAAAGTCTTGGAAAAATATGGCATAGCTAGAATAGGTTTAGTACATGTAGATTGTTTTAATTATTTAAATGCACACTCAATAGCTTATGTCCATATAAAATCATCCTTTTTAAACATAGCTATTAGTAGAGCTTTAATATTCTTTTAGTCCTTGACAAACTTGAAATAATATCTAGTCAACCCTAAAAAACCATAGAGGCTTTTGAGTATCTGAGAATGAGGCCAATTTGTCATGGAAAATATTTTTTTGCGATCCACCCAAACCCCTTGGGATGAAAAAATATGATTTAGATACTCCACTTAGTCCTAGAAAAAAGCACATTTAGACTATTTTTCATAAAGATGATGATCAGAGAGAAGTTGTAGTGTGAGCTCTAGATGTTGGAGATGCTTAGACCATGTTTTACTATAGATGAGGATATCATCAAAGAAGACTAGAATGAATTTACATAGGTGGGGCTGGAATATTTTATTCATAAATGCCTAGAATGTTGAAGGAGCATTATTGAGGCCAATGGGCATGACTAGAAACTCATAATGGCTATCATGCATGTGAAAATCTATCTTAGAGATATCATCTTCATGAAGCTGGATCTGGTGATATCTAGAGTGGAGATCCAATTTAGAGAAAAAATGAGTACCATGAAGCTCATCACTAATAGGGATCGAGAACTTATCCTTGATTGTGATGTGATTAAGTATGTGTAAGTCAATACAAAGGCACCATGACCCATATATTTTTTGGATAAAGATAATTAGGGAAAAAAATATGGGTTGGTATTGGGGCAAATAATGCCTTATTTTAGTAAGTCTTGAATGAGTATTTTGATCTTGATCTTTTGCAGAAATGGGTCATAGTAGGGACTGATGTTGGGAACAACACTTGTAAGAAGGAGTTGAATATGGTGGTCCTCTAGCCATGAAGGTGTAAATCCTACTATTTTGGTAAAGACACATGCATACCTATGCATAATGGTTGTAGATCAGAAGGAGTAGTGGAGATCATTGATGGTTACATTTCAATGGAATAGAGCTAGGTAATGATGTCATGTGAATTATTATTAAGAATATTTTCATGTGATTTGGAATTATGATGCTAAGATACCTTGGGTGTAAGCCTTCAATGTGTGTTTTTTCCCATTATCTAAAAATTGCATCTAAAGTTTAGCAAAGTCCCATAAGATGGGTCTAAGTGTGCATAACCATTGGGCTCCAAAACTAACATCACATCCACCCAAGGGAAAATCAAACATGTTAGAGCACAAGTTATAATTTCCAATAGGGATATGCACATTGTGACACTTCCCTTTACAAGGTAATATGCTCCCATTAACAATCATGATTTCAAATATAGAATAAGGATGGACAAAATAATCAACGTATTTGGTGATCTGAGGGTCAATGAAGTTATGAGTACTACTTAAATTAATGAGTATTGTGAGAGGGATCTTATTGAAATAGCCCCTAACCCATATGTTTTTTGTGGTGGTGACTCCTAATAAATCATGGAGAGAGATCTCTGGTTGGTCTTCTTGAGAAGCAGGTTCCACAATTAGTAGAGCTTCTTCTAGATCATCTATTGTCCCCTAAGCATCTTCCAAAACTTCAAATTTAGGTGAAGAGTCCACATCTAGTAGGTAGATATTTTTCTAGAAACATCAATGTCCTTGAGTGAATTTTTCATCACAATTATAACATAGTCCTTTTTATCTATGTGCTCACATCTCTGCTTCAGTCAAATGCTTGATAGGAGTGGTTATGGGGGATATCATTGTTTGAGATCATTATGGAGTTATACTTTTGAATAAATTAGAATTGGATTTGAATCATTACTAAGTTGTGATCTTCTCCTCTACCAACTTATCCAATCCAAGGGCTTCCATCATCATGTTGGCTTAGAACATTTTGATCTTAGATTGAATTACATACTTTAGTCCACTGATAAAACAACTCCTAAATAATTCATCAAATAGTCCCTCTATGTGATTGACCAATTTTTAAAATTTTATTTGATATTCTCTCATGGTTCCTATTTGGTGAAGTTTAGTGATTATTCTTGTGAAGTTATCAAAAACACTTGAGCCAAACAATATGAGGGTGCAAAAATTGATCCATATGGGCTTATCATGAGCCTTGGTATACCAATGATACCATTGAAGGGATTCATTTTCCAAGTGAAAGGATGCAAGTGGGACCTTGTTGGCATTAAAAGTATTATGCAAACTAAAATATTTTTCTACCTGATAGATCCATCTAATCAGATATACAACATTAAATTGAGGAAAATCAAGCTTCGACCCATGAAAATTATTGGAAGAATAAAACTCGATGTCTGAAGAGGACTCTAGATGCCATCTATTTTTAAAGGTAGTATGTTGAATATTAACGCTAAGAATTTTTTCATCAAGATCTTTGATTTGGGTCTTGAAGGTGGAAATTTCATCCTTCGTATTTTTTTCTCCTATTAGGGTTACTACCATGACCAGAATAAGAGTTTTTTTTTTTTTTTTTTTTTTAATAAATTTTATAATGGGTAGGAAAACTAGAGTTAAGACACATTATTAAGTAAAATTTTTAATTTGGGTGGAACCAAAATGGGTAAAGGTACTTTTACTATATTTTTACAAATTAAGAGTATGATTGATGAAGTTGAGGGTAATTTTAGAAGTGAAAATGAAAAAAACTAAAAAATTTATCAAAGAGTAATAAAGCAGTAGAAAAGGGAGATGATTAGTGTGGAATTTTTTTGAGGTAAACAGACAAAAATAGAAGTTATAACAAAACCCAAAAAAAGGAAAAAATGAGATTTGAGGACATTGGGAGTGGAATCAGGATATGGAACCTCAAGAAATAAAATGTGGATAATGGAATTTTAGGTTTCTAAATAAATTTTGGAGATCAATGGGGCTAAAAATGGAGAGACATGGAAAAAAAAATCTTTTTCTTTGTGGTTTCTAGTTTCTATTTTCTATCAAATGTCTAGCCGCAAGTCCTCTGAGAGACTTTTGATACTTTGTTGATAGTTTTTGAAGATGATATGATGAAGATATTTTAGTTTCTAGATTTTGTCAAATATCTAAATGCAAGTCCTCTGAGAGTCTTATGATACTCCATTAATTGATTTTTTGAGTCTGCTAGAAATATTCTAAAATTAATAGAAATGGGCCCCAAGTTTCAATGGATACCTAAGGTTTTAAAGGTATCTGTCTAGCCACCAATGCCATCTAGGTGACTAAAACTCTCCAAAACATTTATGGCCATAGATTTATCCCTAAGCGATAGCTGTTGGTTTTCCTCACATGTGGGAACTACTAATTTAAGAAGGGGTCATTACCCATTTTGCTGCAAGGTCATCTCAATGGGCCAACTACTTTGGGGTTCCTATGGTACTCCTCATAATGAGTTTTAGGGATTTCACCCAAGAACTTCTCATAGATATGTAGATAGGATTTTACCTTGATCCAAAATAGATTATTGTAATACAAAAAAATACTTAAATGAATTATATAGTAGAATAGAGTTAAGACTTTTTGAGAAAAATACTTAGATGAATTATACAGTAGAACAAAGTTTAGAATTTTTGAAAAAAATTGGCCCTAGAAAGTGCTCTGATACCAAATGAGAGCGTTGTCCTAAAAAAAATTAATGAAAATACATGAAATAATAGATTTATATATTTAGTAGAGGCACTAAAAGGATTATATTGATCACAAACCACTTCAAGGGGGAAACTTATTTTGAGAAAGATTAATACAATAAATTCATGGATGACTTCATTAGCCTCAACACTTACTTATATACTAAGTTTAATCTAATCAAATACTACTTCCTATGAATGTGAGATAAAATAAAATTCTCACAAGATGACTTACAAAGCATATGCATCAATATAAACTAATATACTAATAAATTAAAGATAAGGGGTAACACGGGTTCCTAACACAAATTGTGCAAGTAAAGTATTTTGGTAATCATTCCATGAAGTGATAGAATTTTCTTACAAATTGAGATACCAATCATACAAAGAATCCTATAGAATAAATGGGAATAGATTGCATGTTATGTCCTCTTAGGTGAATTCATTGGTCTCAAAGTAGGCTTAAAATATTTGATATGTTCTTCTATCATCCTCTTATTTAAGGGGGAGAAGGTAGGAAAGTATTTATCCATATTCCTTAGAAGATCATGTCAGTCTCCATAGATGGCAATAACATATCCATCTAACTAAGGTTGAGCCATAAGAGGGTTGATAAGTGGGATGCTAATTACAAGGGAAGGTGTTCTATCTTGGTGTATCTTAGGGATGACAGATATTGGTCTAGGACTCGTAGGATTTGACAAAAATGAAACTAAAAGGCTAGCTTAGGCCTTGACCTTGATACTCTCCCAGATGTCTCTAGTGAAACTCTACATAGTGACTAACCTCTACTATTGAGAAAACCCACAAGTGAACATCCTTCTAGTTCCATCTTTCTTATATGTTAATGTGGGTTTTATGCACATCATATAAGGATAATTAAGGTAGCCTGTAATGTTTTGTGATATCTATGGAATAAGGTTCTACTCTAGGGCATGAGTTATATGTATGAGATTAAAACAACCAGGTGATGGAATTAAAAGTTGAGCTTATAATTTATTTAATCAAAATTTTTAGATAGATGTGTGGAATTCAATAAAAAAGAAAACACTAAGTGATTTATATGGATGGAGGGTTAATATATGGTGGGTAGAATTTAAATAAACTCAAAAGGGGAAAGAAGGGTAAAGAAGAAAATAATGCTATATTTTCTTGGAAAGTCACTTTTAAGACCATTTCTTTGGTGGACAAGTATCTCCAAGACTAATGTTTTTCATTTTTATCTCTTGTACACTCATGAAAAAACACAGTTCATAATCTAGGAAAACAAGTATAGGAAGCTTATTAATCTAAATTGAAGGTTTATCTCCTTAGGGTTACTATTTCACACCCTTATTTGAGATATTATAGTTCAAACCATAAATTTGTTTAGAGTAGTTATCACGCACTTCTAGATGACTATACCAAAGTAAATAATCCTACACACCTTAGATTATCAACTCAATCTATTGTGTTTCTTAAACCAATGAAATATACCAACCTTCAATTTTTATTACACATCTAATATAAATATTCATCAATTAAAACAATTAGATTCATCCATAGCATTAGCACACTTCATAATTATTTAATTGATATAAACAAAAAAAACTAAATTTCAATAATATAGATAAGGAAGAAGAAAGAACAAACACAGTTGCATGATAATAAATCACTTGATTTATTCTTGTATATTGGTTTAAAAAAATCAACCCTTTGAAAATATGGTTTTATATGTATTTAAAGGACTGGGGGAAGGGGTCAACTCATCCCCTAAGTATAGCAAAACTTTGGATTAAATTAGAATAACTAGAACATAAGTTCTAGTTTGATACAAAATTAAATGTTATAACTTAGATATTACATTAGGCATGCAATGTGTGCATGTTATAAAAATAATTTATTTAATATATGTAATAATAATTAACTAGTCATTTGTAATCATTACATGCAAAACTATATAATATTAGCCTTTGACTAAGGTTGACTTGGCTCTTTCTTGACACTTCTTAAGGTTAATTTTGGTGCTAGATATTTATCAATAATTTCATTATGGTGTCATGGAGATGTATTGGTGAGTGGATTAGGTTCCTTGATAGTCTATATGACAATGACAAAGTGTGCAATGTGCTTGTCCTAGTATGCTTAAAGAAGGCTTGGTTGATCTTTAGAGTTTGCATGGTTATGGATGATTAAAGATGAATATGATGAGTAAAATATGTGAAATAGGTACCTAATATGTTTTATAAGATTTTATTACTTGTTTTCATAAGTGGATTTCATTTGGTTGATTATTGTTTTCATCTAGACATTTTGGGTCTAGTGGCAGAAAATCTGAGTAGGTAGTTTGCTAACATCACCATTGCCATGTGTGGATGAGTCAAGGGGAGTCAGTCATATGGTTATGATCATATTTGTTCCTATTTATTATGAGAAAAATATTAGATCATGTGACTAATTGAGATAAAATATATTCATTTTTAAATCTGGGCTCCTAGGTAGTTTGATAGTGTTTTTTGATACTTAGCCATATTTGCAATGTGGTAAGAAAAACTGAGTAAGATTTTTGATTTTGTTATATTTTGCACGTATGAAGGTATGAGGAAAAAATGTTCATATGGGTTTGTTTAGTTTGTTTCATATTTTTATTTTTATAAGTTTTATGTCATGTAACTAAGTGCATAAAAATATATGCATGTGCAAAGTTGGCCTTTTAGACAGGTCTTGACATAGTTGGCTCTATGGTAGAGAAAATCTAAGTGAGTAGATTAATGGAGTTATATCTAAAAAAATAAATAGTTTAAGGAGATGATTAGTATATGGTTGGATTCCTTATTAAAATGAAAACATATGGTCCAAATTTGGGAATATGCAAGTGAGTGAGGTAAAAGTTATGATGATTCAAGGTTGGACTTCCAGGTAGATAAGCAATGGTCCCTATACATAGTCAATTTTGTAAGAGTTAAAGTTTAGGACCAAATGGAGATATAATTGTGCATAATAAATCATAAAAACTGATCTATAGTGTGAATTAATTCAAATGGGTAAAAATTTTCATTGGTTAATGACTTTAAATATTGAGCTCTTTATAAAAGGATCGACAAAATGTGTTTATTCAAAGATGTCAGGTCGCAACGTGATGGTGCTAAGTGTTTAATGTTTAACATTAAGAAGAGATAAAGATCAAGCTTATTCCAAGGATAAATAGTGAGAAAGTTTTCATATTAATTGATATGAATGGAGTGCATTAAGGTTAAGAGGTCAAAGTGATAATTATCTATCATTGTTAAAGCAATGATAATCTCGCAAAGATCAACAGTGTGCATTAAATTAAGATTGCAAGATTGCATGAGATGAGGTCAATTAAGTTTAAAGTTTGGACATTGGTGAACTATGTGTTAAATTTTGAACAATATTAATGATTCACATTTAATTTGAATATGTGAGGACATGATATGTGATCAAAGTGGTTCATGTTTAACTGTGACCATTTGAATTAAAATATTTGAATTTAAAAGGAAAAACTAGTGCTCTATATTTTGGATATAAATTTTGATATAATATTGAATTTGATCATGGTGTAAAAAGTAAATATGTATATTACTCCAAGGTTAATATGTAAATATATATTTAAATATTTTAAAGTCTGTATAGTCAAATATATTTAGGTTCAAAGTTTACTTTGTGTTTGTGTATGTTCAACAAGTGACCCAAGAAGGATAATTGAGCTTATGTTGATACTATTTCAATGTTTCATGATGACTTAGAAATTAAAGAGTGTTTTATAATACATAAATATAATATATATGGATTTTTGAGGTGTGATCAATCTATATTGTGTATGAAAAATGCTTAAGAAGTTGACTATGTGTTTGTTTATGGTGTTTCTATGTACAAGGTAATTGTTTGAGTTGATTGAGCTTGCAAAAAAGAGTGTAATGATGACTTTAAGCATTTTAAGATGTTAAAGGGGTAATTTATAGTGTACCTATGCAATTTTAAGTGGTCATATGTTATTTTTTTATCTTGATTAAGTATTAAATGGGTGAAGAGGTCTCCATGAGACCTATAAGGGCCACAAGGGCCTATTTGGTAGGTGTAGTTGCTTAAGAGTGACCCATGGATTCTATGGTAGACCTATATAGATGATATTAAGATATGTATCAATGTAAGAGAATAATTAAGGGTTAATGCATGCTTATTTTTTGACCAATATGGTAATGATCATGATTACTTTATAAATAGTGAAACTAAATGTGATGGTTTCTAGACTTGGAAGTGGAGTGTATGTGTGAGAGTAGTAGAGCAAAGAAGAGGGAAAATACCGAGTATATGAGTTGATGAGTAGAGAAGAGTTTGGAATAAGTGCATGACTTTTTTGTCATGTTTTTTATTTCATAATAGTACTCTTACAGGTTGAGGATGAGCGAGGAGGTTTAAAGTGATCTAAAAGGTGGATTTGGATGCATTGAGTGTGTAGTGTTGAAGAGAGCTGATTTAATTTGTGTTTCCATCATATTGGTATGAAATTAGAGTTTAGGAGATGTTGTGTTCATAGTTTTTATTATGGAAGATCAAAATCTATGGGGTTGTAGCCTTATTTCAAGGTGAAACTTGCTAAAGGTCTAGTTGTTATGTTAGCTCAGCTAGACAGGGGTTATAACACCTTATGGGATTGTAGTCTCACTAAATAAAGGATGATAGTTATCTGATTAGTTACATCTAGTATGAATTGTTTCTTTTAATTATAGGAGAATAGTACAATTGTAGGTTCTAGTGTGTTTTCTCCCCCAAGAGGGTTTCCCACATATGTCATGTGTTATGTTCTTGATCTTGCATTGTCTCTCTTGTTCATTACTATGAATGATTTGTATGCTTCATGAATGCTTATTGTAATTAATTAAGTGCTCATAAATATTGAAATTGAAGTTTGATTATTTAGGATCACTGATTCACCCCCCTCTTAGTGATTGACCTATAATAATTAGTATCAGATTAGGTCCTTTGGTAAAATATTGACAGTTTGAAGGTGATGTAAGGTACAATACGGGTAGTCATCAAAGAGGTTTCTATAATAAATAAGAACTAATGTTCAATGTATCTAATTATGATTTTTGGTGTATAAGGATGAGGACATACATTATGTCCCTAGGGTTTGATGTATGACATTTTTTTGTGGATGGTTATGTTACTCCTATTACTCTTCCATCTATTTCTACAGACAAGAAGCTATTTGAGAATAAATCTAAGGCAATGAATGCCATCACTTGTGGTATTATAAAGACTGAGTTCACCAAGGTAATCCATTATAAATATGTCAAAGAGATATGGTACAAAATCTAGATCATTTATGAAGGAGATACAAAGAACTTATAGAAGGCAATTTGAAAGTCTCAAGATGAAAGAAGAAGATTTTATGGCATCCTTTCTACAGAGAGTTGATGAGATTGTGAACATCATCATAGGTCTTGGAGATAACCTTGAAGAGGCTATTGTATTTTAAAAGGTATTAAGGTCTATATCCCTCAAATTTGATCCAAAAGTATCTATTATAGAAGAAAGTCATGATCTTACTCAGTTGAATATGGATCAATTGAATGGCACCCTTACTACCTATGAGATGAGAGTAAATGATGATATACCACCAAATAAGGAAGAAACATGAAAGATAGAAATGAATCCAAAGAAGAGGTTCCAAGGTAATAACCCATGGAGTATGACATTTTTGATATAGATGAGGATGAAGTAATTGATTTGATTATTAGGAAATTGAACACAGGCTTAGGGAAGTATAAGGGTAAACTACCCTTCAAATGTTTCAACTATTTATATATATATGACATTTTTATCATAATTTCCCTCATAAACATGAGAAGAATGATGATGAAGAACATGGTGAAGGTCAAGATGAAAATAAGAAAATATACAAGAAGAAAGGATTCAAAAAGTATAACAAGAAGAAGTCCTTCAAGAACTAGAAGAGTCTCTACACCAAAGAAAATTGTAACTCATCATATGAGAGTGGAGACTTTAACTCTGAATATGACCATGAAGATGATGATCCTTTTTAAAATGAAGCTCTATTCATGGCTGAGGAAGGAAGTTTCTCACATCAAAAAGAGTCTACTTGGAGTGATTCAGAGGATGATGAAGATAAGGTGGACTATGAGACTACATTGTCAAATGCTCTTGAAGAACTAAATACTGAGAAGAAGATCAATAAAAATATGAAATCTAAACTAAATGAATATTAGGATAAATTTAGTGTGTTTGAGGCAAGAATGAATGAATACACCAAGGAACATGAAGATATGGTCAAACATCTCAGTTATTAATTGGAAATTCTATCTACAAGTATAAAATCCAAAGAAGATTAATGTGAAAGGTATGTAATTGAAAATGAGTAATTGAAATATGAGTTAGAGAAAACATCTAGTAAGGTGAAGTCATTTGTGAGATTTGAAAAGAGATCAAATGATTTAGATAGTATTCTGAATTGTCAAAAGCATGATAGTGATAAAACTGGTCTTGGATATGAAGAAGAATGAAATAATGTATCTCAAGACAAGATGAAAACTAATGTGAATAAGGACAATCATAATTTGAAGTCAAATCATCAAAAAAGGAATGAAGATGCTGGCATAATGAAGAAAAATCAGATTAGATAGCAAAATGTCATGAGGTATGCATGTTTCAATGGTTACTATTTCACATGTAATCAATTTGGGCATAAATCTAGAGAATGTAAGAGAACTTTTAGAAATGATTTTTCATGTAACTATGATGGGGGTCATTAGTTAGAAGGTGTGAACAAAGTTAAGTTCTTCAACTATCTTGATATGGGATACTTTGCAAAACATTGTCCACATAACGTTAGAGAAGGTGAGTCCTCTTCAAAAAGAGGAGGTTATTTTGTCTGTCATGACATAAGACACATTTCAATCTTTTTTCCAAACAAAGTAGGAAAAATTGTGTTTCCATCAATGAGTATGGTTTTCTACAACTATTAACAAATAATTCACATTATTATATTTTCCAATCAAAGGCCTAAAAGTCAGAATAAGTTCAATCAAGCTCCTAGAATGCAAGAAAGAAAGAAAGTTAACTCATGGAGACCAAAGGTGGTAAGTGTAAGTCATGATGAAGCTATATGTCCATGTAATCTATTTTCTATGGTGGAGAAAGATACAAAATTTGAAAAGTGCCCATAGGTCTCATTGTCTGCTCATGTTGAGAATGAAGAGACTAAATTCAAAGAGAAGATCAAGGTGTTGGTTGAGTCTAGTTCTAAGGTGTGTATAGATAAAAGTGAGCATCATGTTATTACTAAGAAAGTTTCATTCAAAGAACATCAATTATCATTACCTAGTGATAAGGTTCCAAGCTACAAGGAATATTCTATAGATGAAAAGGTATGATATGAATCAATATTATCTCCATGTATTGTCAATCCAATCATAGAAGAGAAGGATAATTTTTTAGTGGATAAGCATGATTCTTCTCTTAATAATAAGAATAATAACTATAAGTATCATATGACCAAAGAGGAGAAGGAATATGAAGAGTTGTGGGCAACTCTTGGTTTCACATTGTTCTAGGACATTGTGAAGTAGGGTGTCTCTACCTATGATTATTAGGAGACATTTTGCTTGTGGAAGAAGTAGGTTTTTGTGCTCAAGATCATAATGCCAATTAGATAAGGTATTTAGTTAAGAGGCAAAAACAAGTTCATGATCTTGTTCTAGAGATTTTTGAATGAGCTATAATATAGGGTTAGAATGAGTATTTCTAGGTGACCTAATGAGATTGATGAAATATCAAGAAGAGTTTGATGCTCAAGAATATATGTAAACTTATTTATGATGTGATCCAACTATTTTTGTGTTCTGAAGATATGTTTGAAATCAAATTAAAGATATTTGAGTGCTCTAAATTTTCTTAGTGTTTGGCTTAAGGGCAAGCATGCCTAAAATGGGTTATAGGAAGTCAATGTTCCAAAAGTTATGGAGGCTCAAATTTTGGTCTAAAATTATGTAATGGTTGTCTCTAGGTGTGCAAGAATTTTTAGAGGTGTGCATTGCCTAGAAGGAGGTTTGTTGACCTTATTCTATTTGAGATTTTAGGGTTTTGGTCTATGCTAGAAAAATGGGTTGCCTTATGATTTGAGGTCTAAGGTTTATTAATAACTTGAATGAGCCAAATGGGTTGTAAAAACAATATTTATAGAGATATAATGGTTTTTTTTTTCAAAATATTCATTTTTTTATCAAGATGGAGGCTTAATTAGCTAGTAGGTTTATGTTTTTCAAAATATTCAAGTTTTTGTCAAAATGGAGCCTTAATTAACTGGTAGGTTTGTGAATAAAGTATGTTGAAGAGGATGAGATTGGTGATTAAAATTGGTTTTTTTAAGGGGGAATATGAGGGTGCTCTAGATATGAAGTTTTAGGTCTGAAGTTATGTCTCTATAAATTTTTGGGCTCTGCAATTTCTAGGCAACGCTACAAAGAGGCTAGATAGGCCTAGTGTGAAGAAGAGTGCCTTTTGATAAAATTATTAAAAAGAGAAAGGCATGAATATTTAAAAGTGATTTCTCAAGTTGGTTTTGTGCATGTTTCCTATTTGGTGAGTGGCATGAATTTTTGTTGGTGGTCCCTAAGGTGGCTTGAGAGAAGACGCTAGTAAGCCTGCATGGTGATTCTTTATTGTGTATGAAGATCTAATGATGCTCAAGATGTATAATGGCTAAAAAATATTAGGGGGAGTCCCTATTAGATATTTCTTGGTGAGTTCCATTAAATTTCAATATTTTTGGTGTGTTATTTATTTATTGGTTATAGTGCTTGGTTTCAGAGAGTGTTGGTATGGAGTAAGAGGATGTTATCAAGTTAAGAAGAGGTAGGCTCAAGGTAAGGGTGATTTTGTATCATATTTATAAGGTGGTCCTATATTTTTTGTATTATTTTTAGGTCCTCAATATTATTTAGTGCCCACTTTTTCATTGTGTCAAAGGGGGAGAAAGTTCCTATTGTGAGAGTGTTTGAGGAGAGAGAAGAAAGGTGAGTTATTAATTGATGGTTGTTGACATCAATAACAAAGGGGGATATTGTTGGAGAGTTTTAAATGATGCCATGATGGTGTTATATAGTTTTATTGGTGAGTGGATGAATTTCCTTGATAGCCTATGTGACAATGACAAAGTGTGCAATGTGCTTGTCCTAGTATGCTTGAAGAAGGCTTAGTTGATCTTCAAAATTTGTATGGATATAGATGGTTAGAGATGAATATGATCACCTAAGGAAGTGAAATAGGTCCATAATATGTTTTATAATATTTGAGTTCTTATTTTCATGAGTGTATTTCATCTGGTTTATCATTGTTTTCATCTATACATTTTAGGTCTAGTGGCAAAAAATATGAGTAGGCAGTTTGATGATATCACCATTGCCATGTGTGGATGAGTCAAGGGGAGTTGGTCATACGGTTGTGATAAAATTGATGCCTAAATATTATGAACTAAATATTATACCATGAAAATAATCATGATAAAATATATTCATGTTCAAAGTTGGGTTCCTAGGTAGTTTGATAGTGTTTTCCCATACTTAGCCAAATTTGCAATGTGACAAGAAAAGCTAAGCAAGATTTTTGATGTTGTTATATTTCACATGTGTGAAGGTGAAACGATAAAATTTTCATACTTGTTTTTTATTTTTTTTTAAATTTTCACTAATTTTTATGTCATTTGATGAAGTGCATTAAAATATATGCATGTGCAAAGTTGGCCTTCTAGGCAGTTCTTGACATAGTTGGCTCTATGGTAGAGAAAATATGAGTGAGCATATTAATGGACTTATATATCACACATGAAAAGGTTTCAAGAGCTGATTAATACATGGTTGGAATAATTTTTTAAATAATAATATATGGTCCAAATTTTAGAACATACAAGTGAGTGAGGTAATATTTATGATTGTGCAAAGTTGGCCTTCTAGGCAGATAAGTAGTGGTCCCCATAGTCGATTTTGTAAGAGTTAAAGTTTAGGACCAAATGGAGATCCAATAGTGCATAGGTGATCATACATATTGATATACAATGTGTGTCAATTCAAATGGGTAAAATTATTCACTGGTTAATGAATCTAAATATCGAGCTCCTTACAAAAGGAGTGACAGAGTGTGTTTATTCCAAGATGTCAGGATGTATTAAGATGGTGCCAAGTGTTTGATGTTTAACATTGAGGAGAGATAAAGATTGAGATTATTCTATGGATAAATGGTGAGAAGGTATTTGTATTTATTGATATCAATGGGTCACATTAAACTAAAGAGGTAAAAGTGATATTTGTCTATCATTGTTAAAGCAAGGACAATCATAAATAGATCGATGGTGCACGTTGAGTCAAGATTTCAAGATTACACAAGATGAGGTCAAATATTTAAAGTTTAACATTTATGAATTATAAAAATATGCATTAAATTTTGAATAATTTCAATTTTTCACATTTAATATTAATATGTGAGGACACAATGTGCAATAAAAGTGGTTGATGTTTAACTGTGACTATTTGAATTTAACAAAGGAAAAACTAGTGCTTTGTATTTTGGCTGAGTTTTGATAGATGCATAATTTGATCATTGTGTAAAAACAAAATTTGTAGATAAATCCAAGATGAATTTTAAAATATATATTTTAATACTTTAAATCATGTACAATCAAATATATTTAGGTTCAAAGTTGATTGTGTTTACGCATGTTTTGTAACTGACCCGAGAAGGATAATTGAGATTGTGTTGATATTGTTTTTATGTTTCATGATGACTTAGATATTGGAGAGTGTTTTAAAATCCATGGGTATCATATATATATATATATATATATATATATATATATATATATATATATATTATAGGTGTGATCAATATATATTAAGTATGAACAATTATTAATAAGTTTATTGTGTGTTCGTTCATGGTGTTCCTATGTACAAGGTCATTATTTGAGTTGATTGAGCTTGAAAAAAAGAGTGAAATGATGACTGTAAGAATTTGAGGATGTCAAATGGGTCATGTGTATTTGACCTATGCAATTTTAAGTGGTCTTATGTACCTTTTTTTGCTTGATGAAGTGATAAATGGATGAATAGGTCTCCATGAGACCAATAAGGGATACAAGGGCCTATTTGATAGGTGTAGCTACTTAAGGGTTACCCATGGGTGCTATTGTCAACCTATGTGGATTATATTAAGATTTGTGTTGATGTAATATAATCCATAAGAGTTAATTCATTCCTATTAGTCGACCAAGATGGTGATGATAATGATTTCTATTTAAATAGTTAAACCAAATGTGATGGTTTCTAGACTTGGAAGTGGAGTGTATGTGTGAGATTAGTGGAGTGACTAAGAGGGAGAATACCCACTAGATGATTAGATGAGAAGATCAAAGTGTAGAATAAGTATATGGCCTATTAGTCATTTTTATGATGTCACAATAGTGATTTTTCAAGTTGATGATGAATGAAAAGGTCTAGAGTGATCCAAAAGGTGGCTTTGGATGCATTACATGTGCAGTGTTGAAGAGAGTTGATTTAATCTGTGTCTCCATAAGATTAGTAGGTAATTAGAGTTCAAGAGATGTTATTTTCATAGGTTTTTTTATGGTAGATCAACATCTAGGGGGGTTATAGCCTCCTTTCAAGGTGAAACTTGCTAAAGGTCTAGTTGTTGTGGTAGCTTAGCTAGATAGGTGTTGTAGCACCTTGAGGGATTGTAGTCTCTCTAAATAAGGGATGGTAGTTCCTTACGTTAGAGGTACAATAACTAAGATGGGGGGTGAATTAGTGAGTCTATCTATTTTTATTTCAATTCCAATCCTTTAAAACTATTAAATAATCAACATATATCAACTTGATCAAGAAACATTATACGAGAGCTCATTAATTCAATGCATACACAAGATCAAATGCATAACACATAGTTCCCATGGGAAACCTTCATTGTGAATAAAACCCAATCTCAGTCTTATAACACATGGACTAATTTATTATAACATATTAAAAAAAAGATACTAGTAAACTCCTTTAGACTACAAAACCTTGATCAAATCATCTTAACTAAAGGCCTTTAGTGAAACACCTATTTCACAAGGAGCAACTGCCCCTAAGGAAGATAAATTACTTTAGACCCTCATTTTATGTGAATAATTCCACCTTAGAATTGATGTCTTCAACACCTGATGATTGGTATATGATTATCTAACCCCTTGCACAAACTCTCTCTATCTCATACAGGCCTCACATAGGTATACCATAATCTCTCTCCTTCTTCACTCAAACTATCCTCATATGTAGACTCAGACCTCTTCACATATCCTAAAACTAAAATATCACTATTTTGAAATCATAAATATGACCTAAATTTCATGCACATAGTCCTCAATCCACTCTAATTATTAACTCATCAACTGGGCACTCTACCTCTCCTTTGCTTGACAATTCTCACATACACCTTGCTCTTATCTCACCAAGTCTAGAAATCATCATCTTTGATTTAAATATATATAGATATATCATGATTATCACTATAAAATATTTAATATTATCCAAAACACATTCCTTCACCCTTAATTCATCTTACATGGGTCACACTTAAGCACAACTTTCATTCAAATAGGTCTAAGTCACCTTTTAAGTCCAATGATGACCCATTCACCTCTTTGACACTTCTCTGAGAAAAATAAGAAAACAAGAACAATTTAAAAATTCATGTACCCATTCCAAATGATATATAATTCCTCCTTAAGTTCCAACAACCAATTTAATACCCTTCTACTTAAACACAAATCATTTAAACAACATTTTGTGCTCACAGTCACCATGAAGAAACATATAGCCTAATTATAAATCTTTGTTCATACTTTATATGATTGGTAAAACATTCATAATGCACATAGATTATCCTCTTGGAGTATACAACATGATATAATATTTAATTCATCATTAAATGTCAAAATAATAATAATACAAGATCAAACATCCTTGTTAGGTCACTTGCAGAATATTTACAAAAACACATTCAACATTAAACCTTCATAAATTTGAATGTACACACTTATATATATTTAAATATATATTGTCATAATTTATTTGGATTAATACACAAATTTTATTTTTATACCATGAGCAAATTATGCATAGATCAAAAGATATAGTACAAAAACCAAACACTAGTCTTTCCTTTGTTAAATTCAAATATTTGAATTCAAACGGTCACATTTAAACATTGACCACTTTGATTTCATATTTTGTCCTATAATATCTATATTAAAGGTGAACCATCATCATTTATTTAATTTTAACACATATTACACCAATGCTCAAACATTAATCTTTAAATAGTTGACCTCATCTCGTGTAATTTGGCATTTTTGACTCAATGCGTATTGTTGATCTCTGTGGATCAACTAGGTCTATCTTATAGCATGCACCATTTGATAAATCTATATGAACATCCATTTTTTTTATATCCTTATCTTTTACCTTTTCTCAACATTAAACCTAAAACACATTTCCTCATCTCGTCACTTCCTAACACCTTGTAATGAACATGCTTCGTTGATCATTTTGTAAGGAACTCAATCTTTACTCATTTTAAGCATCGAACACATTGACCCATTTAAATTACTATGCACCCTATATCTATATGTATGAACTCCCATGCACTATTGTATTTCAATCTGGTCTTGGTCTTTAACATCGTATAAAATAAACTATGGGACCATTACTATCTGCTTGGAAAGCCAACTTTGGAAATCCATATCTTTTGCTTTGCATAATCACATGCTCTAAAATTTGGAACATATGATCTCCTCACATAATATAATACAACCATGTGTCATTATTATCTTGAAAACCTCACACATGTGATATATAATAACATAAAAATGCTCATTTAGATTTTTTTGCTATAGAGCCAACTATGTCAAAAACTTGTTTGGAAGACCAACTTTGCAAACCTATATATTTTATCATGCTTCCTTACATGATGTAAAATTTATCAAATATATATGAGGAAAAAAACTAAACTAAACCATATGATCAACGTCTCCTAAAATTTCAACATGTGTGAGATATACTACATCAAATTGCTTACTTGGCTTTTCTTGCCACATTGTAAATTTGGCTAAGTATGGGAAAACGTTGTCAAAATGCCTAGGAGCAAAACTTTACACACACATATCTTTGACTATGCTTTATTACATTAATTTATACTTTTTGAATAGAAACTAGGGACTAATTTTATCACAACCATATGACCAACTCCCCTTGACTCATTCACATGTGGCAATTGTGATGCCATCAAAATACCTACTCATACTTTTTACCACTAGACTCAACATGATTAAATGAAAATAGTAGACTACCATATTAATTACACTCATTAAAATAAGAATAAAAAGTATAAAATACCTCTTATGGGACCTATTTCACATCCTAAAATCACCATACTCATCCCTTAACATATCTCACCATGCCAAAAATTTAAGTTCAACCAAGCCAACTTCTAGCATACTTAAAACAAGCATATTTCACACTTTTTCATTATTACTTAGACTATCAAGGTATTTCATCCACTCACCTAGAAACCTCTATGACATCATTGACAACTATCCAAAAATCTCCCCTATCATTGATGTCAACATGCATCGATATACAACTCACCTTTCTTTTCACTCTTCAAACACTCTCACAATATGAACTTTCTCCCCCTTTGACAGAATGACAAAGTGGGCACCAAATGATCCTAAGGACCTTAAAAAACTAAAAATAGGAGAGGAACAACCTAGAAATATGATATAAACTCCCCCTTATCTTGAGCATCTTCAGATCTTCATACACCATGAAAAATCACCTCATAGGCTTACTAGCCTCTTTTCTCAAGCCACCTCAGGGACCACCAAAAAAACTTTATGTCACCCAAAAAATAGGACACATGATCTCAACCAACCTGAGAACTCTCATTAAAACACTCATGCCTTGATCTTTTGGAGAAACTAAGCAAACACATCACATCTTCAATACTAGGCATGCCTAGACTCCTTGTAGCCCTACCTAGAACTTATAGATCCCATAACTTTAAATAAAAACATATTAAAGACATAAGAATTCATATCTAGATCACATTCATATTCCCCCTCAAGCATACCAATTTTCATCACCTATATCATCCTCTATAACATACTTCATTCACAAACCAACTTTCTAATTAGGCCTCCATATTGATAAAAACTTGAATAATATGAAAACCACAAACCTTAAAATATTTTTTAAACATTATTTGACAATCCATTTATCCCATTAAACCTATTAAGAATCCTTAAACCTCAATTAACAAGGAAAACTACATTTCTAGTAGAGCCCAAAAACTGAGAATCTCAAAACAAATGATGTCAACATAGTACCTTCTAGTCAACACACACTCCTAAAACTTCTTGCACACTTGAAGATAACCATTGCACACTTATAAACCAAGAATTGAACTGTCATATCTTTGGAAACCCATACATCCTATAACCCATTTTGGGACTGCATACTCTTAAGTGTAAACTAAGAAACTTGAGAATAAACTAAAATCTTCAATTTGACTTCAACATACCTTCAGACCACAAAACCACTTAAAACATTCTATAATAAGGTCAAAAAAAAATCTATGAAAAAGGATCATCTTGAAAAATCACAATTTCTCTTTTTCCACTTGAAAACCTTCAATCTAACCTTGTAGATTGACCATACACAACTACAATATCACTTCTGACATCACCACAACATATCTTCCATTTGGACATACCTACTCCAACTAAAAAACACTCATATATAGCCTTCTAGGACGATATGAATAACACCACAAAGACACTTTATTTTCCACTAAATGAAGTCTCTTAATAAGCATAAATAGAGACATCCTTTACACCAAAATGCTCTAAAACAAAGTGAATCTAGTAGTGGCCCACATATGCTCAATAACCATTGGAATCCTTTTATAGATATAAGACTTCTTGATCTTCTTCTTCTTCTTTTTAGTTTTAACTATGACAACTGGTTCTTTACTATATCACTCTCCTTCTCTTCTAAGATAGAATTAACAATACATAGAACAACTATGGAATCTTGCCATACCTTTTTATTTGAAGAATCAACCTTGTAGTTTTGAACCTCATCACTAGGCACTAACAATTGATGTTATTTACATTAATATTACTCAACAACAATAGGATGTTCACTTGGATCCATACATACCTCAAAACTAGCTTCAATCAACACCTTGGTATTTTATTTGAGCTTGGTCTCTTCATTCTCAACATGAGCAGACAATGAGAGCCCTTGGCACTCTTCAACTTATGAAGCATTTTCCACCATATCAAACAAATTATTTTCACCTAGAGACTCATCATGACTCATATACCACCTTTTTCATCCATGAGTTGACTTGCCTTCTTCCTTGCACTCTAGGAGCTTAATTAAACCTATTCTAATTTATAGACCTTTACTTACAAAATCTATAAATGTGACCAATATTCTCATAGTTGTAACAAACAATACTCCTTGATGAAAACTCAAATTGTCTTACCTTTTTTATACAAAAACTATCAATGTGTCTGATGCCATGACAATTGAAACAAACTACTTTTTTTGAAGAAGACCTACCTTACCTTTCCTTATTTGGATAATGCTTAACAAAGTGTCCCTCTTACCTTTTATCACATCTTTTAACTGATGAACCCCATCATAGTTCCATGAAAACTCATTTTTAATAGGTCTCTTGCATTCTCTAGTTCTATGCCCAAACTATTTACAAGAATAGAAATAACCATTGAAATTTGCATACCTCATGGCATATAGTTGTCTGATCTGATTTGTATTCATTTTTATAGCACCTTCATTCCTTGTTTGATGATTTTTATTCAAAGTATGATTGTCTTTGTTAACATTAGTCTTCATCTTGTCTTGAGTTGCATTCTTTGATTCTTCTTTGAATCCAAGACTAGTTTTATCACTTGCATGATTTTGATCATTTAGAATATTGTCTAGATAACTTGAGCTCTTTTCAAATCTCAAAAATGATTTCAATTTACTATATGTCTTCTCTAACTCAGATCTTAATGACTCATTTTCAATTACATACCTTGAACATTCATCTTTTTTAGCTTTTAGGCTTTTAGACAAGACTTCTAATTGACAACTGAGATGATTGACTATATCTTCATGCTCATCAGTGTCCTCATTTATTCTTTCCTAATACACATTGAAATATTCCTCATAGTCTTTGAGTTTAGATATCATCTTCTTATTTATCTTCTTCTCAATATTTAGTTGTTCAAGATCATTCATCAATTTAGTCTCACCTGAATCAATCTAAGTAGACTCCTTTTAATATGAGAAACTACCTTCCTTATCCATGAAGAGGGCTATATCTTTAGTAGGACCATTATATTTATGATCATACTCAAAGTCACTGACTTAAATCTCATCTGATGAGTTTCAATCTTCTTTGTTGTAGAGACTCTTCTTGTCCCTGAAGTACTTGTTGTCAAACCTTCTGAATCCCTTTTTGCTTTTATAAAACCTAAATTATTTTTTTCCATCATCATGACCTTGATCATGATCTTCATCATCATCCTTATTATACTTATGATGCACGCTATTAGTAAAATGTCCTATATCACCATAATTGAAGCTTTTGTGTGGTAGTTTAACTTTATACTTGCTTGAACCTATTCTCAATTTCCTTGAAATCAAAGCAATTAGTTCATCCTCATCTATATAGATCAGTAAGGTATTTATCTATCGTGCATTGTTAAATAAATATATACAAACAAATACTCACCATTATATCCTTATCCTTTACCTTTTATTAGCATTAAATCTTGAATTCTTGTCCTCATCTCTTTGATTACTGACACCTTGGAATGAACATGCTTCATCGATCATTTTGTAAGGAACTCGATCTTTACTCAGTTTAAGCATCAAACACTTTGACCTATTTGCCTTACTTCACACCATATATATATATATATGTATGAAATCAAACACACCATTAGATATCCATCTAGTCTTGGTCTTTAATATCATCCAAAATAGACTATGGGGACCATTACTAGAAGGTCAATTTTAGACTTCCATATCTTTTGCTTCTCTTAAGTACCTATTCTAAAATTTGGACCATATGATCTCCTCACATTGGATAATCCAAACATGTGTTAATTTTATCTTGAAACCCTCACACATGTGAGATATAAATACATAACAATTTTCATTTAGATTTTTCTTCCACAGAGCCAACTATGTCAAAAACTTTTCTAGAAGGCCAAATTTGAACATCTATATCATTTGTTATGCTTCATTGCATGATCTAAAATTTAATGCATATCTACTAGGAACAAAACTAAACAAACCCATATAATCAAATTATCATAAAACTTCCACACATGTGAGATATGATTACATAAAAATTATTACTCAACTCTTCTTGTCACTTTACAAATCTGGTTAAGAATGGGAAAACACTATCAAAATACCTGGGATCCTAACTTTACACACACATATCTTTGACTGTGCTTTATCACATGACTTGAGAATTTGTGCATAGAAACTATGGACTAATGTGATCATAACCATATGACCAACTCCCTTTGACTCATTCACATGTGGTAATGGTGACATTAGCAAACTACCTACTCAAATTTTCTACCATTAGACCCAACATGTCTAAATGAAAACAATAGACTACCAGATGAATTCCATTCATGCACATAAGCACTCAAAGTATAGAAAACCTCTTATGGGACCTATAAAATATATAACCATGCCAAAAAACTAAAGATAAAACAAGCTATATTCAAGCATACTTAGGACAAGCATATTGCATACTTTGTCATTATTATTGAGACTATCAAGGCACTTCATCCAATCACCTAGACACCTCCATGACATCACCATGACATCATTAATAACTCTCCAATACTTTGATCAGTTTTAGATTGTCCAAATTGGTTCTTGTTATTATAGGATAATATTCAAATTGTAGGTTCTAGTGGGTTTTATCCCCAAGAGGGTTTCTCATATATGTCATGTGTTATGTGCTTGATCTTACATTGTTTGTCTTGTTCATTACTATGAATGATGTGTATGCATCATGAATGATTGTGGTAACTAATTAAGTGTTTGTAAAGATTAAAATTGAATTTTTATTATTTATATCATATATTTAACCCCCACCCTCTTAGTAATTATACCTCTAACAATTGGAACTAATGTTGTAACTAGAGTTGCACTAGTAATTACAATAGATGTAGTAACTGAAGTTATATCTAGAGAAGAATTGGAAGATTAAACTAGAGTTCTGATTAGAGATAAAATAAGAGGTAGATTTTATATATTTTATAAGGTAGGTGGGACTAAAGTTGATAGTGGTGTCATAACTATCACATTAGGTGGAGTCTGAGCTGAGGAATTAATAGGTGGTGCTGAGGTTGCTTTCTTCTTAGGCTCAAACTCTAGATAATATTTTTATCCTTTTCCATGTTTAACCCATATTAATCTCATATTAAGGAGAGGAGGTTTGGTTACCCTATCTACTTATTATACTATATTTTAATGCTCAGTCTTGGTAGCTTAGAAGCCTACCCAAAAGACATCAACTTTAGTTGCCTTCTTCTTCACTGAACTTAGCTTCACTTCAATATCCTCTAAATTTAGTCCTTGTAAATGTTTATTGAAATTATATAAATATTATTTTATCATTTTATCAAAAATACCCTAGGCTACTAGCTTCCTAGTGTTATCCTATGCTCATGTCAATTCTAGTTCATCCAAAATTTGTACTGTGTGCTTTTCCTATTCTATGATATTAGAAACTAGAGCATCAATATTACTTATCCAATCTCAGGCCTCTTGAGTCTTTATGATTTCTAGGTTTAATGTAATGGCTACCTCTAAAGGATTCATCAAATTTAAATTATTAAATTCCTTATAGGAGTATACAAAAATAATAAATTCAATATGTTTTCATCTTCCTTGATAAGCTTAAACAATTTTGTCATTTTAGTTACATGTGGAGCCAATTTTACTCTCAAAGAATAAATGGTATCTAAAATTTTGTATAATATTAATTCCACACTCTATACATCTTGATCTATGCTAGATGAAACATGAATTATTTGTTGTTGTCCTCTAAGAGTCTCCATCTCTTATTCTAATTATTTTATGGCTTGCTTTATTCCCTCATGAATGGCCAATACTACTTTAGTGTGGGTCTCCATATAGGACTTAAGGTCATCAATGTATGGGGACTAATCCTTCTTTCTATCATGTCTTTTCAAAAGAGAGTAAATATGTTCTCTTTCTTATATAATTAGACCTTTTCCACTATTATTTTCTATCTTTCTCTTCCTTACCCTTTAAAATGAAGCTATTGCTTTATGAAAGAGTGAGATTATAGTGGGAAGCTCAATGATTTTCAAATTTTGGATCTTAGAGGCTGATGATCCTAACTCCTTGGCCTAATCTTGAAGAGTCAAATTTGATGGTTCTAACATCTAGGCTTCTAGTTGTGTAACCTTTTTAGGCTTCAGCTCAGGATCAATGGTTGGCTTAGGCATTGAGGGCCAAATTATCTTGGACTAGTTTACATTACCTAAATGTGGCATGGGATACATAATATAGATATTTTTATTCTTAGGATCTATCTTTATTTCCACCACTAATATGGTTTGTATTTCTCCTGATGAGGGTAGGGGTGAACTTAGTTGAGTAGAAGAGACTACCACTTGGGTGATGGGTTGGCTAGTGGTTATGGAAGTAGAGGTGGAGATTGAAGGAGTAAAGGTTGGAGCATTAGTTTGCATAATTAAAATAATCCATGTACGTAGTATTTACATAGGAGTATAAGTAGATAAAATTGGAAATGACATAGAAGAAACAACTAGTAATGACATAAGAGGAGAAATGCCTAGGGGAGTAATGAATACAGAACCCTTACATGATTTTTTACCACTAAGGGGTGCCTTTGATTTCAATCCTTGAAAGCTTAGTAACTTGGTGTGTTATAGTTCATCTTCATCCAATTCATGTCTTGACTCTTCTTCAATTGAATGATATGTCTATACACTTGTTACCTCTATGGATAGAGTCTATGGTCACTTTGCCTTATATTTTATTTGATAACAAATTATCATCATCTTAGCCTTAAGAGAAGTCACTTATTGGGTATGAGAGGGAATATTCATGCTAGAGGTTATGGTTATCAAAGCCAACATAGTATGTGCCATCTCTTCCTCATTAGAGGAGTCTAGACAAATGATCTTCACTTCTACCCCAATATTGTTATATTTTACCTACATTAGTTTTTTTGCTAGTTCTAGTTTGACCTTCCTCAGTTCAAGAGTAGATGTTTGAAATTGAGGAGTCTATTATTTATATTGATGAGCAAAAAATGATGTTTCCCCTCTCATTTTCTCTTTATATTATTGAGTTATCATCATAGTAGGTGGTTGTTGGAGGGGTCCTAGATTTGGTATTATGGCTATTGGAAAGGTTTTATAATCTAAAAATTAAATTATCTTCATCCACTTGGTGGGGGTTCCAAAATTTGGCTTGACCAAGTATAAGGGAGGGATATACTTGTCTTAACCTCAACAAGTATTCATTTAATCTAATAGTCTAATCCCTTTCCTTAAATTCTTCATCATATTTTTCACTAAATAATAGATAGTCATGATTGAAAGGTTCATTCTTGTATGGGATGTTAACATTGTGAACATTTTGTTACACTCTTTCATGGGGTCCCAATCCATATGGGGAAAAGTGGATAAAACATAAGCTTTCCTTACATTACCAGCCTCTTTGAAATATTTATTGTATGTATATTACATCCTCCCAATAGTGAGATGGGAGCCATGGAAAGTGATTTTCTTACTCTTTGTCAAGTCCTCATCTATACCATTCCATAATTGGAAATAAATATCTTTCTTAGAAACTTTATCTATGATAAATTTGTGGATCTGAAAAGGGTTTACCTTATATCCAACAACCATGATAAATTTATATTCTAGGTATAACAAATAATCACCTAAATTCACAAGCATCTTAGTGATTTTCTTGGATACCCTAGAGGTTGGCCATGAATTAGAATCCAAAGTTGAGGATACATGTCCTCTATAATTCTAATAATTTTCCTCACATATGCATAGATGTGAAAAAAATAATAGATGTTGTATATTCTATTCTTGATGTAGTTTGGTTTGGGATTCCATAGAGTCCTATTATGTTTATAAATAGTCCCCATGACTTCATATAAAATATATGACATCATTTAGAAGTTACCACCTTATGGAATCTTATCCTTATATAATATTTGTTCTTGTAGGTGGGCATTAATAACCTCCCCTAGTACATAGGTGCACTCTAAAATGATGATCAGGTCCAGAAGGGGTACCTATTCTAAATGGAGGAAATGAATGCTTGGGTATCCAAATAATAGATTTAATAATGCCATGCCAATAAAAATTCCCATTCGAAACTAGGTGATGGGCATGGGGTTATTTTTAGTTTCCTTGACTGTGAAAGTCTCTCCTAGGAGAAACCATTTCCCTACTACTTATTCCACATTATTATTTTTCTTCCAAGTAACCACACTATTCAAGTAAAATGTAGTGTCTAGAATGGGTAAACATAAGTACCTCATGAATGTGTCTCTTGATATGTATGTAATTAATATGTTTTTGGTGACATAATGTAGATAGCCACCATCTATAATTATCCATTCAAAGAATAAAAATCATAATAAGTTGATGCATGACATAAATTATGACTTTGGTACTAGATAGTGAAGTGCCTAGAATTTGAATGGTATCAAGTCAACTTTAAATTGATTTAATTATATTAAGACATCTTATTCACATAAAAATAAGTTAAAATTGTCTATGACCTCCCATAGAACCAAGTAATTAGTGTGGAGACCATCTAAAACAATTACAATGAAAATCTTGTCTAAGTATTTTATGGAGTCCTTAATGGAGAACCTAGATGGTGATGGAACTCTCTTATATGTCCAAGATGAATATGCCATTATTATTGGTTGATATTAGTGTGATTAAAGATTTTTAAAATGGTGGTATAAAACTTTGTTAAGCATATTACAAGTTTTTCTAGATGTAACTAGAGATTTTGAAATTGAAAAATACTATGTGCACTTGAGATATTGAAAATAAAATGAGGTGAAATTAGTTAGGAAATTGATGTTATATCTTATTTTATTCATTATAGATCATGTACCATTAATCACCGATGTTTACAAGTTCATCACCTTCATTAAATTTGAACTTAACCACCTAGGCCTAGTGGGAATGCCACATAGGATGATAACTCATTTAGGGCACCATGGTGTTACTTCTTATTTTGACACTTGTCACTATATGGTTTAGTTGAGGAGGGGGGGTGGGTGGAATTTATATTAAGGATGAATGATATGATGTGGTGAGCCTAGGGTTTTTAACAAAATAACTTGAATACCAAAATGTTCTTTAGAGAGATTCATTTAGGAATATTTTTTTGAATGTTTCTGAAGAGAAATTTCTTAACTAAAATCTTATAAATGAAATTTATTGAATATCCCAAAAACCAAGTGTTCTCAGAGGATATTATTGTTTTAGAATATTTTGCCAAGGAGAAAGTTCCCAATCAAAACCCTTTGAATGAAAGATACTAAATAAAAATTTATTGAAGACTAAAAAATTCTAAAGACCAATTTTTATAAAGTAAATTTACCACAAAAAAATGTGAAAAAAAATCCAAAAGAAAGTTGTCGATCGAAAAGCTATCAAAAAATTTGAAATATAGTTCCTGATTGAATAGTTTCTGACTAGAAAGTTATTAAAGACCAAAATGCTAAAAACCAAAGTTTCTTAAATCCCAAATAAAATAATATAAATAGTAAATATGAATTAAAAAAACCTAATTAATAAAACTTGAATATTAGTCATACATACAAACTTTCAAATTTTGCATTAATAGATTATATTCAATAAGTCCTTCCAATGGAAAATAGGTGCACCAAAATTGATTCAATGTCCAAAACATCAAGTTTATATAGATAATAATAAAACCATCCAAACACACAAATATAACCCAAATAATAAATAAGTCCTCTAAAAACAAATGGTTCCCCATATTTTAGACAAAATCCAAGGTGGGGTGTGTTGAATACATCATGTTCTTGTGATATAACCAAAATACCTCAACATAATATTAATTCTCATTAAGAGTGTTGAGATATGTGTAAATAGATATTTAAGGACCTTAAGTATATGATATCATAAGAAGGTGAATATCTTACTCAATAATAGGATTAGAGAAATGAGGTAGATCAGTTTGGATAACTTATGGGAAAATGTATACTCTATTGGGTTGAATCTACCCAATCAATGTCAGCCACTGAGTGTGAATGATAGAGGGTGAGGATAGACCCAAGGAGAAGAAATATATGTGAATGGGAAGATATGATTGGATTATTTTTTAGTGACATTTATCTATTTTATGGAGGACAATGATATGTGGATTGGGATTGCATTCTCTTCTTTTAATGTAGCTAAGGAGTCTATAATGAGATGAATAATGGGAGTGGAGAGGAAAACTCCATGTGTCAACTTGGTGATATATAATATTATGTATTGATATAGGTACTAGGTTAAATAAATCTAGGGAATAACCATGTTATAAAATACCTCATGTCTCAAGAAGGGTCATTTGATGAAGGCTAGGTAGAAGCCAAGCAAAATCATATAAGCTTGTTTAGTCAATGGTTTGTAATGTGCTCTTTCTAAATGTTGAAATAGGTAGTTGTATATATGATTGAAAATATGGTAAAGTCTTATATGGGGTGTGTTTTCTTTCATGTATTTTTAAGCCTTTTATATGGATTGCATGGGTTAGCAAGGCTTTTGATAATGTTTTTGTTTGTTTTTGGTATATTCTTGGTTTTGTGGAAAAAGGTACTTGTTTGTTGAAATTGAATTATTGAAAGTAAATAATAACAAAGATGAAATTAAATTATATATATATATATATATATATATATAGAGAGAGAGAGAGAGAGAGAAGTTATTCTATTACACAAAATAAAGGAATTCCTAGCTTTTGATTATATGCAAACTAGATGACTATGTTTTTTTTTGTTTTGATTGTTTTTTATGAGATGAACTAAATGTGTAAATTGAATATAATTATTAAATAAATATATTAATAAATATGATTTAAAAAATAAACAACACAACACTTTCTTTTGATTTTATTTGTTCACAAATAAACTATGCTAGCTTTTCAAATTTCATAGTTTTCGAAGAACAAGATTTTTGAATGAATTAATAAAATGGAAATAAGAAATGAAATTTATGATTTTTTTTTGTAATCAAGAGAATTATAACACTCTTAACTTTATAAATATAATAAAATAATAAATATACTACCCTTGTGTATGCACCTATGGTTGTCTATGATTTTGTGATTACTTAAATGACTATTTGGAGTGCAAGAGACTTGCTTAGATCTTGAAAAGGGACAGTTGTATTGGCTGGAAATAAATTTAATATTTACTAAAAAAAAATTTAGAGTGGTTAATGAGATTTATTACTAATTGAAATAAAACTAATCTACTAAAATGTAAGCACAACTCAAAATTTTCTATCTTAGCTTTGTAACAAAGACAAATGAAAATAAATACATCTCTTTCACTATCAAATTTTATCTTTTTATGAATGTATAAAATAATATTTTATAAAAATAAAATACACTATATAAAATTTAATAAATAAAATGAATTATTGATATCAAAATAACTTCAACATGATTTTGACATAAATTAATTGAAGTGCATGTGATGTATTGATAAAAGAATCCTCAGTATGCTATATCCTTATGTTTTTGTATAAATTCTACAAACACTCTAGTTGGAGGATGCACAAGCTCTAGAACAAGGTGGAAAAGGAAGAGACACAACCACAAATGGATTTGAGGTTGGCTAATGCCTTAGATTGAAACATTTGAGTTGTTTTTACCAAGAGTATTTATTCACTTGTAGTTGTGTATTATACTCAAAAATAATAGAGGTTAAATATTTTGGCAATTGTAGCAAGGTTATGGATTAAAAAGATTTATAATTTAACTTCTAATGGAAATATTCAAATCTGAAATTAGGCCAAAATTGGCCTTGTTGTAGAAAGAGTTGGGATCTTGCATGGAATATTTTAAATAATTATAATGGTGAGTTAAAATTATTAGGAACTAAATTGGATAAAAAAATAGAAGAGGGAGTGAGTTGGGCCTAATTATAAGTGGTCACAAGGTGATTAAAATAATAAATGCAACACTAGTTGATGAGCCCCAGAAATGGCATGTTCTTGTCCTCATGTATCACACTCATCTTACTTATTTTCCATGCTTTCCCATAAAATTTCCTTCTACAAATAGACATAATCTTGAAAATAACATTATCTTTCCAAACTCTTTGAATATTTATAATTATGTATTGGAATTAAATATATGATAGGTATCTTCTGTTATAGGAAATTTTTTCTATAATGTGTTTTAAGATGTTTTGGAGAAATAGGTATATAACACAAAACATCCTACAACAAAGGAATCTCATCACATAGACATATCCTGCAGCCACTACATGACCAAAGTCATGGATGAATTGATTTTGATTCCTCTTTCAACCAACTCTAATAAACAACCATAACTTCCATGGAGCTCAATAAGGATGCAATTGAATAATGAAACAATTTTGTTTGTCCTACATCAATGTTACATAATTCACATGAAAGACAACTTTAGAAAAAACAACCATTTTCATTTATTTGAAGTTGAATGTCTCTTAGATTAGAATATATATATTTTTTGTATAAAATAATATCCTCTATGGTGTGTGTGTGTGTGTGTGTGTGTGTGTGTGTGTGTGTGTGTGTGTGTGCACGCGCATGTGCACATGCATTCACGTGCGTGCACGTGCATAACAATAGAGTTGAGAATTATTAGATATCGATTAGAGAATTATCAAAGTACATTTTATCAGGCATCTTTTATAATAATTTATTATAGCAATTCATTACTACATTTTTGATTAATATGAACAAGCATTTTTTATTTTAACTTAGTATTATGAGAGGAAGGATTGAATCTAGAGTCGAAAGGAAAAAGGCCCCCCTTTATAATCCTTGCAACAACAATCCAAATCATTTAAATAGCTAAGCATGTTATTTGGTTTCTTTTTGCATTGCGTGTTTTATTTATTAATTATGTGATTTACATTCATGCTTAGATTTGTTTAAAGAAATTTCCAATGTGTGATCATTTATTTCATAGTATTGTGTTCGTGTTTAATTCCAAACATTTCATTTACTGCATGAATTTAACATCTTAGATTACAATTCATAGGTCAAATTAGAAGATTGAGTGTGTACATATAGTGAAATCATCATATCAAGTCTACATCCTCAGGTTGAAATTTAAATGAAGTAGAAGGTATAGGTCTATGGTAACTCTCCTTATTCATTCTGATCAAGAGAAGTATATCTAATTATGAATCAACTACTAGTCATTTTTGGTTCCATTGCTAGGGAAGGGTGTCACACACTAATAATCTTCAATCTTGATAGAAATTATTTTTAGATGTTTATTATTTTTATTTTCAAAGCAACAACTTTCGGTCTACCAACATAAAGAATATTCATGGGGGATCACTAGGAAGAAAAAACTACCAATGAGTCTTCTACTTTCAAATTTCCTATCCTTACTCCTAAAAGAAATGAATCCATGAATAATATTCCTCACTCTATCCTCTATAACTTTAGGGGTAAATCATCTGAGGATCCATACATGTTACTTTTTGATTTCAACATCTTATGTCACATCTATGACTATAATCAAGATGCTTAAAAACTCAAATTATTTCCAACAACACTCAAAGATGCAGTACTTAGATGGTTCATGGGACTTGAAAAGGATTCCATTTTTACATGGGAAGAAATTAAGGAGAGGTTTATAACAAAATATCAAGACTATTATAGAGGTATAAATTATATGAGAGATGACATATTACGAATGACACAATCTAATGATGAGTCAATAAAATAATATATGGAAAGATTTTTGTTCAACTTACAAAAATCCAAATAGACTACAATGGAAAAAAATTAGTCAAGATAATATTCTTGAAGGGAATTAGAGATGATTTCCTAAAGGCACTAGATCTAATGTCTGGTGGTGATGTTTCTATACTACCCTTTGATGAACTAATAATTCTATGTACAAACTACTCCAAATCAACCATAAATAAAAGTAGGGGTAGAACCCTTCCTTTAGAATTTATAATAGGACTATCTAAAGGTGAAGTTAGTAACCTATTCTAGAACATGCAGTAGGACATTCTTATCCACCTAGATAGCTTGATACATTACATACATGGAGGAAGCAGGAAGAAACTGATAAAGCATTAGTCACCTATTGCCCTAAATGCAGAAAGAAAAAGGTAGATTACACAAGCTATTCTATGAAAGCTCATGTAGCCAGCATAATTGAGTAGAATCTTAAAATGGTGGATTTACATGCCATAATAGAATATGAGAATCAATTTTTTTCCATGGCTCAATGGAAACCATGAGTACAAATATTAGGTATGCCATCAAATTCTATGTTTTCAAATTCTCAATTCTAAAATAATCCTCAATATGGTTCTTAGATGAATATACCAAATCAAAATTAGTTCCAAATAAATTGGAAGCTACTCCAAAATTAGTTATGGATGTAACATAATGGACAATAACCTCAACTTGGGCAATTTCAAAACCAATAATGGTTCTTTCCCTCTAATGCATGACAATAACAATGGAGAGGTAATCAAGGCTTTCCATAGAAAATGAAAAAAACAATCAAAACAATAGGCCTTAATGCCAAACACTCAAAAACCTATTCAAACCACTTAATTGCCCACTGAACCCATCCCCAATCCTACCAATAAGTTGGTTCAACCAACATAATCCACTAAAATAATGCAATATCTAATGTATACCTTGGATATTAATCAAGTTCAACTTCACTCAGGTTGAACTTGAAAAAGAATATAATAATCCTCCTTTTCTAGAGAGATTGAACATATCACGTCCTAAACCAGAGCTCAAATTTGATATCTTAGGACAACTCAAGAATGTGTGCATAAAAATCCCACTCTTTCAAGCAATAAAATATGTTCCTATATATAATAAGGTTGTTAGAGAGCTATGTTTGAAAAAATTGGGAAGAAAGAAGGATCTTAAAATAGTCTAAGTCATTGGCCAACTAGAGGATATTATGTTGGGAAATATAATTCCACCAAAATATTTTGTTCCAAAAATTTTTAGTTAATGTTAGCATTCATGGGCAACCCATATCCAATAATTTAATTAACTTGGGTGTAGTCATAAATATGATGATCATGGAGACCATGTAATAGATAAAACTTACCACTCTCCATCCAACACCCACCATCCTCCAAATGGTTGATATATCAATTGTTAAGCTTGAGGGGATTGTTGAGGACCTTGTTATCACTATGGACTCTTGGCAATATCCAACAAACTTTATTATTTTGAAGCCAAAAAATAACTTGGGGGGTTATCTTTCCATCCTTGGCCACCCATGGTTAGCCACCATTGATTCTTTTATTGGTTGTATGTTATGAAAAATGCTAATTTCCAATGGGAATGACAATAAAAAATTGGTTCTTTATCCACCAGCTTAGCCTTCCCAGAATGATATCCCCACCCCTTTGATTGATGACTTTGAGGAAGCTATCTCCTTGTAAAATATTTGCATAATTGACTAGAGTCTAGCTCTACAGGCATAATAAGAAGACATTTT
Source organism: Torreya grandis (assembly GCA_037957365.1). Taxonomy (NCBI): domain Eukaryota; kingdom Viridiplantae; phylum Streptophyta; class Pinopsida; order Cupressales; family Taxaceae; genus Torreya; species Torreya grandis. Next base: position 3,262,660 of record JARHVA010000580.1, on the reverse strand, counting down.
CATTATTGGTATCCTAAAAAATACCTATCAATGGGATCCTATATCCAAAAACATGTTGGAATAGACACCATGTCCTCTTTAGGATACTTTTCCTAAGAATGATCTTGAAAAAATTGAAAGAGAAATTTATATATTCCATTAATTACTTCTCCGTCAATGTAGTTATGATCATTTAATTTCCAACCTAGAAACCATGATTTATTTAACAAATCAAGTAAACATTTTGCCAAACAAACCTCTCAAAATCAACACCTCCTTAACACCCCAATAAGAAATTCAACTACATATAATGTGGAGAAAGTACACAATAACATTTACCTAAGATTACCATGACATGAGTGGAATACCCCAAGATTTATGCACACCTCACATTTACATTAAAGAAGAATGTAAACATATTCTCTAACCCAAATGATGAATGAATCTTGTAGTTTAAAATATTGTCAAAACTAAGTTACAAAAACTCTTGGATGTAGGATTTGTTTATCCTATTTCAAATAGCTAGTGAGTCTCTCCCCTAGTCATTATCCCTAAGAAAGGGGGGAAATGGTGTATTTGTGTTGACTATTGAGAATTGAATGATACTAACAAGAAGGATTAATTTCTCCTTCCATTTATTGATCAAGTGTTGGATACATTAGCAAGAAAAAATTACTTTTCCTTTCTAGATGGCTATAGTGGTTATAATCAGATACAAATTACTCCACAAGATCAAGATGAAACCACTTTTACTTGTCCTTGGGGAACCTATGCCTATGTCATCTTGCCATTTAGTCTTTGCAATGTCACAACAACCTTTTAAAGGTCTATTTTGAGTATATTTTATGATCTCTCCCATTATTGTGTTGAAATCTACATGGCTGATTTCAATGTCTATGGGGAAACATTTGAAGAAATGCTAATCAACCTAGATAAAGTTCTTCAATATTGTTAAGACCACCAATTATTTCTAAACAATGAAAAATGTTATATGTTGATGATTTAAGGGATTGTGTTAGGGCATCACATATCCCCTACTAGAATTCAAGTTGACCCAATAAAGATAAGTATCATTAAGGATCTACCCACACCAAACAATAAAAAAGATGTTAGAATCTTCTTAGGACATGCTAGTTAGTATAGATGATTCATCAAATATTTTAGTAAAATTACCACCCCATTATTTGGATTGATTACTAAGGATGCTAAATTTACATGGACTAATGATTGTCAAACTAATTTATAGTAACTCAAATAAATTCTCATAAAAACTCCTATTCTGAGATGGTTTGATTGGAAAAACCCTTTTCACATCCATACAAATGCATCCAACACCACATTAGGAGCTGCTCTTGGCCAAAAAGTTGAATCTTTGAGTTATGAAATCTATTTTATCAGTAAGAATCTTCAAGGGGATGAAATCAACTACACTATAATAGAGAGGTAATATTTTTCTATCATTTATGCCATAAATAAATTTTGACACTACATTATAGGTTACCAAGTATTCATCCACACATATCATGTAGTAATCAGGTATTTAATAAATAAACTTGCTATAATAGGCAAGATGATTTGATGGTTGATTTTGCTACAGGAGTTTGATATTGTCATTATGGACATACTTGATAAGGATAATATAGTAGCATATTTTCTATCTCAAATGCAAAATAATGAGCATAGCCCTATTGTTGATGATTTTTTACTTGATGAGCATTTATTTGTAGTAATAATTCAATCTCTATGGTTTTTAGATATTGTTAACTATATTGGTGTAGGATCACTACCACAACATTTCTCACCCAAAAAAACAAAATTCAATCCAAAAGAGTAGACATTATTCCTAGATTATAGGATATCTCTTTATCACTAGACTAGATTCAGTTATAAGAATATGTCTCTAAGAATATGAAGCCTATGAAATTATTAGATCCTACCATGATGAACCTTGTAGGGGTCTTTTTGATATGAAATGAACTTTTATGAAAATACTTACTATCAAATATTATTGGCCTTCTTTGTATAAGGATGACATGATTTACACTTGTAGATGTGATCAATGCTAGCATATGAGAAAACCCACTCACTCTAATGAAATGAAATTAAATCCACAGTTGGTTTTAAAATCCTTTAACAAATGAGGACTAGATTTTTTAGGTCCCATTGATCCTAAACCTAACAACAAGAAATATATACTAGTGTGCGATGATTATTTCACAAAATGGGTTGAGGTCAAGGCCTTAACCCATGACTAAGATGAGAAAATAGTTGAGTTATTGTATGAATAAATATTTACTTGATATGGATTACCAAGAGAAATAGTCATAGACCAAGGCCCATAGTTCATATCATACCTCACAATTGCCTTGGTAAAAGAATATGAAATCAGACACAAAAAGTCTACCCCTTACCATCCTCAATCAAATGGTCAAGTGGAAGTGATAAACAAAGAACTAAAAAATATCCTCACTAATACTGATAGCTTACATATAAAATACTAGTCAACTCATCTTTTAAAAGTAGTTTGGGCTTACAAAATCACCTAAAAAAACATAACTAGTCTCACTCCATATGAACTAGTTTATGGTAAGAAGACTATTCTACTCATTGAGTTCAAGCATAAAACATTAAAGAAAACCTTTGATTTGGGCTTGAATATTTTTCAATCTCAACAAGATAGGATCATGTAGCTAAATACACTTGATGAAATAAGAAAGGAAGCACTTTATCACACTAAAATAATTCAAAAATAACATGTGGGTTGGCATGATAGGAACATCAAGATTAAGAATTTCTAACTTGATAACTAGGAACTCCTTTTTTACTCTAAATATAAGGATCATAAAATAAAACTACAGTCACAATGGCTTAATCCTTATAAGATTGAACAAGTTTTTGAAATTGGAGCTGTAAAGCTCATGACCATTGATTCTATTTGGTTCCAATTTCTTGTTAATGGCCACAAGCTCAAGCTGTATAAGAAACCATTTTTCAAAGAAACTCTCACTTGCCAATTTTTTGAATAACAACATTCATCTTTTCTTCATGAAGTAAATCAACCTATTCCTATAGATAAAGGGTATTTCTATCAACCCTTCTCTAATATTTTCCAAAAAGAATAAAAGCTTTCTGTAGCTAAGAATAAGTCCTTCACTATGGCCTGGTTTGGGCTAAATAAAATTCTACCTCTTGGATTTTTGTAAATCTAATTGAATTGGGACTTGAGAAAAAATTAAAAAAATTCAGCAATGAAAACCTTTAAGCACTACTGATGGATGTTATCTTAGAAAACCTGGTCATTGGCTAATCAACATTCATTTTTAAAAAAAAATGAACTACTACAATAATTTTTTTTTTGTTTTCATTTGTTTTTGCTTGTAGATTCATTCCCTCAAAGTAGAAGTACATTTTTCTCTTTGCTAAAGGATGAAAAACTTGTTACTATAGGATATAACTTGTTGTTACAAGATATAACATGTTACTATAGGAAACATTTCTTATTATAGTAAATATTTCTTGCTACAAGATATATTTTTATCATTCCATCTTACATTCCATTCTCATAAAGCATTTTTCTCCTAATCAAATGACAACACATGCCAGACTGTCACTTGAAATCATCATTTATGAATTAATGAAAGGTACTCCTATAAGTAATAAGGTAATTATTTTATATTTATTTTATGTTATAAATTTTAATTATTAATAGGATAATGGGTTTTAATGCTATTAATGTGCCACCATATCTTCTACTTATCATGCCAACTCACCATATATTCTCCTTTTCCTATTGACATGACCATTTATGCATTGATGCCACCACCTCTTACTCTTGCCATGAGCCATATTATGCATGTCGACTTCATCCATTGAGGACAAGTGATAGTTTAAGTTGCGGGGGGGGGGGGGGGGGGGGGGGGGGGGGGGAGATTTCCCATAATTCAAATGGATTATTTCACTCTCAAATCAAAATTCACAAATATTTTACCCAAATCCATAAAAATCTTACTGCAAAAACATATATGTATAACTCAAATTTCATCTCACAATATGGGAGGGGACTTACTTAAACATGAACCACTTGATATCACTCCATTAAAAAATAGCCTAGACATCTTGGCCCTATCCTAGAATGTAGGATGGGCATAATATTTTGAGAGGACATAGGCCCTGGATCAAGGAATTGTATAAGAATTCATTAGATCATTACATAATAACCTAGCAATAGTAAGAGGAATGGAAATAAAGATAACATAAACTATCATTAGTAAAGTAATAGGATTACCATGAATAGGGGAGGCATGGCAAGAAAAATTTAATGCCAAAGTAGAGAGGTGAAAATTAATTAGAGGAAATGAAATCCTAGAAACTTCAAATAAGGGTACTTCATGGTTATCTTTATTGGAAATATGGGCCAAAACTACTAAGTTCATCTTCAGATATTACACTTGTGAAGGGAGGTATTCCATGCTGCATGGAATTCACTTCAAATTCATGAATCATTTATGGCATGGTATAGAGATAAATGTACCCAAATTCTTGCTCCACATGATCACAAAAATGGTAGAGACATTTACAAAAGGTAATTCTAAATCTCTTTCCCATCATTGTTTAATCTAGTTGATTTTTTAAGATTGTTTGCAAAGGACTAGACCCAACATAAGTTGGGAATATTTTCTCCAAGTAACAAAAAATGTAAAATGTGATAGGGAAGGAAATGGAGGTAGAAGAAAAGATGACATAAGAAGCCATTCCTATATCTCTACAAGAACCTAAAACAAAAAACCTTCTGGCAACTCCACAAGAACTTGTAGAAGGAAACCTTCTTGTAGTCACACAAGAACCCTTAGAAGAAGATCTTCCTACAAAAACATAAGAACCTAAAGAAAGGACTAAATAAATGACTTACACAAGTAGGGAATCCTAAATAAAAAGTAATAAACTCATTCTCCAACTTGATTTAGAGGAATCCAAGGAGAATCTTCCACCTAAAAAGGTTAAGTAACCTCTACTCCTCATAGATGCCATAGATTGAGAAGAAAAATGAGAACTAAGCATTCTTATATTATCTAAATTAATGAATAATATGGATAAAAATATAATACCAACATTAATGAATCTCTAGAGGCTAAATAAAAATAAGAAAGAATGTTCTCTAGAATATAATCAGGAGGTAGAACAAGTAGAACATAGTCTTGAAAAGTTACAAGAGGAACCAATACTGGAAGAAGCACAACAAATGGATAAACCAGCCATACAAATGAAATTTCCCACTCTAGAGAAAGTCCTATAAGAAATTGAGAAATTAAGAAAACAATTATAGGATCAGTTTGGAGAAAGACTAGATGCACTTGTTATAGTAGCCTTTCAGTGACAACCCTCTACTGAAGACCATCCTATAGTCACTGTTTCACAACCTTCTATAGAGGTAAAGAAACAACAAAAAATGAAAATTGCCCAAGAAGTTAGGTATCATTCCTCATTTGTAATATCTTCTAAATTGATGAATTGGATGGATAGTTAGTCTAAAATTCTGAAGGCATTAACAAAGGAAAATAAGAAATTGAAAGAAGAGGTTAGGATGAAGGAAGAAAGAATATCTAAATTGCAATAAAAAATTGAAGATATGGCTTGTCTTACCCAAGAGCCCATTGAATTCAAGCCTCCTATAAGAGTATATTCATTTTATCTTAAGTAGTAATGGCATAAATATAAATTTATGTGAATTTATTATGACATGCCTCATGAAGTTATTGATTCCCTCTCCTTTCAAATCTATAAAGATATCTCTCAGGAAGAAAAAGCACAATTGTATGAGTTCTATTTTCATAGCTAAATTATGCCTTATGATAGGAAATGAAACCTTAAATTATATGTTAGATATGTTTTAAATAAATTTTCATCATATCTATTGAATGAGTAAAGAAGAGGAAAATAAGTAGTGGAATATAGGAAATAGCAAAATGAAATCCATTTTCTTATCAAAGGCAAGTTAATGAAACCCAACGTTGTATTGATAAAATGGGATAATATCATGCTAAAAAAGGAAGTCAAAGCTTGGTTTTCTAATAATTGAGCTAAATCCTAAGATTTTTACTTAGGATTGAGAACTTCTACTAGTCCTACAATGAAAGAGTCCTATATTGAATTATGGAATTATCTAACTCCATATTCCCATCTTAATTTAAAGGAAACATTTAACAAGATCACAAAATATATTTTTCTTTTAGGATAAATGGTATCTCAATTGTTGAGCCTCAGATTCTAGCCCCCTCTATTTTGGCATCCTGTTCTAAATTGGTAGGATAAAGCCACATTAGATGAAACTAGGGAGGTCAAAAATTAACAATTGTTTGAATAGAGGCATGGATTTTACACTCACATTCCTAGTGGTTCTATAGATCCTTTGGATTTCAAAACTCTTTGTGAAATGGAAATGAAAACGTTTACTACTTGTGGTTAAGAAAGATCTTAAGTTAGTGGTGTGATAAACCCTAGAAATGTCATATTCTTATTCTCATCTATCATGCTCATCCTTCTTGTTTTCCATGCTTTCCCATAAAGTTTCCTTCCACAAATAGACATAATCTTGGAAATAGCATTATATTTCCATACTCTTTGAATAGTTATAATTATTTATTGGAATTAAATATATGATAGTTATCTTATTCTATAGGATGATTTTTTTATAATGTATTTTAAGATGTTTTGGAGAAATAGGTATATAGCATAGAACATCTTATAGAAAAAGAATCTCATCACACAGACATCTATTATACCCACTGCATGACCAAAGCCATAGATGATTCAATTTTGATTCCTCTTTCAACCAACTCAAAGAAACAACCATAACCTCCATAGACATCAATAAGGATGTGGTTAAAGAATGAAATATCTTTGTTTTTACTATAACAATATTATAGAATTCACATGAAAGATGACTTTATCAAAAGGAGCTGATTTTAGTTATCTAAAGTTAAATGTCTCTTAGATTAGAATATATATTATCTTGTATAAAATCATTTCCTCTATGGTATATGTGTGTGTGTGTGTGTGTGTAAAAATAGAGTTGAGAAGTATTAGATATTTATTAGAAAATTATCAGAATAAATTTTGTCAAGCAGATGTTGTTTTCATTTCTTAAAACAATTCATTGCTGCATTTTTTATTAATATGAACAAGCATTTCTTAGTTCAATTTAGTATTACAAGAGGAAAGATTGAAGTTGGATTTAGAAGAAGGAAGGCCCCACTTTTTAAGCATTACAACAACAATCCAACGCATTAAAATAGCTAAGCATGTTATTTGGTTTCTTTCTATATTATGTGTTTTATTTTTGAATTGTGTGATTTACATTTATGCTTAAAATTATTTAAATAAATTTCCAACATGTAATCATTTATTTCACAGTATTGTGTTCATGTTTAATTTAAATCATTTCATTTACTGCATGACTTCAACATCTTGGATTACAATTAGTAAAAGGTCAAATTAGAAGATTGAGTGTGCACATATAGTGACATCATCCTATCAAGTCTACATCCTCAGGTTGATATTTAAATGAAGTAGAAGGTACAGGTTTATAGTTACTCTCCTTATTTATTTTGATCAAAATAAGTGTATCTGATTGTGAATCAATTGCTAATCACCAGTCATGTGAAATGAGTCAAAACTAGTGTCAGAAGAGATAATTTTGGAAGACTTTTAAACTATAATAAATCCACTAATTTATATAGGGAGTGGTTTCATAACCATCACTTAAGATACAAAATCACCATTGAATATTACACAACTACCAATTTTTAAATATGAAACTGTTGCTTGGTTTTAGATCCACCACTTAAGTTATAAATCACCAAAGTGGTTATCTAAAATAATGGGAAATTTCATAATGGATGGGGGTGGTTTTATCATCTAAAGAATTTGTTTTCTCATGTATAGTAATTTTTTGAAACAAGGTAAAATAAGCCATAAAATTCAAAACCAAGGGGATCAAAGGGGATCAATGGAGGAGTACGAAGGTAAAGGGAGGGAAAAGAGCTATAAAGTTCCTTATGGAGCACAAAACAAGAGATCATTTCATCGACATTGAATTTTAATCAAGTATGTTGCATAATTTAAATTTTGGGTGCATACATATTACCCCTTGGGAGGGTGACTTGTCATAAGCTGGAAAGGTGTAGTCTCAAGCAAGGCATGTGAGAGATTAGAAATACTTACCTAAGTAACAAAGTGAATCTAGTCAATACTCCACATAACCTAAAAACAAAAGATGAGATTAAAGTGTAATTTTAAAGAAAATAAAAATTTATAATATTTAATAAAAACATGGAAATAATATGTACCATACATGCGAGGGAGATCATACTAGCAATATTATCCAATCAAGGTAATGAATCTGGTGCCAATTCATGTGTAACTTTAAAACCATAAAACTTGCCACAAAAAAATAGTGAAACTTGTTAAAATGTTAGTTGTGAAAAATTAGTCATGGAATCTAGTATAAATATGACTTAAAAATATGAAAATAAACATTGAACAAATAAATATGCTAAATTCAGAACACTTTTGAGTTAAAATGACTAGTCTAGGGCCTAATATATTAAAAAAATTACCAAAACAAATTATTTCTACCATTTTCCCTGAGATAATTTTGAGTTATATGTTATTGATGACTATTTAAATCATAAAATAAGTTGACATGATGAGAGCAATGAGAGTATTGTGAACATACAAACAAGAGGGGTTGTTGGGAATGATTAGATTAGTTTTGTTAACTTTTTCATTTTTGCCCCAAACATAGAATTTTGAGAAAACCTTAGTTAAATTCCTATGAATTTCAAAAAAAAAAACTTTATAGTAATTATTTTTGGGGTATACTATAAATTAATAAAATTTACATAGATTTGGGGTGAAATTCACGAGGTTTTAAGAAGTTTTGAGGGAGACGTGAGTGGTGGATAGGATCATTGCTCGTGTTATAGAACCACCACCTTTTGCATGGTTGATGGTTATGTAACCACCATGGTGGTAATGTAACCACTATAGCTTAATTACATCACTACCACCCAAGGGTGGTTAAATAACTACCTGGGGTAGTTACACAACCATTTCATAACCACTACCTAGAAATTGGGGTAATTTATATATTACAAAAGTATATAAAATTTGATTTATTTGGAAGGTATAATTGGTTTTTTAGATAACTTAGGGTCTGATTTATTTTTTTAAGGAGGTTACATATAATGGATTAGATCCTGGGAGTAGGAGTGGCTTACTTGAGAGTTGGCATTGATAATGACTGATGAATTGGCTCTTCTCAATCAAGTAGGGAAACTTCAAAATGTACAAGTAAGGATTATTCCTTATTCCATCTGGCTATTTTTTGATCTCTTGAAATGATATAACCTTGATAAGAACACTTTTGTGTTTTCAAAAGACCTAAGAAAGTGTAAGATCCCTCTTCTAGATGTATATCAGATAATAGGTATCTTTATGACTAGTCAATTGGTGTCTATTTAGGACACTGATAACCACCATGAGGCCCACAATTGGGAATATAATTTTAGGAACTCTAACACACCTAATGTGGGTGTGAAGTGTGGAGTGATAATCTATCAATTTGAGGGATTAGAAATCACTAATATGAAAAAGGCTATCATTGGCATTTTCCCTCCAAACTAGTGGGAGACTAGGGTACAAATAGGCTCTTATATATATGGTTGATGATGGTGTGATGTAATGAGGAGAGAGGGGAATAGTAAACATGTACCCAAGATATGCTCATTTATACTTACAAATACATGTATTGAGTGGATTTTATAGGATCCCTTTCTATTATCCACCTAACCATTTTCATGGGTGAGGTGTATGAGAAGATGATCCCTTATTAGAGGGGGGTGATGATTAGGGAAATAAGATACATCAAGGACACTAGGTGGATAGACATGACACCTTTCATGTTTTTCCATGGTTTGTGGGGACACTAAAAATAACATATTTGATTTCCCTACCCTAATAAGACATGGTTTGACAATGGTCAAATGAGGGAGTCTATCTTATGGTAGCCACTAAGGACACTCAAGTTTGAGATAGGCTAAAAAATATTGAGTTTCACCACATGGATCAGGTTTCCTAATAGTTTGGTATGCACTATGTGGGTAACCTCCATGTCCCTGAAGTCATGTATAGGGTATTCATGAGACAATGGCCATGAGGTTGGGGTGGTTACTATGGCATACATTCATGATAGAGGTGCCCAAAATTGTACTAGTATGATAGGTATCCAAAGGAGGAGGAGGATAGGTTTGATTTAGACAATAAAAAAATATGGGCCCACCATTTCTATGACTGCCACTATAACAGGGTCTATTATAACAGTAGTAGCCAGGGGATGGGGATGGTGAGGCTCTTTTACATGTTGATCTAGAGGATGACCTTGACATAGATGAGGAGGCCCTAGTGGATGATTATAATATAAATTTGTGGGAGGGGGATCTAGATAAAATATTTATTTTGTTTCTTTGTGATTATAGCTCACATTTTGATTTCTTTTTGTTACTTAGCTAATTTTATGTGTATTTGATTTTATTTTACATCAATTAGATCTAATTTATCTTGTGTACTCCACAATTTTAGATACTATGGGTGGATGGAGGTGGATGATCAAGGATACCCTAATCAATTTATTTTAGCTAAGTATTAGTCACATGCTAGGATAATAATGTCAATGCTAGTGTCTATCCCAAATGTTAGTGTCAAAGGAGAAAGGAAACAAGTATAGACTTAAATCTTGATGAGGTGGAATATAAGTAAATTTTAATAATTTTTGGTAAGATATAAGTCTTATTACATCTATATAAGACTAGTTATATTAATATATATAGGCCAAAAGAGCACAAGACAGAGTGAATGTGATACATACAGAAATGGGAAAGCTCTAGAATTGATAAGAATAACCAAGGTTTGGTTTTTATAAGTGTTAAAGATTGAGTTGATATATAATCATAAAATAGTGTCTAAATATAAATAATAAAGTCCCCATTTATCTTTGTAAAATAACTAGGCACTCAAGACTTCTAATATCATGCAAGTGACTATCAGTTATCTGTTGATATTACTTCTAATATGTTAAATTGGGTTAATTTTCAAGGTAAGTATTTATAAATTTTATCCTCTCTTTAGTATATATAAGTATCATAGGTAATTAATTTATAATATATTTCTCTCTCCATGAAATTCCCCATTTATGGACCTTGTTTCAATGAATGTAATGTTGAAACATGGTTTCTAGGCTTCAGAATTAGGCCTACAAATTAAGATATTGGAATAAATTTATTTATTTATTAAATATGAATTTAAAACCAATTTTAACACTTTAATAAAATAATAACACATCTTTCTACCAAGTTTCATAAATTTTGACTAGTTCATTTTCAAGTTAGATGGATTTTTGTGCTTCAAAACCCTAGTTCATGGTATACAAACTATGTACAGGCAAAAAGCATAAAATGAATATAATTTAAAAATTATAATATATTTTTGGAATTTTTTTAATTTAAATATACTCTCCACACATATCTCCTACTCTATAATTCACCTTGGCACCTAGATAAATCTTAAAACATGATAAAAAGAACTTTCCTTAAATGTAGAAACCTTGTATTGACTGTATACACATAGTGAGCTAAATTGAAATGAAAATTGAATGTTTAAGATAAATTTTGAAATATTATAAATTTAAAAACCTTTATAACACATTTATATTTCCCTATCAAACAAAAATTTCACCAAACCAATCTTGAAAAGTGATAGACTATTGCCTTACTTGACTGTTATAACTTTGTTCTGATTGTCAAAAGTCATGTCCTATGTTTTATTATTTTTAACAAGAATAAACATTATTAAAATGAAATAAAAATGAATTAAATTAAATAATACATTAAATTAAACATAATTCTGAGCTTATAATTGAAGATTGGAATTCAAATTATCATTATTTCATTGTTTTTGATGTGAAATATTACATATTCCTATTTATAACCTTATTTGACATACTTCTCTCTTTAGTTTTTTCCAAATATTGGATTTATTTATCTATTTTATTTTTTTATCCTCATTTCCACATACTAATAAACCATATTTATTCTCCCCTCTTCCCCTATTCATTCCAATCTCCTAAACAATCTTTAACTAACTTCCTAACACAACCCAAGTCTTAACCTCAATTGAGTTTGAAAGAATCAATTATGAATAAAGACATTAAAAATATTATAAACATGTCAAATAACTTCCTTTACCCCTCCATGAATTACCATGAACTTTGGTTTCAATAGAAGATGATAAATACTCTTCAAATGTCCTTTAATAAATCAAATTTTCAAAAAGATAATTTTGGTAGGAAAATCATCATTAGGTTCAAATGACCAAATTTTGGAATGTTATAGATTTAAAAACCTTCTAAATTACTAAAAAAGTATTTATAAACTAATCAAAACCAAAACAAAAAATAAATAAAACAAAATGAGTATCTTAAACATATGCCCCTACATCAACTTTTTAAAAGTTCAAAACATATATGGAATTCAAGCATTTAAGAGATATCATTATCTACATCTATTTAAGTTTTCATAAACCTGATAAAAAATGTGTTTAAAACTTTAAATAAGTAAGATAAGTCTTACCTTCCTTGATATTTAATGCAACTGAATTTATTTGACATCCTTATTCTCATACCGTAACATATAATTTAAAATTTCTTGACAAATTTCATTCCATTGTTAACACTTAAATTAAATAAATTAAGCCATTTTCTAAATAGGTGGATAACATAATCAGTGGTATTAAATAAAGTAATTCTCAATTGTACCTACCTTAGTTTTAGTGTATATCCATATATCATGGGTCATAACATAAAGATTAAATCAATTTTATCATCCCATTTTCAAACATGAAATGATGATGCTATCCTATTATTTAATTATAGTTCACATTTATTAAAAATTATATATAATTATTTTATTAGTATTAATCAATTGATGAGCAACTCAATCGATATAACATTAAAATTAAGTAATATATTTAAACTTGATTCAAATAGTTATTCTCATGTAAGAGAAATATCAAATTATAATGGAATTAATAACCTAATGCATATAATTACTTAAGATTATTCATGGTTTAATTTCAACAAATAAATCACATTAACAACTCTCCCTCAAATTTGAGAATGTATTTTCATCTCTTGTCCTTTTGTTTTCAAGTGATGTGGGTGCCAATAAAAATCCATTTTAAAAACCACATTTATACCAATACTTTATGTGAGTCCTCATCATAACCTTTAATAGTGATAACAAAAAATTGTGTGTAATTTTTCATTCAACCAATACTACCAAATTATTATTTATGTTAATAATGACAACCAAGTTATGTTTCTAATGAAACTTAATTTCAATTATAATTGTCTTCATAACATGAAAGTTTGGAAAATATTAAGAATGATACAAATGGTACATCATCCATAAAAACCCCATGCTTATTAACATATATATTGAAACACTAATTTGCTACTAAAATATACACACTTGGAATATTTTCATTGAAACATGGCAATATTACATAAGTATATATATTCAATATGAAAAATATATCTATCATTACTTCTATTTGTTAACTGTGACTTATTGTTTACTATTTATAACATGAGGGAATCAAACTAACCCACACAAGTTATTGTTTCTCTTTGCTAAGAGATTACTATAAAACTATTCACTTTAAATCAAGTTAACAAAACATTAACTCATAATAATTTTCATGAAGACTCAATGCAATACTTGATTCAATGACATTCCCCGAGTTATATCTAAAATAGTAAAAAAATTATTACATAATTTTAACAAATAAAATGCATAATATTGTGAAGAGTAAAAGGAAATTTTTGTCAACATGCATAGTCCAACTAACCCTTAAATAAAAACTCAATTTTATTAATGGAAATTAGTATAATTTTGTATAAGTAATCAAGTTTCATGTACAAAGTTCCTTATATACACGTATGATTTACCATTCAATGAACATAATTAAGTACAAGTATTCATCCTAAGTCAACATTCAATATTCAATTAAGCAATCAACAAAAACTAGGGTTTAGAATTCATAATATATCAAAATCAAGTTTCCAATCTATTTTCTTTTCTTTTCAACCTAACAAAGTTTATTGAATGAATCCTAAAACTTTTAATCCTTTATTACACATGAAAAAAAAATAATACTATCTATTCCATAAATAGGTTAATTTAATAAAAAAATTAATATTTTATACAACTCCCATACCATCTCTTAATGTATCACATTCAACAAGAAACATTTTGAAAAAAATTAGGGATCACCAAAAATGGAGTGGTGAACATGTCGTCTTTAAAATTCCCAAATGCCTTGGTAGTTGTTTCACTCCAATGGAAGGAATATTTATTCAAGAAGGACATGAGTGGTGTTATTATGCTACCATAATGTTTTACAAATATGTAATAATAACCAATTAGTGCCAAAAATTCATGAAGGTTCTTGAGAGTCTTTGGCACTTGAAACTCCATCATAGATATAATCTTCTTAGGGTCTAATTTTAATCCTTCATGTGAAAAAATATGACTTGATTAATCTACCAAATGGAATTCAAAATAACATTTGGAAGTATTCACATAAATATGATGTTAGTAAAAATTTAATTGTACCTATTTCACATGCTTCAAATTTTATTCCCAAGTTTTATTATAGATTATGATGTAATCAAAAAACACAAACACAAACTTCCTTAAAATAAATATAAAAAGAGTATTCATAAAACTCTAAAATGTAGATGGTGTATTTATGAGACAAAAATTTACAACCATAAACTTGTAATAGCCTTCATGATTTCTCAATTTTTTTTCTAGATATCCTTATCTCTCATCTAAATTTGATGATACCCAGAATGAAGATCTACTTTGGTAAAATAAACAACACCACACAATTCATTTAATGCAACATCAATTACTAGAATATGGAATTTATATTTGATGGTGCACTTAATGATTTCATTATATTTGGGTCACGTCCTCTAAGTTTCATCCTTGTTCCTTACCATAACCACTAGGGGTGAATATTTACTATGGATATATTGGATAATACATGTCTCCAACATCTCATATACCATATTTTCAATTTCACTTTTCTAGGAATATGGACACCTGTATGGTATGACATTTGGTGGTGTACTCCCTAGACTTATTTTTATGATATGTTCACATTATCATCTTGGTGGTAAGCCTTTTATAATTATGCCAAAAATTGTTGAATGGTCATCAAGAATCATTTGTAAATCAAGATTTGTAGACACATTTTTTGGCTAAAATTCTATGGAAAAAAATCATGTTACAAATCCTTCAACCCATTTATTAATAATATTCATCATATGATGTGAAATAACCAATTATATATACTTTTCTCATAATCCCCATAATTATAATTTCATATCTTTAAAATGAAATCACATGCACAATTCTTAAAAAATCATCTCTATTGTGCCAAATCCATGAGACATTGTACTCAAAAAAATGTCAATCCCATCCATGGGAATATAAAACATATGATAATTAATCAGGTATTATCCCATGGAAATCTTAATACTATGGAATTTTATAGAACATTTGAGTGTGCCACCATCTTCAATCATAACTTGAAAATTTGGACCAGGATAAATAAAATTAATTAAATTATGTGTACTTCCCAAGTCAATCACCATTGTCACATTATGTTTCTTGATAAATCCTCACACCTTAAGAGTTTTAGGAGTAATGATACCTGAAATGTCACGAAATGATACAATAGGTTGAGAATATTTTGATTCATCCTAAGACTCTTCCATATCCTCACCTAAGGCTTCATCATCATCCTCATATTCATTTACAATTTACATGTCAAATTACTTATTTTTATCACACTTATGTCATTTTTTCTATTTGTTGTCACAATTATAACATAACCCTTTGACACACTTCTCTTAAATTTGTTGATCAATCCTATAGGTTGCAAAAATTATTATGCTTTGAAATTATGTTCGTGAGCATGAGTAAAATCCCTTCTTTTGCCCAAATGTTTTTCTTTTTCCTAGTTCATTAATAGTATGGATTCAAAAATGGATGTCATATTAAACATGTGAACTTTATTACGGATGTTATCCTTGATCCCCCTATAACATGTTAGTCATGTTTTTTTCATTGATTCCATCTACATGTAAACATATATTCTATAATTGACAAACTTAATCCTAAATAGTGACTATTTATTATAAATTTATTAGCTAAATATAGTAGTTTTTTCATGACATTGTTGTGACAATTAATCTATATCTCCTCTATAAACATTGCCTAGGTAAAAAGAGTAATATTATTTTTATTTTGAGAACACAACCACCTATACAAAATGAACTACTTAGGCTCTATATAGAGAGATGCTAGGATCACCTTTTACACGTATGGTGTCTAATTTAGATCAAATAAATTTTCTATTTGATTGATCCAAGTGAGTAGATACTTACCATAACACTTATGCACTTACACTTTTGGTAGCATGTGCATTGAAATAGTATTAGATTTATGATTCTTTGGATTGGGAAAAATTGATTAGATTAGTGAATGATTTTAAAAAAAAGATTAGTGGTAGTAGTAGTCAACTGAGAACTCATAATTGACACTTTATCCTTCATAAAATCCATTTCCCATTTTAATATACTAAGATCATCCTTTGTCATCATTATTCTTATATTTGAGTGAATTTGTTGAACTACCTTTATAAGTAATGGATCTGAATTTTTAGACTCTGTGTGATCCTTGTGAGGAGTTTTTAGAGTGTCTTGACCTTTTTTATGTCTAAGAGTGTTAGGACTAGACATGCACAAACCGTATGATGGAGGGTTTTTATTATGAATAAATGTAATAATAGACTATACTATTAAAATCATCTTTCTAAGATGAATCCAATGACTACTAATTTTTACAAGGCTAAAAAAAATCATGTTCACTTTTTTCTATAAAAAGACTTCAAACATTAGTGTAGTGGTGGAAACATAAAATTATTACTAAATCACTAGTTATATTTTTTATCCTTCATCTCTTTATATTATTGTAACACCATATCTAAAAAAATGCCAAGAAAACTAACCCAAATCAATGCTCTGATACCACTTGTAATAAAATTAATTATATTTTTTGCAATAATTAAATAATATATCATATAATTAAAATAATAATAATTAGATCCACAAAAATAATTGATAATAGAGAAAAAGACTTGATAATTATGACTAAGTTACTTTGAGGGAAAACCCTCCATAATAATGTAATCAGAGTAGAATTCATAATATGATGATAAAAGATCAACCACTACCTCTTATATACACTATACTTAGCCATGGTTATTTTATAGGATGAGAAAAATAATAACATATAGAAATGTAATAAGATAATATGAAATGTATGTAGGCCACAATTTAATCCACACATATCCGCAGATACATTATAGGTTAAAGGTGTAAAATCTATGCACTAATGTTGTAAGTCCTCTTATTACAATCTTACATAGATGATCCCTTCCACACTTAGTAGGGTTAGAAACCATGCTTTGATACATGTTTAATGAAATACCAAGGGTTGATATCATAATGGAGATATGTGAAACCAAACATCCCAATTTATATCTATTGTCTTCTCTATAAGAAATATAAGACTTGTAGGAAAACTATAATATTTTATTAATAATTGAGTAAACATAATACATGTAGATTTTATGAGATAATTCATGGTCTTAGTTGATTTACAATGTTATTACACTAGGAAAATTATAACACTCCATCTCTTTTTTACTCTACTCAAGGCACTAACTTAGGCCTTGTCATTTATTTACACTCTCTTCTAGCTAGATTTCATCAGAGTCTATGTGATCTATTATATATATATTTTTGTCTAGTCTCTCATTAATAAACCCCATTAAAAGGTTATGAATACCTTTACCTATGATTCATTTCATCTACCACATTAAATGAATTTTTTGGTTAAAATTCTAAATCTAATTATCTTTCAAGCTCCTCAGCTAACAATCATGCATATTTATTTCTTTTCTCACTTGTAAGTCAAATTCAAAATTTGGTAGTCTGAGGTGATGTGGCATCTTAGGTAAATGTTTTATTTTTTTGTAGGTTATCCCTACCTATGCAATTATACCTCAAAATATTATCTTGTACACTAGTATTTTAGGTATTATGTGTGTGTCTCCTCATACTCTTCCTCATGATATTGTCTTTAGAGTGATGAAAGGTGTTGCTATGCCTAGATGTTATTACATCATTAAGAGTATATAAAATATATTATAGTGTTTTCATATCATTATGTTGAATAGGATGCTCACACTTATGAGGAGAGGGATCCATATTAGCTATGAAATTTTCTATAGTGTGAGTCATTCAATAATGTTTGAAAGGTTTTTGATATGTAGGACATGTATGCATATATCCTTGATAGATATATTTTAGACACACATGTAAGGTTGAAGGTAGTGAATTAATATCATGAACATATGGTCTTCCCAATATAATATTATAGTTAAGATCATCAAGCATAACCTGACATATTATAGATTTTTTTTAGGACCTACATTGAATCCATTGTAATTTGTCCTAACGCTTTTCAAGGTATTTTTTTAAACCAAGAATATTCATATTTGAGTAAGTGAGATCATTTTTCTCTATAACAAATATATTTTCAAAATAGATGTTGAAAATATTAAGTACCCATATATTATCAATCAAGGCCCATATTTATAGCACACACTTGAATATCTAATGGGATTTTTTTTAATCAATAATATGTTTAAAAAATAGACCCTCTTTCTCAAAATATATTTTACTCCATTAATTTTAATGTATTAATGATAAAATAAACATAAGGTGGTTAAACATTACTCACTAAAATTGTTTCACACAATGTCGCATTAAGGATACCATTATAAATAGGTGAATTATAGAACAATTATAACACAAATTTTAGAGGGTACATTCTTATGTTTCTGAATGATATCATATTCTCAAGCTAGGTTATATATCCTAGTGGGAGACATAGGTATATGAAGAGGTACATTATAATGACCTCCACATTTTACTACATGATGGATCACCCTATCTCCTTGCATTATAACAATAAAGACTATGGAATCCAATATAATACTAGGATGAATAATGGGAGTGGGATGGTATCCATTAGTATGCTAAAGTCTAGGAGGAGGAACAAAAAGAGTCATGCATACTCTTTGGAATGTAGTAGTAACCATGAGAAACTCAAGTTGTATATTTAAACAATATAAATTATGAAGGAACATTAAAAATTTTCATTTTTAATTTTAGCCTTAGTTTTATTGCATAAAATTTATCCCATTATTTTACATATTTTTTTTGTAGATTTTGCCTATTTCAGGAAAGCAACATGTAATGATTACAAGAATTGTTTGAGTTAAAAAAGGGAACTATGTATATCCATTATAATTGAGAGGGATTTATGTTAAAGAGGGGAGATCAAAAATTAGGTTTAAAAAGTTACTTATAACTATAAAACCCTAAAACCCTAAGAATAAGGATGAAACCCTAATGGAAAACCTAGGGTTTGACGTGTTCGATATAAAGATCTAGCTTACCAATAAAGTTTACCTTATTTTGATTAATGCATGTAAACAAGATATAACTTTTGAATATTTAGATTGTCTAAAATGTGTTTAAATTAATGAAATATGAATGATAAAAGAAAATATTTGATTACACATTACTATTTATGGAACTACTAAGAGTAATATGGTACTTAGTTTATTACTATCATATGTAGGTATAAGATATTGTGTAGGTGGTATAAATGATTGGAAATGAGCTTGAAGTAACATCTATAAAATTAAAGATAAACTAGTTATTTGGGATATATAAAGTTAATTTAATTCTACAATGTCCTTGTGACTTATGCCTAACTATTTCATCATAGATTGATGCACCTATTTATAAAATTCCTTTTTTGTATAATATCATATGCTAATTATGTGTGAAAGTCCAAAAACATGTCTCTTTCACTTTTAAACCCTACCTTGACCTTTAGTACTTTGTCTAGGCATGAAATAGGGGAATAAATGTTGTTTTAGCTAACCCAAACCACCCATTTCTAAGCTGTTGAGTTCTACTTACATTTCCAATACTCTTAAGAGATATAAAAATTCACATAGATCTCATGGTTAGGTGTATATGTGAAATAATTCTCCTTTAGTATGGATTGAACCTATAATATATCATTTGAAACCTAACAATTTATAAATTGACTTGGATTAAGTTTTTAATACTTGGTGAGGCCTACTCATTGTGATTGGTTTCTAAATTTAGGAGATATAGGAAAATCCTTCTCAATGTGAAATTCAAAGATAGATGATTTCTTAGTACTTGATAGATGAGTTCAAGATAGGGATTAGGCTTAGACATATTTTATTTAAATATACGAATATTTGGGTAACTTATCATGACACTTATATGAGGAAAGTGTAATATAACCCATAAGGATGATTTTAATTTAGTAAATGACTATTTTAAGGTGCTCATACAAATTAAATAGTGGTGGAAAACTTCACCAATATATGTTTATTTGAGTGTGATTAAAGACATATAGAAACTAAGAAAAAATTGTTATGGTGATTAGGGGATAGTTCTATTGGGATAATAATTATATTAAGCATAGAGTATGAAGTTCATTTAGGTGACTAATAGAAAAATGAGGAGACTGGGCCCATAGAAGGCAAGTGGATATGAAATAAGAGTTTTCAAGAAAAATATGTGTATAAACAATTCAAGTTTGGTAAAAATAATTAGTAATAACATTTTCACATGTATAATACCATATTTTAATTATTAAAGGAGCTTGATTAATTTTTATTACCTCATCATCTCTACAACTATAACATACTTTATAAGACCTCAAAAAAAAATTATTCTTTATATATTGTAATTACTATCTTAGTAACCAAGTAGATGCTAGTTTAGAAAGAGATGAGGAAATTTGTTCATGGATATCAACCAAATGTTACATATATTTTATTTTATAGTGAATATATAGGTAAAATTATTAGGAACTTGGTGTATTTTAGCTCTAAATGAGATTTTGTTTTATCACAACTATTTTCATATCGATATGGTTACTTATCACAATAAGTCACTAGGTTACCAATGATGTATTACCACAACTATTACATTACAATTTAAATATATAGAAAACATTGTCATGCCCTTTCAAAAAATGTTAAAAACCTATAAGTCACTAGGTTTTAGTGAAGAAATTTAATTTTTATATGGATATCAACATAACATTGCATCCATTTAAATTTATAAAAAAATATTAATTTCCAAGTTAATTACTATATAATATTGATGGTGACACATTGAGGTAATCTAGATGACATTGTTAGGAATGTAATAGCAGATAGGTTTGAAAGAGGTGATGATTATTTTTTATGTATAGAAACAATATATTTGATCCATTTTTTTATATAAAATAAATTAAATCCATCATGATATTGTTTTGATGTCAATATCTAGATAATTTTGATAGGAACCTAGTAGCCACTATGTTCAAATGAGGTGATCTAATTTGTTTGTGGATATTAACATAAAATTTCATCCATTTATTTTTATAGTAAATATATAGATGACATTGTTAAGAACCAAAATTTCAATTTTAGAAATATAGAAGATGTGATCTCTTAATGAAAAATTAATGTGATAATTATTTCATTTGGGTTTTACTATTTCTCACGTTAACATAATTTTGAACACTTAGTGACTACTAGGTTAATAGTGATGTCTTATCACAAAAAGACATCAAAATATAAATATTTAAATAACATGGCCCATGACCATTCAAATGGTGTTGAAAATAAAGAGGGTGCTAGGTTCAATCAATATAATGGAATTATTTTATGAATATCATAATAAAATTACATCTATTCCATTTTAATTTAAAACAATTCATTCTAAAGTTAATATTTGTATAAAATTGATGACAACATAGAAATAACTAAGTTTCATCTAGTTTATCTACATGAAATTACTTAGAACTTAGTGTGTACTAGTTTTAAAAGAGGTTATGAAAATATTTTATTTCTATGAACAAAAAATTACATCCATTTGTTTTTATAGTACACAAATTTATTTGACTAAGGTATTATTTCTTACTCAATATTTAGATAAACTTTTTTTAATTTGATAAGGTAATTTTTTTTTTGAAATTGTAACTATGAACTAGGAGAGTGAGGGTTTTGACAACTAGACCCACATATAGGTACAACAAAGAGGGTAATGGATCCCCCTACCAACCAATTATATAAAATAGGGTTTTAAGGCTCCCCAAACCTTTAAAAAGTATAGTAAAGGTACCCAGAACCTTGGTGAGACTAGAGAACATGATGGTATTAAGGATTCCCAAAACTAAGGTTTTTAAGGATCTCGTAACTTGTAAGTACAAAAAAGAGGGTTTGAAGGTTCCCTCAACCTTTAATAAGTGGAGTAAAGGACCAATGACCATGGAAAGACTAGAGAGCATGAGGGTTTTAAAGGTTCCCACAACTAGGGGTTATAAAGTCTCATAACCTATAGTACGTAAAGAAGTTTCTAAAAAGTGAATCTTGAAGGGTGATATCCCTTCATCATGTCTTCTATGAGGGCACTACACACTAGAAGATCCATCAAAGAGGGAAATATTCCGTCATCAGGGTCTTCTACATAGCCTCCATACAATAGACTTATAGTGAGTGGGTTTATCTCTATGATTCACAACCTAGAAAATCATAACAAGAAGAATACTATAGAACATGAGTTCAAATAGAAAAGGAGGTCTTCCACTTCTTGGGACATCCACATAGCTTCTACATAACCGAGTCATAATAAGAGGATTGATATTCCCAATAAGATCCATAATCTTTACAAAGTAAAGCAAGGGAGTTTTGAAGCTCCCACAACCATTGAACATGAAACATGAGGGTTTTAAGGTACCCACAACTAGGTTTTTTAAGGATATCATAACCTTGAGACCATAAAGGTGATTCAAAATAGTGAATTTGAAAGGGTTGACACCCTTCACCATGTCATTATTAAGGACACTACCATCTATAAGATATTTTTAAAAAGAAGTTTTTTGCCTCCTGAGTCTTCTACCCAACCACCACACAACCAAATCATAGTGAGTGGGCTTTTTATCCCACTAAAAAACATAAATTTAATATAGAATAACACATCTCCCAATGAGGCTTCATCTAAAATAGATTTGGTAACATAAATTCCTCTAACACCCACTCTTAAATCACTGAAGGAGGCCATAGTAAAGTAAGGTCCTCCTAAAACTATAAATCTACCTTCTATAATATTTATCACTTTGAAATAAGCCAAAGAACTTACCGTGCTTAGAAAAAATAAATGGATTTTTCCATTAATGAAGCAATCAAGAGGGGTTAAGGCACTAACTTCTCTAATATCCATGTCACTCAATCAAATAGGGGAGTGGGTTACTCTAATACCCATCCTACCCCAAAAAATAAACCTGGGGTGGGATCCTTCATCATCTACCCCATAAAAAGACCCCAAAAAGATAGCCATACCAAATAAGACCAAAATATTAGAGGAAAGCATACAACATTCCCTATAATGATTGCTCCTATATCTAATAAAAAATAAAGCCAGACTCAGTTAAAAGGTAAGACACTAATAGTGCACCATAAAAAACCACCAAGTCAATGAAATGGAATAGAAAAATGCCAAAAATAGGTAAGAAAGGGTTACATAGGTCTCTCTTCATTCTCCAACTCACTTGAAACATGGTACAAGAGGTATAGACCATCCAAGGTCTACTATTCTCCCATAAAACTGTCACATTATCATCAAAATTTATGTCTAACCATCGACCAAGAAGTAAAAAATATTAGATATTATAATGGAAGTTTGATGCATGGACAATGTCCTTGATGTTTTTAACATAAGTATGATTATATCTGAGCACCAACAGTATTGCCTCCTATTGATTATTTGAGGCTTTATCCTCATCCTCCCCTCAATACTAGTCTTTTCTCACTAGACCTGATGCCAAATGCCCAATACCACACCATATTCCCTTATAAACCAGGTCATCATCTTCTCTATCATCCTCACCACCTCCCTCATTTTCAAATCCTTCCCACACATGCCTTGGTTCATAAAAACTTCCCATTATAAACATGGTTCACTACACCCAATTTATATTATTTAGATAACATTTTTAAGAACATAGTAGATTCTAGTTTAGAATGAGGTGATGTAATTTATTTAAAGGTAATAATATTTAATTACATATATTAATTTTTATAGTAAATATCTCTATGACATTGTTAGGAACATAGATGCATTGTTAGGAACCTATATGATACTAGCTCTTAATTATAAGATGTTTTTTTATAATTATTTCATTTAAACATGACTAATTCTCACATTTAAAAAACTGATGTATTATTTTATATCAATAATCCAAGAGAGGTTGGTCAATCCATTAATGAATAAAATGAAAACTAACTTAAAGAACTAGCATCTCAAGCCTGATCCCTAGGATGAAAAAGCAAGAAAGAAATACAAGTAGAAGATAAAGAACCATTATTTTACTTCCCTTGAATATTTTATTGTGAACTAATATAAATAGGTTGAGCTCATATTTTAGATGTATAAGTCTTTATAAATGTTTAATTCCTCATGTAGTAAGAATCTCTCCTTGTCTAAACTTGATGTTGGCTTTGGTTTGACATTGAAAATGTTGAACATTCTTGTATAATTTGGTAGAGTAAGTTTTCATGGAGAAGCTTCTTGAAATTAGAGGTGTGAGGTTCTTATTTATATATTTCCTAAATCATTGCGAACCATTAATTTCATCTCAATATGGAGCTTTTAGGATCAATCCTCAAATCTATGATTACACACATGGAGTGTGTAAGAGAGTCCATTAATGGGTTTTTTGAGTATGTAAGGATTTTGGAAGAAAAGTGTAGTCATCGATCCTCTTGGAGTGTGTAAGAGGGGTGTAAGAGAAAGAGTGTGTAAGAGAGGTGTAATAAATTATCTTAAGTGTGTAAGTAAAATTTAAGACATGTTATAAGATTTCCTTATTGTACACTTTGTTTGATGGTGTCATCCATTTGTGAGGCAATATTAAAATTTTGATTTTATGAAAATAGGATAATATAAAATCCATGGATTTTATTATTATAGGAATGATTAGGATTGATTAAGTGGTATTAATAATAATTATAATAATGGCAGATTTTTTTAATGTTTATACTTGTCAATCAAGTATTTACTTAATTATCCTATGAATACACTTGTAAAGGGTTGATTTAAATCAAGAAAAACTTGGTAAAATTAACTATGCAATATGATCCATTAACCCCATCTGAGATGTCTCACTTAAATTTTGGGTTAAATTTGTATTTGTGTGGGTAAATTAGGTCTAATGTTAATTTCTAGTTAAATTTGCACACAAATATCAAAAATCACTTTTGATTGTAGTTTAGGCATGGAAGTGTTTAAAACTATCTACATTTCCCCCTTATTTGAGAAGGCATTGCGAGAAACTAGGATCAATAACATAGTTTCAAAGAAAGAAAATTTTCTATAAGAATAAATTTGATAATACTTGAATAATTATATATTCACTCTTCTCATTTTATCCTTAATTTTTATGAGTTGATAAGCTTGAATTGATGCCCCAAAGGGCACTTGATTAGCCCTGGATACCCCTTCAATGGGATGATTGGTGAAAAAGTTGAAAAGATAGGCCCTTGAAAAAGAGAGGAAGAAGTAAGAATGGGAGAAATTTGTAGGCTAGGAATTATAAGAAAGAATAAATGATGGGTTAGGCCCCAAAGAGGGTGGTCTTGATTAATCACAATAATGTACCCCAGTAGGATGGATTTTTAATTTGAGAATTGATGATTAGTGAATTGATTAATTAGTTGGGGGATAGTAGACAAGGAGATATTTTTCTACAGCATTGCTGATTCGAATTCTAACACTTAATTTTTAATGTAGCACTAAACAATATGTAACATGATATAAAACACCATGACAACTAGGTTGTAATATTCATAAATAATGACCCTAAATTCAAATATAATGATGGTAATAGTGCACTAATGATAAAAATAATGATTATAATGCTCTTAACTACCAATGTATTGACTCAAATAAAACTACATGATAGGAAGCACCATGTTGATGACCCTACCAACATAGTGGACTGAATTGAGGAAACAATATACAAAGGAAACAAAAAAGGAAGAAAATAAGTAAGAAAACACAAACTAAAAAGAGAAAAATAAATAACATCTAGTTGCTCAAGAGGACAATAAAGAAACATGTCAATAATTAATAAAAAATAATTGTTATAAACAAACACACCATAAAATAAGAAAGTAGTGAATAATTTGTGCATGTGTGAAAATAAGGTGCTACTCTTGGAAAATTTCCCCTAAGATCTAGAGGGCATGTAATAGGTCAATATGACAACCTATATCGGAGAGGGGAATAGAATAAAAAGGAAGGGGTGGCCAAGTTATCTCTAAATGCCCAATGCAAGTGGACACTTCCTATATTTGATAAACTTGAGGCCAAATGTAGTTCTCCCAGGGATGTGGGAAAGAATAAAAATCATGATAAGTAAGAGAATTTATTTCAGAAGAATAATAAGAAATGTACACTCTCAAAATGGTGAGAACATTGAGATAAATCTGGGAAAATAGAACAATAATAATATTATTCAAGATGACCTGAGATTACCCTTGAATACAAGCACTACCTACATTATCCATGTGGACCTTAGGTTAATGTAGTTCTCCTATAAATGGGAGATAAAATGAAGGAATGGTAATGGTATATTGGAAATTATTATAGTTGGATAAGGGGTTCCCACCTAATAAATGCAACAAACCATGCCATCTAGAATAGATCCAAAGGCAATTGGTGAACAAGATGACAAATCAAGTAGAAATTTTGTGGATTAA
Source organism: Torreya grandis (assembly GCA_037957365.1). NCBI lineage: Eukaryota > Viridiplantae > Streptophyta > Pinopsida > Cupressales > Taxaceae > Torreya > Torreya grandis. The sequence goes on along the minus strand of JARHVA010000580.1, from coordinate 3,235,564 downwards.
TATCTCTCATGAAGATTTGAAGCCCTTGTTTTAAATTTTTTGTTTTTAGGTTGTTTTGTAGATTTTCATTTGTTTGGGGGTTTTTGGAATATTTTGAATGTTTTTGGATTTTGGCATCTCAACTCAATGAAGTATTATGAGATGTAGAATGGTGTAACTCATAATATAGTTAGAGTGTGGTTTAAATTACTCATAAAATAGTGATATAATGGATTAAATTATTCATAAAATAATGAAATCATAGAAAATGGGTGATCAAGCTAACCTAAAAAATAGAGCATTGCCTATATAGTCCAAGTGGACCTTAGGTCAATGTAGTTTGACCCAGGGAAGGTACTATGAATCAACAATAGGGTTGAAAATTAGAATGGTGCATGAACATAAAAAATGGGTACTAATTTAAACAAGAGCTAAAAGATGAATTTCAAAGAACATAATTTAGGGTAATCATGCATAAATTACTCTAATATACCATATGTCCTAGATGTTATGATGGTGGACAACACTTTAAGAATTTCTAAGAATTTTGGCATCTAAAATTTCCTGCTGTAATTATAAATTAGAATCAAGATCAAGATTGGTAATAATATAGGGGAATAAGACTAGGATGGACTAAATCGATTAGAATAGGTATAAAGGGAAGGTACGAGACTATGCCCCCAATCAGGGGTCTTCATAGATAATGTTTAAGAAAATCAAGTGTAAAAATTCTTAAGATGCATAATATTCATGGGTTCATCCAACTCTTCTCCATATGGTGTAGCCAATTTGTATTCTCTAGATCCATAATTTTTTATGATGTTTAATGGGCCAAACTAATTAGGCACAAACTTGCCTTTATTTTCATGATTGACATTGGCATTATTTTGTTTTTCTTTTAGGATAAGATCACCTAGTTCAAACTCTTTATGTTTGATATGCTTATTATAACTATGACATAGCCTATTTTGACAAGCCTTAAAATTGTTCAAAATAACTACCCATTATTCATCAAGTAGGTATAATTATTTTAGTTGAGAGACATTATATTCCTCCTCATCAATGATATCTTTTAATAAAATTTTAAAATAAGGCAACTCGAACTCAATAAGGAGAATAACTTTAGTTCTGTAAATGAGGGAATATATTTTGGATCCTATTAGAGTTTAGGTATTAGTACGGTCGGACCATAGGTTGGGAAATAATTATAGATTCCAATCATGGCTAAAATAATTAACAATATTTTTATGGATTTGGATTAGGGAATTTTTATATTCTTTGTCTTGGCCATTACTTTGAGGAAGATAAGCAAAGGAAAAGTGTTGATTAATGTGGTCTTTAAAATAAAGGGATTTAACACCCTTATTTTTAATGGAGTTTTCACTATTATAAATGAGGTTAGATGGAATGTCAAAGCATCAAATTAGATAATTAAGGATGAATTTTTAAATCTACTTCCTAGTTACATAAGTGAGTGAAATGGTTTCAACCCACTTTGTAAAATATTTAATTGTAGTAAGGATATGTTTATGGTCATCTGATGAAGTAAGATTGATTTTCCATATGATATTGAGTCCCCATGTGAAAAATGGGAATGGTGTAGTGATAAAAATAAGTGGTTGAGCTAGTACATGAATGAGAAGAAGCACTACAAATGAAAGTTAAAGGTCAAATCTAAAGCAAATAGATAAAAAAAAATGGGAGTGTAAAGAAGAGGGAAGTGATCAACTAGAAAAATATCCTTCAAGAGGATATCAAGAAACATATGATGGATATATAAGGATGAAAGGCACCATAAAATTGATTTATAAAAATTTAACGGAGACTAATCAAGTGGGAAACACAAAGAACTATCAATATCAAAGACTTAGGAAATCACACCTAACAAACATAATCTTGGGATAAGAAAAGTTTATAGAGAGATACGACACAAATTAATAGGTTTTTAATATATAAATACTTTTTTATATTATATATATATAATTAAACTTATTCTATTTATATGGTTTTATAGGCTTTCCATCTTCCACCTTAGGTGATTTAGGCCCCATTTACCTACATGATCCTTTGTTTGTTTTCTATTTTAAAACATCCCCTTTGTGTTATGTGATATGATAACATAATATTATATTTAATTTTATGAATTATAATACCTATATAGGTTTATTTCATGATATTATATTATTATAGGCTTTGGAACCCTCTCTTTTAGATTTATGTGAAAAATTCCCCATAGTTAGGTTCAACAGATTTGATTTTATCATGTTATTGATGTAAAAAGTATCACAGTAGATTTTTTTTTATTACCTCATCTGAGCTTGTATTTACTAATTAAAATAATATATAAATATATTAATATATTATATACATTATAGTTAACCCAACATGATTCTAACCCTTTCTTTTAAAAAAGAATTTAAAGTCATCTAGGTCACACCTTTTGACCCAATTTTATTCTTTGTTTATTAATTTTTGATCTACAGTCAGCTAGGTTGTTGGAATATCGGCATTGATGTAAAATTAATTATAATTTATGTAAATTGAATTTCCAATGGAAATATTAATATAAACTTCAATATAAATATTAACATAATTGTAAATGAAAATGTCAATAGAAATGTCGATGGAAATGTCAATGGAAATGTCGATGAAAATGTCAATGGAAATATTAATAGACACATATTTTGGTGAATATGTGCCTTTTATATGAGATACATCCTTTGGAGGCTATTTAAGGTGAATAGAAGATTGGAAAATAAATGAGGAATTAATTATTTCTATCATTCAAGCATAAGCTTATTTTTTTGGAGAAGAAGAAGAGGAGATTGAATTTTCCATAATTTATTGATGAAGAAACAATAATAAGGTGGAATACTATTTTAGTATAGGTTGGTGCCTTAAAAATAAAGTTTTGTGTATCTTACTAAGTTGGTGCATATCAATGGATATTTGTGTCTGCAGTAGGTTGGTGTCTACAAATTTTTTATCATTGGGGATTGGTGTCTTTGGTAGGTTGATGCATAAAAATTATTTCATGAAGGGTATTGGTGTCTCTAGTATGTTGGCACCTACTTTTCTTGTAAGAATAATTTTATTTGTGGATAGATTTAGATAGTATATCCAAATAGTCTTTTCTCTGTGGTTTTCTCCCGAAAGGGTTTCCATGTAAATCTTGTGTTTTTATTATGTTCTTAATTATTGATGTTATATGATTAATATTATTGTGATTATAAATTTGAAAAATTAAAAGACTAACTTATACTAATTCACCCCTCCTCTCAATATAAGCATGTCCTCAATAATTGGTATCAGAACTTATTTATTCAAGTATAGTCTAATTACTAGAAGGTAGATCTAAAGAGCACATATGGCATGTCAAGAAGGATTCTCCTCAAATAGGGATCCATTTTTCAATGAAATTAAATATTCATTTTGGAGAATAATAATTCACACTTACCTAATGGCCCTTGGATTTTATATTTGGCAATTAGTTGTGAGTAGATATGTAGCTCCATCATCTCCACCAATATATCTAGTGGGAAAGAAGGTGAGTGAAAATAATGAAAAAGCTATGAATGCTATTTTGTGTGATCTATCAACATTGGAGTGTGACAAAGTAATGCACTGTGAATCAACAAAAGAGATTTGGGATAACATCCATGAAGGAGATGTCAAGGTAAATAAAGATAAGCTTAAAACACATAGAAGACAATTCAAAAGTTTGAAAATGAAGATCGAAGAAAACATTATAACCTATCTTCTTCATGTGGATGAAATTTTAAATATTATCAAAGGAATTAATGAAATTTTTGAAGAGTAAATGATCATGAAAATGGTGTTAAGGTTACTTCCCTTAAGATTTGATGTAAAAGTTTCAACCATTGAGGAAATGAAGGGCTTGGATAAACTAACTATGGATGAATTGCATGAGATATTCATGGCATACGAAATGAAGACTAAAAATGAGAAATCATCTAAATGAGAGGAAACCTTCCAAGACTCAAATAAAATGAAAAATAAATATCCTAAGCCAAGCGATAGTTATAATAATGAATCAGATGAAGAAGAATCTCATTTTTTGAGAAAGGTAAAGAAAGGATCCAACAAGTAAAAAGATAAGTTACATTTTAAATTATTTAATTGTAGAAAGGTAAGACAGTTTAAAGTCAAATGCCCATATGTAGAAAATGAAAATAGTGATGAAAAAGAATAACATAATATAAAAAAATACATAAACAAGGCAAACCTAAGAAAAAGAAGAGCTTTCACAAGCATAAGAAAAGCCTATATTCTAAAGAGGAAAGTAGTTCATATAAACAAAGTTTCTCTACTAGTGATAGAGAAGATATATTATTCATGGAAATAGAAATAAAAGATGATATCTTGGAAAGTGAAGACAAATAAAAAGAAGAAAAGGATTTAGAAGGGGAAGATAGTGTCAAAATAGATGGAGAATTAGATTTATAAGAGGACTATGAATCTAAGGAAAAAATGTCACAAAGTCTTAAGGAATTAGAAAAGATGATCATCAACCTAAATATTAAACTTGAAGAATCAAAAAGGATTAAAGAGGATGTGAGAATCCAATTAAACAAAAATGAATAAATTGTGAGAGGCTAGAGTCTGAAACTATTTCCTTGAGGAAGGAACTAGAGATAACAACCGCTAAGATGAATATAAGCCTAAAATTTGAGAAGATTATCGAGATATTAGATGATATCATAAATTGGCAAAGGTCACCATTATAAAGACTAGTCTTGGATATAAAGAAAATCAGATGGCCAACAAATAAGATGACAAAGAGCCACCAATAAGGAAAATGAGGAAAAGACAAAAAGATATGAAGATGATCTCAAAAAAAAGAGAATCAAGTCACATAGAAAATAATCACTCCTACAAAAGATAATAAGGACAATTTTATAAATTCCTTTCCTCCAAAGCAAGAACACATAACCAAGTTTCAAAACTCCTTATTTGGGTATTGATTTTCATGTAATCACTTTGGTTATAAAAAATAGATTGTAGGACTCATTCAAGACATTTTGGTTGGAACAAGAATATAATTACTTATGGGTTCTCTAATAGGAACTATAATTCATTTTATCCTTAATTATATTAGAATGTCATATGATATAAGTGAAACAATTATGGACATACAACATGCTTCAATATAAGTGGTTTTATAAAATGGCATAGGTAAAATAAGAAAGTGGTAGTCATGAATAGACAAAAACAAGAAATTTAAAAAGTATTGAAAAAGAAGTAGGAGAAAGAAAATAAGGCAAGACCTATGCTTGTGAAAACTACATTTCATGCACAATAGTTATCACTAAGCTCATGAGAATAAGTATGAATACAATGGTAGTTAATCATTGCATTATCTTTTAGCTTTGGTGAAAATACAACTTAAAGGATGAAGTATCATAGACTATTAGAGAGAGAAGATATGGTTGGAGATAAAAATGATAAAGATGATTATGAAAAAGGTGATGTTCCAAGACAAGAACATTAAATTTTTTTTCGAGAGACATGGATGTCTATTGAAGAACCACTTTTGCAAGATGTGGTTAAAATGCAAAATCAACTATTTGATCTACTAATCTAATGAAATATTTTGAAATGCTCATATCTTAGATAATGAGAGGTTGCATGTTTTTAATCTTGTATTTGAAGTTGGAAAGAAGCTTATTAAAGGAGATGGAATGCATTTCCTATAATCTTGGATGATAACATATTATCAGGCCATTTGTCACATTTGTGTTTGGCTCACCATAAGATTTTAAAATCACTCTTTAGGACTGTTTTGAACATGATTTAAATAAGGAGTTTATAGAGTATGAATGTTTGATACCATTTATTGATCAAAGGAATAAGATTGTAGAACTATTAAAAATAATGAATCTTTGAATGCACACACTGTGATTGAAGAATCTCTAAGTAATAAGACTTAAGAGTAAAGAGAAGCAATTTTCCTTAATACTCTAGTGAAGTGAAAAAAAGGATTTACCACTTAAACAAATAGATATAATCCAGATGGATGTAGATGATGTCAAAAATCCCAAATTTGATCAAATTCAAGGAGAATAAATGATAAAATAAGAAGTCATACAAAATGATAGGGAAGAGAAGAAAGATAATCATTCAATTTTAGTGATGTTGAACAAGATGACATGGATGTTTCCCATGATTTATTTTTGGATGAAAGTATAATGAACATCCCTTTTCCATTAATGTCAAAGGGGGAGAATTGACAAAAGGGGGGAACAAAGGAAGGAAATACACTAAGGGGGAGTTTATCTACATATTTGCCATGAATGATAAAGGGGGAGATTGTTGGAATATTGTCATTGATGTCAAAGGAATTGTAATTGATGTTAATTAAATTGCTAATGAAAATGTCAATAGAGTTATCAATGAAAATATCAATGGAACTGTCAATGGAAATATCAATGGAATTGTCAATATAAATGTTGATAGAAATGTCGATAGAAATGTTGATGGAAATTTCAACATAAATGTCAATAGACACATATTTTGGTGAAGAGGTGCGTCTTGCATGGGATGCCTCCTTTGTGAAGAGCATTTGGAGGCTATATAAAGTAGATAGAAGATTGGAAAACAAATGAGGAATTAATTATTTCTATCATTCAAGCATAATCATATTTTTGTGGATAAGAAGAATAGGAGATTGAATTTGCCATCATTCTCTAATGAATAAATAATAATAAGGTGTAATATTGTTTCATTAGAGGTCAGTGCCTCAGAAAGAAGAGATTTGTGCCACTTTATAAGTCGGCACTTAGCAGTGGGGATTTGTGTCTCTAGTAGGTTAGTGAATACAAATTGTCTAGCAATGGGGATCAATGTCTATAGTAGGTTGATGCCTACAAATTGTTTAGAAAAGGTGATGTTGAGCTTAAAATACCCCCATTTTTGAAAAATGAGGACCCTTGTTCAAATTTTGCAAATTTGTGCTTTAAATTGAACATCCCACTTAACCAAAGTGCATTATTTGAATATCATGGTTCTCATATAATCTTCATTTAAAGATCTTCCACACCACTATATTAATTGATATGTTTTCGCATGGTCTTTGTTTTATTTCATATAATGTTGTTAAAATTTGCTTCATGTGTTTATAGATTACAAGTTTAACAGAGTCCCATTTGAATGAATAATGTTTAGGGTTTTATACATTAATGCTAATTTGACCTTTTGATTTTATTAACCTTTCTATTTTAATCAATTAATTGAATCCATGTTTGAATATCAAAATAACCCTAGTCTAATATGTTTTAGCCTAGGTCCTTTTGAAATAGATTTAAATTTGTGTGGGGACACTTTATTATGTCTTAAACTTAGTTTAAATTTTATTTTAATTTTTTAATCATGTTTATTAACATGAATAAAACCTTAGTTTAAAAATTTTATCCTCCGACACCTTAGTTTATTTTTGTTTCCAACATGATTGAGTTAATGAGAGGATGTCAAGTTTTAAGATCTCAAGAACTCAAGTAAAAGATCAATAGTATGTAGGCACTCACTTGGGTCAAATTATCAAAACTATTGAGATGAAACATGAGAATGACAAGTCTCATGATATTGAAGGTAGATCAAAGATATAACGATGATCGAAGAGTCAAATTTTCAAAGAGACTATGAAGGGATGTGAGAAGAACAAGTGTCATAATCTTGATAATTAATCCCATAGGTTAATTGCCCACATTTGATAATGGGTATAAAGAAAGGGATCAATGACATACATTCATTCATACATCTAGTAGATCAATGGTGTGAATGAAGGTGGAGTTTTAAAAGGGCTTGAACCAAAGATGGTGGTGACACATGTCATATTCATGATAAATTAGATGGAGATAAAAAATAGCATTTAAGCTTCTAGATCAAGATCAATGGTGCAAAGTGGGTCAATAATTTAAAAAACCTAGATCTAAAAAGAGGCTTCCACATGGAATAAAGGTGTTAAATTATGGAGTGTGTTTGAAGGGTACTTAGAGAGCCTACAGAGCTACTAAGTGTCACACCCTTAGGAGCTCAAATGGAAGATCAATGGCCCATGATGAAGTTAAGGCTAGAGGAATTTCCAAAAGATAAATGGCATTAATTGATCAAGCTTCAAGATTAAATGAGGTATCAACATGTGTCCAAAAATAACAAATGTTCATATTTTAAATAAATGAGTAGCATGACATGGTAATACTACATAAGCATAACACATCAAATTGGGAGATGTTGTGGGACTAATACATGAAAGGTATAAATGTGAAAATCAAATGCAATATGAGCCAAAAGAGCTCATTGTTTGAACTAGTTGATCGCCATTACAACCCTACATAAACCATTAAAAAGCCCTAAAGTGTATGGATTACCATAAATTATTTCTAGAATAACTATAATTAAATTGAAATAGTTGAATTATCATCTCCAATTGGATAATTTGATCGATTTGATATAAATGGCCACCCATAAACATGTTTCAAATCAAGATGTGGAGCTATATTTGACAATAGACATAGAAGGTCATGTGTTCAAGGACATGGAGTTTATAGTAGTTGATTTAAACACAAGGGATAGTAATTATTCTAAATTTATTTGGAAAATTGAAAACCAACTAGTGATCACCAAAGAAGAAAAAAATATTCTCCCTATAAAAAGGCTCTATGATGACATTTTATCAATACAAAAGACTAGACTTCACTATATAGCTATAAAACCTAAGGTACTTTACTACATTTATATTCTTGATCCCATTTGTAAGGAAGCTAAGATAGATAAGGGAATGTTAATCAATAAACATAATCAGAGGAAAGTTTCTTACATTTACCCAATTACCTTTGAGTTCTATTACAAGATCCCTAAACTCAAAATTGACTTGACCTCAATTAACTCATGTGATAAGGAACATGATTTGATAAATACCCTAGCTATGTGGTTAACATTTGGTAACCAAGTTGTTACGGACCTTGATAAGAAAATTCCTATTAATAAGTTTATACCAAGGGTTAGGATGTTAATGAAAATGTTGAACAAACTATATGGATGTGCAACCATAACTTATGTTGATCCTATATGGGTACCAATGGTGTATTTCATTTTTGAAAGGGAAATAGTTCCTCCATTGGGTGAGATAATTAGTATCTCCTTGAGAAGATAAATATATACAATTAGTCATAAGAAGAAGAATGAGTTTTTCATAATGTATTATCGATTAGATGCACTATGTGCAACTATAAGGATTACAAATCAAAGGGAGTGGTCTCTAAATGACACCCATATCATTTCCTAATACTATTATAAATTTCACATTTATAAATATAGGGATCACATTCAATTTATCTATGATTATGTATTTCCATCCTTGACTAAATCTATAAATGGTATCCCTATATCGATAATTAGTCCTTTGATCAAGAAATTTGTTGAAGCAATGGGGGATATATGGTTGTACCCTGTTTGCACTATCATAAGGATTGAGGGAAATTGATAAGCTCCTCTCAAGCTACTCATTCATGTACCTAATAAACTATTATAATAAGAGGTATCTTATCATTTATTCCATGGTATAAATGGCATGTGCCAAACTAAGAGGAAGCATCTTCTACATGATTTTCCTATGTAAATTGGTAAGACCATGTTAGACAGTGGGATCATATTGAGGTTTCATCAAAGCATAAGTTGTACTTCAACCTAAAAATAGATAATTATAGATAATAGGACCCATATGGGAAGGTAAATAAACATTTGAAACTCAATCTTATTTTGAATGTGTCATATGAACATGAACCTAGTTTATTTGGTTTCATATACATTAAAGCATCCTCCTACTTTGAAGTAACTAGAAGGTTAAAGGAGCACAACATAAGACCTAAATCTATATTACACAGAGATCAAAAGGTAGATTATAGGTGGAAATTGGGCTATAGGTAGTACCACTTGATTGATGTTGATCCTCCCAATATTCCCTTAACAAAGATACAAGTCAAGAAAAGGCCAGATGAGATTTATTCAAGTTCAATTCTAGAATCTTCCAAGGTAGAAAAACATGAGTTATAATAATAAGAGGTGGATATGATATCACTTGAACCTAATGAGTCTATTGAGGATGCATTGAAAATGCTATCCATGGATTATGATATAGACTCAGATGTGGAAGAAGTAAAGGTGGAAGAAGAGGATAAACAATATTAAGGAAAGTAATTAGAATTGATGGTAATTGAGCCACCTAAAAGAAATGTAGAGATGGCCATAAAAGTGAAGAAGATTGAATTGAATATCAATACCCCTTTAAGTGAAGTCAATTTGTTGAGTGAAGAGAACATATTGTATGGGCCACCTATCCCTTAGTGGTTCATTTATGAAACAAGAATAGAAAATTTACCTACTTATCATCCATGGGATATGGTGAAAGCCATAATATCTCTATGGAGCAAGAAATGAAACCATGGATAGTTTATTTATAGGAAGAGGAGGTAAGAAGATTGGCTACTCCAAGCCATTCAATAGACCAATCACAAATAGAGGTCCCAATCCCACATGTGACCCAATATTTCATTAGAATCAAATTTTATCTAGAGACTACTAGATTACAAAGAGTGATAAGGAAAAGGGTCATGATAGGAGGTGAAGAAATTATGTATCAAAAAGTGGATCCATTGACTAGTTTGACTTAGAAGAAAGGATAAAGGCATAGTGAAGATCCTATTTTTGAAGAAGATGTTCCTGAATTAGATCAAGCATAGATAGAATGATTTCGAACTACTATCAAAGTGATAAATCAACAAAATAAATTATATGAGAAATCTAGTTTGTCCATTCCAAGATATATTATAAATAAGTTTGAGGCAACCATGTATGATCTATTCATCTCCTTGAATGCAATAAAGTCCAAGTAAGATATAGTTAACAAATAGGGTACTTTGGCTTCAAGCAACAAATTAAAGGATTTGATCATTGTTGTAATATAAGACCAAATTCTTGGGTTCAAAATAGTTATTTTGGAAAACTTGAATATGGATATGGCTATATTGATAGAGAAGATCAAAGCTTTGAACAAATGGTCCAAGGAAATGGGAGATATTTCTAGTGATCTCAAGCATTTGGAAAATAAGATGATGCACATACTAAGGAGAATAATCAAGGATCCAACTATGCTCAGTCCTATGGGCTTGATCATAGAGGAGGATTTCAAGCATAGGGAAACTCAGTTCATATAAGAAGTAAATAATCAAATCTAAGGCAAAACATGGGAATATAACAAAAGGATCTTAGATATGATCTTATTTTTAGAAGAAAATATTGGAGATGTTAGGAGTTTCAAATAAGATTTGGATAGGGATAATAAGGACCTCAAAGTATTGGAATATCAATAAAATTAAATTCTCATGGAATCCATCATCAACCTCAGGTTGATTGATGAATAACATAACAAAGTAATGAACATCCTGTAACAAAGACAAAGGACTATAACAAGCACTTCTCAAAGTCAAATTTTCTAAATTTAACATATTATTTTGTATCTAAGCATTTATATCAATTTTAAAAAGGAATATTATTTTTTGAAAATCATGTGAATCTTGTAAAATGCATTGCTTATAGGTCAGTCCATCTAGAAAGTGTCACTAGTTATAGAATATTATAGAAGGATAGTTATCCTTGACAATTGTACAATTGTCATTTGATATGAATGACCTATATACCTCAGTCTTCTATAAAAGGGTTATTATCATTTTTAAATAAATGGGGGAGTTTTTTAACAAAAACTATTATGTAAACTTGGAACAATTAATAAAAGAAAGGAATTATATAAAGATTGTCTAGTATTTATTTGTGTGATTATTACTATAGCTACTTCCTCAATTAACTGGTCTAATTTTTAGATTTCAATTATTTTCATGGATTCCAGATGTGCATATTTGAAGGTAGAGTTGTCAATTTGTTCTTATGCTAGATTGATTGAAAGAGATTACATTTAGTTCATTTCCCTTACTCTCTTATATATGTGCTTATGCAATTTGATTGTAGAGTAAATCTTTAAATTGAATCCAGTTTCTTATTTGAATTATTTCAAATATCCTTAGATGTTTGCTTGATATGTGATAGGATTTATGCTTTAGCTATTTCATGTCATATATTGGTTTGAGTGCATGTTTGGATGAAATTTAAGCTCAGTCATAATGTCTAAATTGAATTTCAGTAACATCTTTCTTCTCTGCCCCACCCTTCATTTTGTTCATTTTTTTTATCAACGCACTATAGTTTATCTTTCATTATAAATATACATGCTAGCTTAGACTTTAGATCTTATGTTTTTATCAACATTCACTCTACTTAAATTATATTACTCTCAAATTTCATAAGTAATCTTAAGAACATGGTTGCTCCCAACAACCTTTCATATTTCATTTTTAGAATAGATATTTAGCTTTGTCACTACTCTACCACATATATCAATAATATCATAAATAACTCATGTAATAAATTATCTAAATTTAGAAATGAGAAGTGTTTTTTAAACACTATTGAAACACTATGATGCACTTTCAGTCATCAACATACATGAAAATTTGTGCTAGAAGGAGGGCTTTAGCTAAAGCTTTATGAGTTTGTAGTGTCTTTGCTAATTTTAGAGATTTTTTCTCAAATATCAGTTGATTCTTTACATATTTGTGTTGTTCTTAGCTCAATTTTGTAAAGATCATTAATATTAATGGTTTTAGACTAGTCTTTAGGCTTATTTATCTAAAGATTGTTATTCTTTGAAGATTTATAATAAATTATTGCAAATGTATTTTAAGCTTTATAAATATGATGCATTTAAGGTTAGTGATAGAAATTTTGTTCACAAATTGATTTATTATTTAAAAATTTAGATTTATTTAAACTTGGAAGTGTAAATATCATTCATATTCATTAGTTTAGACATATATTTGAGCTAATTCAGTTAAAGATAATTGTTCTTTGTAAGAATTTATGAAAAATTTGCTTAACGTGCAAATTTTATCATTGTTCTTTACAAACATAATGTTTACAAATCATATTTTGAATAAGATTTTGATTTTACAAGATGGAACTAACAAGAATTAGGACTAGTTCACTTTCAGAGACCAAAATACCTTTCCTTTCATTATAAGTTCATAAGAAGGTAAGAGTAGATAAAGATGAGTGAAGGGTTTCTAAATATTAGCCTACTTCACTTATTCATGGTGCTATTGTGTTCATTCTTTATCAAGTTATGGCTTGGTTAGGTGGATATTCCATCAGTGTGCCTAGTTAGGTATATGACTTACCTAGAAATCTTAAAAAATATTTACCTTCTTTCAGTTCTAATGGTGTGGTTACTACTGAAGAACATATTAAAATATTTAAAGTTACTTTAAGGTTGTTGAATGTAGTTCATGAAGATGTTACATATAAATTTTTTCCTTTTACTTTCAAAGATGCTTCATATGATTGGTTTCTTAACATTCCTAAAAATTAAATCAACATTTGGAATGATTTTAACAATATTTTCATTGACCAATTTGGAAAAGTCATCAGTCCTTGTATCCTTTATCAATAGTTCACTACTATGAAAAAAAATTATAATGAAACCATTAGAGTCTTTAATTCTAGATAACAGAAGATGTTTAGCAGAACCATAGCTCCCTATAGACCTAATTAAGAATTATATTTAGAAATTTATAAAGATGATTTATATCCCATGACTTTTGTATTTTTGAGCAAGTCTGTTGTATTTATAAATACATTGGCCCTAGCCTACGTTGAAGCTATGACAATCAATGATCAAATACAAAACCAAGCTCAAATATCATCTATTATCCTTAATTTCAACCCTAATATGCCTATGTTTTATTTCATTTCCAATGATAATTAAAACATGCCTTTTTTGAACCAAACACTATTGTTAAATCCATTACCTTTGAGTCATGCTCATCCTACTCAAAACCTAGGATTCTTGAACAACACTGCAAATGGATTTCATCTACAAGATCAAAGAGATTTGGTGCCCAAAATTATTAATAGTAATCTATTTTACAAATTAGAGGTAACTAAAAGTGAAAATGACTCCATAATCAAAATGGTTCAAAAATTGAGCATTTATTTCCTTTAGTTGTAAAAACAAGTAGGTAATACTAGTGAAAATTCAAACAATAAATATTCTTATCAAAGGTTAAATAGACCTAAAAATAGGTTTCATAATTTTAATAATAGAAACAATAACAACAACAATAATGAGTCATCTTCTAATAAGAATAATCTTGAGATAAACATATGTGATGTAGCTTTAATTGATTATTGTCGAGTTCATAACACTTCAAAGAAAGCTGAGTTGGATTGTATTGAATTTTGTAATGATTTTAAATTATTTAAAGATTAATTAGATACATTTTAAAGTGGACCTAACTTAAAATAATACTACATGTACATCTGGTTCTTCAAAGTCATCCAAATCTACTAACACAACTCTCATGGTGGAGACATTTGATTTTCCATTCCAAGATGAGAATGAGACTGAGGATACTCTAGAGTAGATTCATGCTTTTAAAAAATATCTAAAGAAGACTTATATACTAATGAATATAGAGAAAAATTATTCATTGATAGATTTAACTCCACAAAATAACTTTGATACTCCTCCTGATCCAAATGTTGGACAACCTCCAAAGGGAAGTACCTCTAGAAATAATGTCAATTCATCTAATTCTTATATTAGGATTTGATATAATATAGTTGAGGAAATGAAAAATATTAAATATAATATCACTTTACATGAGTTGACTCAATTTACTGAGCAAAGAGACTTGTTTCTTGAATATTTATCTAAGAAGCCTAGTAAATAAAAAAAGGTTGCAAATGCAAATATATTGATGTATAAGAACAAAGTAGAAGTTCTTCCTTTCTTACTAACAATTAGAGTTTTTTGTAAGAACTTGCATAATTTTTTTCTATATTCAGGTGATTCCACCAATAACATGCCAAAATGTATTTGTGAAAAACTTGGTTTAACTCAAATTAAGTCTAATAGAGTAGTTACTCAATTAGACAAATCAAGGGTTAAATTAATTGGAGAATTGTTGAATATTCATATGAATATTACTATAGAGCCAAGGATACAATAATTCATATACATTCAAGTTATATAAATTATATATGCCTATGGAATGTTGCTCAATAGGGACTGTATCAAGCCATTAAATGGGTACATGTCCATTGATTGTTCTCACATGTGGTTTCCATGGAAGGGAGTTCTTAATAAAATTTGAATTGAAAGAGAGACAAAGATGAAACATATGATCACATAGTATAATGATGCAAATGAAAAGGTTAACATGGTCAATTCTAATTTAGGATATTACACTCTTGACACTTTTAAGTTATGTGACTCTAATGACTCATGCTATGCCTAAAATGTGGAAATTATATTTTGATGGTGCTAGATGTAAATCTGATTCTAGAGTAGGAATTGTTCTAATCAATCCCATTGGCAAGGAATTTAATGCTTCTTACAAACTTTAGTTTCCATGCACTAAAAATTTGGTAGAGTATGAAGCTTTAATTTTAGGATTAAAATTTTCTATCAAACATAAGGTCAAAGAGATGCTAGTGTATGGTGATTCTAAAATAGTGCTTAATCATGTTGGAAGTAAGTATCAATGCAAATTATCTTATTTCAAAAAATACAATTTTAGAGTGTGGGACTTGAGAGAATAATTTGATGCTTTTAATGTTGTCTCAATTACTATAGAATATAACAAGCTTGTTGATGATCTATCTTATGACCAATCAAAATTATAGCTAGGCAACCTTACCATTGAATTGGTTCCATGTCCCTCAGTTCCTGACAATGTCAATCATTTTCAAGTATTTAGTGATGATCAACAAATCATAGACTTTATGAATAACTTAGGAGTATTTTAGTCTCATATTATTGTTGAGGTCAATGAAAATACTCTTGATGAAGACAAAGTTGATGACAAGATTATTCAATTGAATGACAACAAAATTTGCAAAGGTATGCTTTCTTTAAAAACAATGTTTGATCAGGACAAACTAGCTGAATCTATCAAAATTACCAAAGTGAATGGGAAATATTATAATGTTGTTAATCTAGGAACTCAAGGTCAATCCTAGCTAGTAAATATTGGTACATCTTGTACTAATGAAGAATTGAGAAAGACTAAAGAGTTACTGACCAAGTATAAAGATGTTATAGCATGGTCCTATGAGGACCTAAAGATATTTGATCCTAGAGTCATTACCCATACCATTTTATTAAAATAAGCTTGTAAACCTTTTAGATAAAATCAAAGACCTATCAACCCTATTTTAGAGCCATTAATATATAAAGAGGTCAAAAAGCTATTGGATGCAAAAATAGTATTTCCCATTAGACATTCTACTTGGGTAGCTAAATTAGTACCAGTTAGAAATAAAAAATGGATAAATTAGATTATGCATAGACTTTAGAAATTTAAACAGAGCTTTTGAAAAGGATAATTATCCTTTACCCTCTTTTGACCAAGTCATTCAAATTGTTAGTGTTTCTGCTATGATGTATTTTATTGATGGTTATTTAGGTTATAATCAAGTGCTTGTGAATAATGAGGATAAGATGAAAATTGCATTCACAACTAAGTGGGGCATTTTTACCTACAAAAGAATGCCTTTCGAGCTAATAAATGTAGGATCAAATTTTTAAAGAGCTATGGAATATTCCTTTCAGGGTATCATAGGTAAGTGAATTATCATACATATGGATGATCTAACTATGTTTACTAAAAATAAGGAAGACCACATCATACATTTACAATAGGTATTTGAATGTTCTAGGAGGTATGGAATTTCTCTCAATCCTAAGAAAATAATTTTTTATGTTACAAAAGGGAAGTTACTAGGACATGTTATAACCAAATATGGGATTTATATAGACCCTGATAGAGTTGATTCCATATCCAAAATAGAACCCCCTAATAGTATTAAAAAATTAAAGTCTTTCTTTGGGAAAATCAATTTTGTGAGAAAGTTCATTTTTGGTTTTACAGAAATTGTGAAGCCACTTAATGAAATGTTGAAGAAAGATGCCAAAGTCATATGGAATGAAGATATAAATAAATCCTTTAAGTAAATTAAATAAGCAACAATATAGGCACTGGTGTTGATAAATCTTGATTTCAAAAAATATTTCTATCTCTATTCTTTTGCTTCTAATCATATAATAGTTATTTTAACTCAGAAAATAGATAAATGTGATCACCCAGTTGTATTTATGAACACTAATTTTAATAATGTTGAGTTAAACTATTATTTTATTTACAAATAATAATTTTATTTAGTTAAGTTAATAAATTTAGACACTATATTATTAGGAATAAAGTGCATGTCATATTGCAATACCTTGCCACTAAACTTATGCTTAGTCAATGTGAATTGGGAGAGAGAAGAGGTAAATGGATGACTCTACTCAAAGAGTATGATCTTGAAATAAAAACTACTAAGTTGATAAGATGTCAAGGATTTATTCAAATGATTTTCAATACTAATCCTAAATTGAATATCATACAAGTTTATCAACAACATTTTTAACCAAAAGATTGGCATGATGCAATTATTCATTTGCTAATCAATGGTTCTTGTCATGAAGGATTGAGTAGGGAGAAAAAAAATATCTTTGAGGCTCAAGTCAACATAGTTCCTAATCAAAGATGGGGTACTCTTCAGGAAGAATTATGAAGGCATATACTTGAGGTGTGTATCAAAGGAAGAAGTAGTTGAGATCTTGAGTACTTTTCATCAAAAGCTTGGAAATGGACACTCCTCTAAAAAAATCTCATAAAATCTTGAGGGTAGGATATTATTGGCCCACCATATTCAAAGATGCATATAAACACTTTATAAGGTGTCATAAATGTTATATTTTAAACACCAAGGAACCAAAACCAGCTATGCCATTAAAGCCAATTATGATTGATAAAACATTTACTCAATGGGGATTGGACTTTGTAGGGTGATCAACCTTAATTATTTAGATGAACAAAAATATATTGTTACTAGTATTGAGTAATGTGTAATATGGATAGAGTTAGTAGAAACCAAGAAATGTAGAATTGAAGATGTGATCAAGTTATTGAAGAAAACATTTGTATAAGATTTGGAACACTAGTGTCATTAGTTTGTGATAATGTATCAGCCTTCATATCTATTGAGATGACTGAGTGGGATTATGATAACAACATAATTATTAAGTTATCATAAACTCATTACCCTTAAGGTAATGGAGTCTTAGAATCAATAAAAAAGAACTTGATGAAATCCATTAAAAAGTTTGTAGCGAAAAAACCAAATACATGTTATAAATTACTTAAATATGCTTTGTGGATAAGAAAAACTAGAGTAAAGAAAGCCTTGAAAGCATCACCATTTATTTTAGTGTATGGTCAAGAACCAATATTTACTATCACTCTCAAACTACCAACCTACAAGTTCATGCAAGAATATATGGAAGAAGAAAAAGAATATGTAAATTCAAGGTTACTTGACATTATTCAAAAGGAGGATGCAAGGGAAGAATCATTTTCCAACTCTAGTAGACATCAAACCATAGTCAAGAGATGGTTTGACAAGCATTCAAATATTAAGGTGTTTAGGCAAGGAGACATAGTTATCCTATGGGATAAAGCCTAACAACAAAAAGGAAATTATTGTAAATTAACTCCCTTGTGGATTGGTCCCTATTAAATTATTGAGACTTTGGGAGATAACACCTTAAAACTCAAAGACTTGTAGGGTGTAGAATTCACATTGCCAACTAATGGGAATTACCTCAAAAACTACTTCTCTATTATACCACTTGAAGTATTTATGGAGTAACTTGTAAGACTAATTAGAGTTAGTATAGGTAGGCTTAGATTAGTTTCTTTCTTGTTCTTGGTTTGTAAATAGTGTTTGTTATTTGTTCTCCTTGTTGTTATTTATTTCCTTTTATCTTGTTCCATGCTTTCAATAAGTCTTTTTAAAGATATTTTACATGTCTAATCCATCCTAAATACTCAAAAATAACCTCTCAAATAAAGAATGTTGGTATGAACCTTAGACATTGGTTGATTATGGGTTTTGTAAATTAGAGCCTGATGTTATTATTGACCAAATTTGACCTTGTAGGTCAAATTAAGACCCTTATAGGTAAAAACCTAAGTTTTAAGTGTTTTTATGGGTCTAATATCATGTCATAAGGTATATAATAGGTTATTTAATGTTATTTAATGTCATATTAGCCTTGGTCATTAGTCTTTTAATCCTTTTATCATTTTGAGTCATTTTGAGGGTCAAAAGGGGCATTTAATGGCTTATACAACCTCCTAGGGAAATGTGAAGGTTTAAAAAGGTTATGTCACATGAAAAGTGTCTTATTATGTCTTAGGTAATTATTTATAATTGAAAGTGTTAGGTGATTAAAAATAAAGAGTAGTTTTCTTGGGAAAAGAGAAGAATTTGGCCCCTGTACGGCCCATGGGGAAGTGTGACACATGGGATAAGGTCAGGGAATGAATCTTCAGATTCCTTATATACATATTAGATATTTACATTATTTTTAAGTGATAAAAATTCCCAAAAGCATTCTACTCCTTTTTTACCCTCTTAGGCACATAGAACCAATCTTCAGGTTTGTACTTGGTACAGACAGTTGGAGAACTTCTAAGTCAAAAAACTTTAGGAGGTGAAATTAAACTTAGAGATATTAATTTACATAAAAGTAATTTGAATCATGGTTATTTGTGCTTTATGAACCATCCTCATGAGGTTGATTGTGTTTTTTTGCTTTTTAATCTGTGCATCCCATAGGTTTTTCTCTTGTATGGATAGTTCTATAAAATCTAATCAATGAGATGGTTTCCATATGATTTTGACTATATCCCCTCATGATAACCATGATTTTTTTCATGTTTAAATTTTATTTGATGAGCCAATCATCTCAAGTTTGTAGATTGGTATCGTATGAGATGATAGACAAGTTTCTAACATTTTTTAGATTTTCATAATTTGTCAATGGTTCCAAGGGATTGTGATGGTTTCATTTACATTTTTTCAAGGTTATATTTATTATTATTAACTTAAAAATTTAGTCTCCAAATCAATATTCATATTTTTCAAGCTCGTATGCCACACAAACAGTCACTAGACATCATTGTTTACCCTGTAGCATTTGTTTATAAAGGGTTTTCACATTGGAACATGTGTTTTGAGACTTGTATCAAGATTATCATAAATCCAAAATCTCATTTTATGGATTTATGTGGGTCTAGGTAGGTTTATGAGACCATTCATCAACATACTTTGTTCAAATTTAGTCCATTATACATTTACACAGTCACCTACCATTAATGACTATGTACACGTATCTCATGAAGGCCAACCATGTTGAAATGGTGTTTTAGACTAAGAAAAGTATTAGTAATAAAGAGAGTTATTAAAAATCATTTAAGGATCTCAAGACTCATTTGAATCTCATAAATCATGTTTTTTGCCTGTAATTCTCATTTTCTGCCTACACTATGGAATGTTCACTTGTAGGTGGTCTAAATAGAGAGCTAAGGAGTATTTTTGAGGTGTTATAAAAAGTGATGAAATTCCATTGAATTATTGATGATGTAGAGACCATGTAACACACATATAAATTTATAGATGGCTAAACAAATTTTAAAATCAACTTCAAAGGATGTGACTAAGAGTTAGGCCCTTTGTTCTCAAAAGTGTGATACAGAGGCCCAAAGTGTCTTACCAAAGCCTCATAATAGGGTTGCAAAGTGTTTTGAAGCATCTAAATAGCTTCATATTGTAGCCTCTAGTATAGAAAAGGATTTTAGTATTCTAGGGAGAGAATATGATTAGTGGATATATGGGCCAAAGTTACATATTTAAGCACTATTTCTAGTTAGTTTTATCTAGAGGATCATGATCCAAAAGAGACCTTCACCCAAGTTGCAAACTGGACCTTGACACCATAATTAAATGCTTCTAAATAGTTTAATAGAGTACTTATGACCTAATAATATCTTTAAAAGGTATGGTATAATATTTTTTCAACTCCCATACATACTTAAGGGGTGTCTTAAACCTTGAAATACCCACCTACAACTGGGTAAGTAGACAGTGAGCTAAAAGAATTGTCTAGGTGATGAGATAGCTAAGTAGGATGAGTGAAAAATTAAAAATATTTTGTAAAGTATCTTATAATATTATAAGATAACTCACAACACTATTATGCAACACCTAAGATAACACCAACTATAGGCACCTACCTCTTGAAAGCATTCACCTACTGTTAGTATCATTTCTTACATCATTCATGGAAAGGATTTAAACATGAATATACTAACCCTTTTAAATTTAATTGAATATAAAAGGCTTATAAAATGAAATATATCACATTTTTCAAAAGGAAATGTGTACTAGTAGGCCCTTTTCTTCAAAAAGTCAACTACTATTGACTGTCTCAGGGAGTGAGTAGAAAGGAATATGTCTGGGTGCTTGAAAAGCATGAATATGAAAAATATATGCCAAAAAATATTTAAAATTACATGAATAAATCTAATGGGACACAAAATATTCATTATCAAGCTTGAGTATGTAATATTATCTACAGGTGTCATTCAAAAAATAGGGACATAGTCAGGCAATTATACACAGTTTTGTGAATTCAAGTGTATGGAGGGGAGTATGTTAAAGGTTATAGGTATGAATTAATATTATGGAATATTAATAAAAAATATAAAATCCTAATGACACCATAATTATGCATACAAATAGAGAAAAGGGTGTAATTAATGCATAACATAGTTTATTCCTTAAACACTACACACAGTCCCTTCTCTAGGAAGTCTATCTTGGACTTGAGGATTTTAGATGGTCAAATGACCTATTAAAGGGTTTAATATTGGTATATATAACCTATAAAACCTATATAATCCCCTCAGTCATTAATTTGGTTTGGGGAAATAGGGGAATTTCCCTCTATTTAATCTCAGACAGAGGACACTCCCCTTATGTGCAAACTAATAAGTTTTGAGGAAAGGAAGTGAAAGGGAGAATATATATTTGTTTGAAATATTAAATAAGGGTTATTAATATGTAAAAAACCTAGGGAAATCATGGAAACATATCACAAAGAGGAAAAAACCCAATGGTATGATCTAGACCATCAAGTTTGCAAGTAGGCCCATTGGGCAGGGTTTTAGCCTAAAGCTAAACGGTAGACTAATGAAAATTCAAAACTTATTAGTGGGTCCCAATTTAAAATTAATTTTTTTTATATTAATTTTATAGGTGTTAAATATCTTGGTTTTTATAAAAAACTAGGAGAATCCATTTTAGGCTTTAAGGTGCAGACAGGTCTATGAGGCTTGGTTAATCCTAGTGCCCAATTAGGGGTATAACTTAATATAACCCTTGATATGATCATTATAACATATTTAAATATGTTTATATGATGAATTTTTATGTGTTAAATTTATTAATATGCATATGGGTCACAAAGGAGGTCATCTTTTGGATTAAAACTAACTCATGCCTATTGGAATGGGGAAAAGAGCTCAATAGGATAGGTTCAAATGCTCACATATTTCATGAGGATTTTCATGGAGGTCAAGTATTTTTATAGGAGTTATCAAGGTTCCTATACTATTCTCTAGTGGAATTTGTGGGCAACTTAAATATCTAACCTTTATGAACAAAGCTTAAGAGGTCAAACTGTCCAAAACCCTTACTAGTGACATGATTGGATAAATGATGTTGGAAATATAATATAATTGAATATTTTTCATATGATAAGGATTGGAAATTTTATAGGACTCTTTCAATCTCCTTTCCATACTTTTTAGTTTTAGATAACTATATGAATATGGTACAAAATAAGGTACTTTTGACTATTTTATGTGTTTTGCATGGTCCAAGAGGTTCCAAGAGATGAAAATAACATATATTGGAATAATAATTATTAATATAAATCCAAATTCAAATTTAATTCCTTGGAATAAATCTTAAGTTCCTAAACTAGATGCTTCATATCAGCCAGTCAAAACTAGCATAGTGATTAAATTAGTGAGAAGGGTGGAAGACTTCAAGTGAGGTGATTTTAAGGTGTGATTAATGATTATATGTACATAGAGGGTATTTAAAATTGTAATAAACTCCCTCATAATTATTTTCATGTGAAAATAAATCCAAATTTTGGGCCAAGTGTGTAGGGTGTATGAAAGAAGAGTTATTTGGACTACAGATGATGATGGCTCACTTCCAAATGATTCCAAATGACTAGGACTATAAATAATGAATTTAGAGGAATGTATAAAATCCTTAACCTTAGTTTAAATCATAATATTTATCCCTAATTAGTTTTTATAAATTAAAATAGGTCTAAATCATAATTTTCTAAGCTAGAATGAGGACTTTCATGCCACTTTGTAAGAGTTTCATGACTTGGAGAGCCACTTTTTCCTTATAACCTTGAATGGTTCATTTAAAATCCTCTTATCATGAACAATTAACTCATTTTATAATCTTTAAAATTTTCATTATGAACTTTGGACTTCTCTCTCTCTCTCTCTCTCAAGTTCTATAAAAACTAGCCTTTTTGGCTATTGTAATTGATGCTCTACCTGAGTATGGTGAAGCCCTACTCATTTTAATACCATTTTATCAATAATAATAATTTTTACCTCTTAATGAATATTCATATTATTTTTTTACTTTAATTTTTTATCTTGCTTAGTTAAGACTATGTATACCTTAACATGTTGTTTCATTGGTTCATCCTATTTATAGTTGGAAAGCTTCTTCTTGTAGGTCATGTGAAGTGTTCTAGTTAGTGTCAAGGTTTAGTGAGATAGTATATTTACTAGTAACATTCAAGGCTTCTTATATATTCCTCGTATCCTAAACATTCATCCATAACCTCATAATTTAATATTGATGTGAGAAGATGTGGATTGGAGAAGTGTATGTTTGGTTAATCTCTTGACTCATGTGTAACATGCAACTAGTTGGAAGTCATCAACATATTTGGTTTATCACATCCATTAGAATATTTTTCTTTCATATTTCTCTCTCCCTTAACCCCCGCCCCCAATTTTAGGTGTAGTTGTGATCCAAATTGGTACTTCAAGGGAACTAGCCCTATCTACAGATTCACCTCATTTATAGGCTATCTATAAGCCTAGAGGTGTTTCTATTGTACCACTTCGATGAGGAGATATAAGACATATCCTCAAAGGGTGAAAATACAAGTGATAATATTTTTTGGCATGACTAGTGGGAATCTTGTTCTAAGAGGTTGAAATATTTTAGGTGTTATCTTTTAATAATCAGCGTTTGGATGCATCTATCAAAGCATAAATGGTGACTCTAAAGTTACATCAGTTGGTCAATAAACTAAGGTATTCCTTTTGAATATTGTTAGTGATCATTCCTTGTGTTATTTTTTCCTAGTGAATTTTCATGTATGACCTTAGTGTTGAGTTTTATTTAACACAAGTTGGTGATGTTTATCCAACCTATGGCATTCCCTATCAACCTAGTTTTGACCCTTACCAATTCCAATATGATTCATGCCATCTCCAATATAAAAATTTACATCCTATTCAAGAAGTGTATCATCCTAGTCATGAAGTTTATCATCCCATTCATGAAGTGTACGATCCCTATAATCAACCTTCTCCATATCTTGCTCCTACTCAACCTAGTCACTTCTCAAGTCAATCCATTGCCACCTTCAAGAAAACACTTTTGGGTATGATAAGTACATGTTAAATATTTATACACAAAGAGGATATGTTCTATAGGTTCCTAGACATTTAAATCATAAGGTGAGAGATTAATTCGATTTGGTTAAAAGAGATTGGGCACCTATTGAGAGAGTAAATTGGTAAAGGCTCACAAGTGAGATGCTAGATGTGAGTGGCTTAGTTTATTCCTTAGAGGATAGGCTAGTAATTCATGAAATGAAGCCTCATAAAACATATTAGTATTCATATCCACTTCCCCAAGAGTGATATAAGTCATACTTAACTCCTACTCATGAGCCCAATCAAGCTTTAAAAAGTCATCATTTTCCCAATCAAGTAGAAGAGAGATTTGAGAAGAGAAACCTTATTTTTGAAGCTAATATTGATAGGAATATTTAATTGGATAATATTCATATGAATCATTATATGTCATTAGAAAAATAAGTGGAATTCAATACCTCATTTCCCTCTCTAATTACATCCTTACCTCAAGAAGTGACCTCTAGATATGAGATTCCAAGTTAGAGACAAGGTGGAAAATCCAAGCCTAAGGAGATTCCAAGTTTCTTGAGAACTTCACCCACTCCTCAAATTGTATCACCACATCAAGAGAATAATTCTCATCCTAACATCCTAAGTTGGAATAAGATACTGGAATCATGGGGAAATAAAGATGATAAAATCATTGATAAAGAGTCCAAAGTTGAGAATGAAGTTGATCCTTTACAAATCCTTCCCACCATTCCTCAAGTGACTCCTTATTTTCCATGTTATCCATTTTATATTCCCTATCCTCATGATGATGATTATCAACTTCAAGAGATAATTTTTCAAGATAACCTAGCCAATAAAATTAAATATTTTGAGTCAAGGATGAAGTTGCTAAGTCAAAGTGTGATGGAAGGTTTAGACCCAAAATAATATCCTATGCTTAAACACGCCCCATCTAACCCCCCTCAAGAGAGTGCTCAAGTTGAATTAGATGTGAATTAAGTGACTATCAAGTGTAAGGAAGATAACCAAGCTATCTAAGCCCAAGGTCTACCTCCCCTTCATCAAGAGCTCCCAAAAGAACCCCCTACAATGCATTCTCAATCTGATTTTGAGCCCTATGTTCTACCTCCACAAACTAGTTCATCTTGTCCTCACCCAATCACCCTTTGCCTTGATGGACCTATGGTATGGGAACCTAAATAGGAGAATTTTGTTGAGGAAAATTCAAAAATCTTGCTTGAATAAAGTGCAACTCCTTGGCAGCCTCATTGGGTTAGGTCACTGGATTTCAAGATGCCTAGTCTTGGCATCACCAAGAAAGAGAAGGAGATGGAAGATCTTTCAGCCTTTGATAACCAACATCAGATTATGATAACTAAGATACAACTTGAAAAACCTTAAGAGGTCCCAAATTATGAGGAAGAGGTGAGCCCTTGTGTTAAAGAGGTAATATTGGATGAAGTCCTTTTGGATTCTAAGGAAGAGGATGAAGGAGCTTATCTTATTATTTCCATTCATGATGATGATCAAAAATAAGATGAGGAATTGTGGAAATAGTTTGAAAAAAATTTCAATGAGTTTGAGTCTCTCAGGGGGTATAATATTTCATTATAGCTAATTACAAGTGATGATGAAAAAA
Source organism: Torreya grandis (assembly GCA_037957365.1). Lineage (NCBI taxonomy): Eukaryota > Viridiplantae > Streptophyta > Pinopsida > Cupressales > Taxaceae > Torreya > Torreya grandis. The sequence continues at coordinate 3,209,158 of JARHVA010000580.1, read as the reverse complement.
ATGACATTGTCCAACATGTCATATATGAGTAATATAAAAGTACACATCAGCATTTGTAGGTCAAGACAAACTTCTTTTATCCTCAATCTTTAGAAAAAAAAGAAACCATTCCTCTTGAAACCATGCCTACAAAGAAGATGAAAACTGATCATGAGATGAAGAGTGGGAAGCAATATGAGGTATGTATACAAGATCAAGAGTAATATATCTACATTGGAGACCTATTTGAATGTGGAATAATTGAGAACATAGTAGGTGTGGCACCAAAAGTAGGTCTGATCTATCAAGTGTTCAATATAAAGAGTAACATGTTTGGCACCATGATTCATCTCATGAAGAAGGGATGCAAGAAACTTTACTTTTGATCATGAAAAGTGAGGTACGATTTATTTTTAGTGTTAGATAGTTATTTTCTTCTTATTATTCCCCTAAGTTCTTTGATCACATGTGTGTGTGTGTGTCTTGTTAGTGTGTTTGCTTTATTTGGTGTGTGTCGTTTATTTTGTGTGTTTCAGGTAATCAAATGGTCTTGTCTTGATCAAATCCTATGATCAAATTTATCCTTGTTTTGTTTCAAAATTAATATGAATATATAATCCCAATGGACTAATAAGGCTACTGGTTTAGTTAGTATAGCAGGCATACCACCCCTATGAGTCACTAATTTGTTGACCAAATTTGACCTTTTAGGTCAAATTGGGACCTTTATAGATATAAACCTAAGTTATAGGTGTTTTAAGGAGTCTAATATCATGTCATAAGCTATATCATAGGTCATTTAATGATATTTAATGTCATATTAGCCTTATTCATTAGTCTTTTAGTCCTTTTATCATTTTGAGTCGTTTTGAGCATCAAAATGGGAATTTAATGACTTGTACAACCTCCTAGGGAAATATTAAGGTGTAAAAAGGTTTTGTCACGTTCCATGTGTCCTATTATGTCTTAGGTAAATATTTCTAACTTAAAGTGGTAGGTGATTCAAAAGAAAGAGTAGTTTTTTTAGGAAAAGAGAATAATTTGGCACTTGTACAGCCCATGGGGAAGTGTGCAACATGGGATAAGGTCATTAAATGAATATTAAAATTCATTATATCCATATAAGTTATTTATATGCTTTTAAGTTCTAAAAAAGGCCCAAAACCATTCTACTCCTTTTTCACCCTCCTAAGCACACATAACTAGTCTTCAGGTTTGTACTTGGTACATACAATTGAAGAAATTTTAGGAAAAAAACCTTTGGGAGGTGAAATGAAAATTAGAGAGATTCATTTACATAAAAATATTTTTAATAATGGTGGTCTATGATTTATGAACCATCCTCATGAATCTGACTATGTTTTTTTCTTATTAATTTGTACATCCCATAGGTTTTGATCTTGTATGGATAGTTACATACAATACAATTGTTGAGATGGTTTAAAAATGATGTTTGATATATATTATCATGTTATCCATTCTTTTTTTCATGTTTAAATTTTATTTTATAATCCTATCATCTCAGGTTTGTAGATAGGTCTCATATGAGGTGATAGATAGGTTTCCACCATTTCCTAGATTTTCATACTTTGTCAATGGTTCCAAGGGATTGTGATGGTTTAATTTCCATGTTTTAAAGGTTTTCATAATTAATTTTACCTTCCAAATTTATTCTAAAAATCAATCTTCATAGTTTTCAATCTCATATGCCACATAAACAGTCACTAGACATCATTGCTTACCTTGTAGCATTAGTTTGTAAAGGGTTTTCACATTGGAATAGGTGTTTTGAGGCTTGTAAAAATATTATAATAAGTCAATAAACTCATTTAAGTGATTTATATGGGCTTATTTAGGTTCATGATGCAATTAATCAACATACTTTAATCAAATTCTATCTATTATACTTTTACACAGTCACTTGCCATTAATGACTATGTACAGGTATCTCACGAAGGCCAACTAAGTTGAAATGGAATTTTGAGACAAGAAAAGTATTTTTAATGAATATACTTAAATTAAATCATTTAAGGATCTCAAGACTCATTTGAATCTCATATATCATATTCTATGCCTGTAATTCTCAATTTCTACCTACACTGTGGAATGTTCACCTACAGGTGATCTGAACAGAGAGCTGAAGTGTCTTGTTGAGGTGTTAGAACAAGTGATGAAATCCCCTTGAATTAATAATTATTTAGAGACCATGTCAGGCCCATATAAAGTGATATATATATATATATATATATATATATATATATATAAATTTGAAAACTAACTTTAATGGATGATGACTGAGATTCAGGTCCCTTGTTCCCAAAAGTGCAAAATAAAGGCCTAAAGCATTTTACCAAAGCCTCATAATAGGGTTAAAAAGTGTTTTGAATCATATGAATAACTTCATATTGTATTCTCTAGAATATAAAATTATTATACAAAGTTTGGGAGAGAAGATGATCAGTGGAGATTGATTTTTAGATGGGCCAAAGTTGCATATTTATGCACTATTTTTAGTCAGTGTTATCTACAAGACTATGACCCAAAAGAGACCTTCTTCACCCAAGTTACAAAATGGACCTTTACAATATATTTGAATGTTTCTAAATGTTTTAATGGAGTAATTATGACTTAATATTATCTTGAAAAGGGATGGTATACTATTTTTTCAAATGCCATACATACCTATAGGGGTGTTTTAAACCTTGAAATACCCACCTACAATTGGATAAGCAAGTAGTGAGCTAAAATAATTATTTAGGTGATGATATAGAAAATTAGGGTGATATAAAAGGTCCAAATCATTGGTATATGATCTTTGAATATTTTAAGATAACCCACGACACTATTAAGTAACACCTAAGCTAGCACCACCTATAGGTACTTACCTCTTAAAAACTTTCACCTACAACTAGTACAATTTCCTACATCATTCATGGAAAGGATTTAAACATGAAGATAATAACCTTGCTTATTTTAAGTGACTATAAAATGATTATAAAAGTAAATATATCACATTTTTCAAAAGGAAATGTGTACTAGTAAGTCCTTTTCTTCAAAAGAAGTCAACTACTATTGGATGTCTCAAGCAACAAGTAGAAAGGAGAGTGTATAGGTGTTTAAAAAGCATGAATATGAATCATATATGCCAAAATAGATGTAAAATTACCATAATAATTATAATGGGGCCCAAAATCATCATTAGAAATCTTGAGCATGTAAGATTATCTTCATGTGTCATTCCAAAAATAGGGACATAGTTAGGCAATTATACACAGTCTTATGAATTCAAGTGTATGGAGGGGAGTATGTTAAAGTTGGAGGTATGAATGAAGGTTATTTAATATTTATAAATATTATAAAAACATATTGACACCATCATGATTCATAAAAATAGATAAAATGGCTTAGTTAATGCATAACATAGTCCATTCCTTAAACATTGCATGTTGTCCTTTCTCTAAGAAGTCTGTCTTGGAATTTGAGGCTTTTCAAGGGTCAAATGACCTATTAAAGTGTTAAATATTGGTATATAGAACATATAAAACCTATATAATCCGATAAATCATTAATTTGGTCTAGGTAAATAGGGGAAGTGACCTTTTTTTATCTCAGACAGAGAGTACTCCCTTTATGTACAAATTGACAAGTTTTGAAGAAAGGAAGTGAATGGGGGAATATGGAGTTATTTGAAGATTTAAATAACGTGTATTAATATTTAAAAAACCTATTTAAATAATGGAAACATATCAAAATAAGGATAAACCTAATGGGATGATCTAGACCATCAAGTTTGCAAGTAGACCCATTAGACAGGGTTTTAGCCTAAAGCCAAATGGTAGAATAATGACACTTATAACCTTAGTAGTGGGTTAAAATTAACTATGAATTTTTTTTAGATTCATTTCATATGTTTTAGAGATATTTTTTTATACATAGCTATGATAATCCATTTTTGGCTTTAAGGTGTAGATAGGTCTATGAGGCATGGTTTATACTAGTGCCCAATTGGGGGTACAAATTTACTTACACATTGAGATGAAAATTATAACCTATTTAAATATGTTTATATTATGAATTTGGATGTGTAAAATCTATTAATATTCATATGTGTCACAAAGGAGGTCATATTTTGGCTAAAAACTAACTCAGGCTTGTTAGAATTAGGAAGAGAACTAGATAGGAGAGGTTCAAATGCTCACATATTATCTAATGTAATTTGACCCATGATTTGCATAGAGGTCAAGGAATTTTATAGGAGTTATAATGGGTCATATAATATTCTCTAATGTAATTTTTTGGAAACTTAAATGTCTAACCTTTATGAACAAAGCTTAAGAGGTCATATTGTCCAAAACCCTTGCTAAACACTTGTTAGTGACCCGATTGGATAAATAAGGTTGGAAAGATAATATAATGGAATATTTTTCCAAATATTAGGATTTTAAATTGTATAGGACTCTTTTATGATCCTTCCCATAATTACGAGTTATATGAAACTATATGGACAGGGTACAAAATAAGGTATTTTGACTATTTTTTAAGTTCCAAGAGTTTCCAAGAGATGACAATCACATATATGGGAATATTAAGATTTAATATAATTAAACATTCCAATTTAATTCCTTGGAAAAACTCCTAAGTACCTAAACCAACTTCTTCATCATAGCCAATCAAAACTGGCATAGTAATCAAGCTAGTAAAAAGGTTGGAAAACTTCAAGTGAGGTGATATAGGTTGTCTTTGATGCTTATAATGCCATGGAGGGTCTTAAAAATTTTAATCCACTCCCTCAAACTAATTTTCATGTAAAATAGAAGCCAATTTTGAGGCCAATTATGCACGGTGCATGAAATAAGAGATATTTGGACCACAGATGATGAAAGCTCACTTCTAGATGGTTACAGATGACTAAGACTTTAACCAATGAATGTAGAGGCATGTATAAAATCCTTCCCATTTATTCCAATCATAAAACCTATCCCTATTTAGTTTTGTGTTTTTAAACAAGTCCAAATTATAAAGGTAATTTTTTGAGCCAGAATGAGGACTTTCATGCCATATTGTAAGAGTTTCATGACTTAGAGAGCCACTTGTTCCTTATGAATTTTCATGGTTCATCCCACATCCTCTTCTCATGAATAAGTAACTCTTTTTATTATCTTGAAAAGTATCCTTATGACCCTTGGATTTCTCTTTTCTCCTCTCTAAAGTTTTATAAGAACTAGCCTTTTTGGCTATTGTAACTGATGTTCCACCTATGTGTGGTGAATCCCTACTTATTTGAATACCATTGATAAATAATAATAATAATAATTTTTACCTCTTCATAAATATTCATAATGTGTTTTACTTGAATGTTGGATATTTCTTAGTGAAGACTATGGATTCCTTAGAATGTTGTCTCATTCTTTCATCATATTTGTAGTTGGAATGCTTCTTCTTGCAGGGAATGTGAAGTGTTCTAGGAAGTTTCAAGGTTGAGTGAGTTAGTATATTCACTAGTTCCATTCAAGGCCTCTTGTCTAGTCCTCCTATTCTAAACATTCATCCATAACCTCATAATATAAATTGATGTGAGAAGATGCAAATTGAAGAAGTGTATTTTTTGGTTAGTCTCTTGGTTTCATGTGTAACATGTAGTTGTTTGGAAGTCATAAAATTATTTGGTGTATCACCTCACTTAGAATAGTTTTCATTCAATTTTCTCTCTCCCTTTCCCACCCCAAAGTTTAGGTCTAGTTGTGATCCAAAGTGGTACATGAAGGGAGATATCCCTATCTAGAGATTCACCTCCTTCATAGGACACCCACAAGGTTAGAGGTGTTTCAATTTTTCCACTTGGATGAGGAGAGCTAAGACATCTCCCTAAATGGTGTAAATACAAGTGACAATACTTATGATTTTGATAAATTGGTGAGGATTGATATCTAGGTTAAATGTTCCTTAATATCTTAAACCTTGTTCTAATCTAAGTTTGGTTCTATTAGGATTTGCATATGTTGAGTGAAAGTATGAATCATTAGAGGAAACAATAAATTAATTAATGTATAATATATTTGAGATGTAAGGTGATAATATATTAATTCATTAATGTATAATGTTGACAACCACATGAAATAATAAATTCATATTGTAAAATTAATATTTTGCATATACATAACCTAAACATATTATTTAATAAAGGTAAAATTTTAAACAATTACAATATAACACGACTATTTTAAAATAATACAATAATGTAATTTATGAATCCTTTAAATTTACATAATAGAACATTTTACATGATTTATGATACAAATAATAATATAAAAAATCAATTGTAAAATTGAATGTTGAAACTTACATACTAAATTTAGGTAGCCTAAACAGTTTTCTGGTAGCACCTTCTTCATAATTGTCTTTTGTTTGTATTGTATGGGATGTATATAGAGAATTAATATCTAGATTATTTGTGTCATTTATTGTATTAGTCACTCCTCTTCTTTGACTGAGTGAATTCCAAATTTTAATTGTTCTATCATAGGGAAATGCATCCACTAGATAACATGAAACATACAATCTCAAACATGTCTCTAGATTTTAATCCAATGTGCTATAAAGTTTTGATTTAACAAAAAGTTAGTACTTAAAGAATAATATTGCTTAGGATGAAGTTTATGACCAAGGATGATTGTATGAAGATTAAACATTTGAGAAATGCTAAAACCTTGCTAATTTTGGTTCCATACCTTTGATAAAAGCTAAGTATACTTAAAAAATACAAAAAATAAGAGGTTTTCTAAAATTTTGAATACTTTCTAAACAAAGGTGATTTTGGTAACCTCCACTAGGGCTATAAACTACCGGTTGATAGTAGATCAAGGCCTTGAGTAGATCTAAAGGTATCTCTATCTAGGCTATGTATGCCTATCTAGTAACAAAGTATTACCCAAGCCTTCCCTATTTAAAAATCATGATTATTAATGAATATATAAATATGCTATAAGTCAATGTTAATGATTAAGGTCATGAAATATATAAGTTTTTCTCTAAATTCCATGGAAATCAATTAAATAATAAAATCACACATATAACATGACTAAGTTTTGATGTTTGATCCTAATTCTCCATCTATAAGACTTATTTTAATCATGAATTGATCTTAATAATGGTACTTGATCATGTGTAATGAGCATTCTGGTTATTAGTTCAAACCAAAATTACCTGAGTTCTAACATTTTGTAATGTCTCCCCCAAAATTCTCCATTTTTTGAGATCAACATAAGCTCATTTTTAAAAAATGAGGACCCTTATTCAAATTATGCAAATTTGTGCTTTAAATTGAACATCTTACTTAACCAAAGTGTATTATTTGAATATCATCATTCTCATATAATCTTCATTTGAGTATCATCCACACCACTAGATTAATTGACATGCTTGGAAATAGTCCTTGTTTTAATTCATCTAATGTTTCTAATGATTTCTTCATGTGTTTTCAGATTACAAGTTTAATGGATTCCCATTTGAGTGAATATCCAAAAAATTCTAATCTAATATGTTTTAGCCTAGGTCCTTTTGAAATAGATTCAAATTTGCGTGGGAACACTTTATTATGTCTCAAACTTAGTTTAAATTTTATCCTAACTTTTTAACATGTTTATTAAAATGACTAAAAACTTAGTCTAAAAATTTATCCTAAGTCTCTTTATACTTCTAAGCCCTTAGTTTATTTTCATTGCCCATAGGAATGAATTATTGTGAGGATGCCAAGTATTATGATATTGGTAACTCACATCAAAGATCAATGATACATAGGCACCCACTTGGTTTAAATTGTTAGAACTCTTGAGATGAAACATGAGAGTGACAAGTGTCATGATATCAGGGGTAGATCAAAGATATAATGATGAATGAAGAGCCATATTGTTAGAGAGCCTACAAAGGAATACAATAAGGATAAGTCATATAATCTCGGGAAGTGATCTCATAGATCGATGGCCCACATTCAATCTTGAGTATAAAAAAGGTGATCAATGATCTGTGTTACTTCATACATCTAGAAAATCAATGGTGTGAATAGAGGTGGACTTTTCAAAGGGCTCGAACCAAATATGGTGGTGACACATGTCATAATTATGATAAATTAGATGGAGATCAACAAATAGCATTCAAGCTTCTAGATCAAAATCGATGGTGTAGAGTAGGTTAACAATTCAAACAACCCATATCTAATGAGAGGATGCAATGTGGCACAAAGGCATTAAGTGATGAAATGTGTTTGCAAGGTACTCGGAGATCCCATGGAGCTACCAAGTGTCATACCCTCATAAGCTAAAATAGAAGATCAATGTCCCATAAAGAAGTCAAGGCTAGAGGACTTTACGATAGATTAATGGTATGATTTAATCAATCTTCAAGATTATATGAGGTATTGACATGTTTCCAAAAATTATAAACCATCATATTTTAAATAAATGAACATCATGACATGGCAATACCATATAAGTAGACTACGCCAAATTAGGAAATCTTGTGGGAATAGCACATGAATGGTATAAATGTGTAAATAAAATGAAATCTAAGTCATAGGAACTCATTGTTTGATATTTTACCACCATTAAAACCCTGTATAAACCTTCAAAAATCCCTAAGGTGGGTGAATTACCATAAATTGTCTCTAGAATCACTATAATTAAATATAAATAGTTACATTATCATCTCCAATTTGATAATTCAATCAATATTATAGAAATGGACACCCATAATCATGTTTCAAAGCAAGATGTGGATATATATTTAATAAAAAAATTAGAAGGTCATGTGTTCAAGGACATGGAGTTTGTAGTAGTTTCTTTAAACATAGGGGATAACAATTGTTCTAAATTATTTTGGACAATTGAAAACCAACCAGTGATCACCAAAGAAGGAAAAAAGATTCTATCTAAAAGAATTCTCTATGATGACATTGTAACAATACAAATGTCTAGACTTCACTATGCAGCTACAAAACCTGAGGTACTTCACTGTATTTATATTCTTTGTCCTAATTTTAAAGAAGTTAAGATAGATAAGGGCATGTTAATCAATAAACATAATCAAAGGAAAGTTGTTTATAGTTACCTAATTGCCATTAAGTCCTATTAAAAGCTCCATAAACCCCAAATTTACTTTACCTCAATTAACTCATGGGCTAAGGAACACAATTTGATGGATACCCCAGCCATGTGGTTAGAATTTGGTAACCAAGTTGTTGTGGACCTTGATAAGAAAATTTGTATCAGTAAGTTTAGACTAGGGGTTAGGATGGTAATGACAATGTTGAAAAATATCTATGGATGTAAAACCACAAATAATGTTGATCCTATTGTCACTTGTGTTTTCATCCTTTGAGGAGATGTCTCAGCTCTCCTCATCTAAGTGGTACAATTGAAACACCTATAGGTTGTGGGTAGCCTAAGAATGAGGTGAATCTATATATAGGGCTACCTCCCTTTATGTACAACTTTTATATTACTAATAAAAATATGATTGTAAGGAAAATGGAGAGAAAAATGAAAGTAAACTGTCCTAAAAGAGGTGATACACCAAATTTATTTATGAATACCAATCAACTGCATGCCACACATGAGACCAAGTGACTAATTAAACATACTCTTCTCTAATCTAAATCTTCTCACATAAGTATCTCATCATGAGGTTGTGATGAGTTTTTATTCTATGAGGAATAAAAAAGAGGCCTTTAATAACACCAATGAATATAATATACTCACTCAAACTTGACACTTCACAATAATACATTACATGACTTGTAAGAAGAAGCTTTCAAACTACAACTAGGTATGAGAATGAGACAACAATTCTAATGAAACAATAGTTATCACTAAGAAAAATCAATAATTCAAGTGAACACACTAAGAATAGTAATAAAAGAGGTAAAATTCAGTAGTCTTTATTTATCCATGGCATGCAAATGAGCATGGCTTCTCCATACTTAGGTGGATCATAATTTTTGAAGGCCAAAATGGATAGTTCTTATAGAACTTGAGAGAGAAAAGAGGAGAAAGAATTAAAAAAGTCAAAAGGACACTTGTAAATATGATAAATTGAGTTCCTTTTGCATTATAAGGGAATGTGAAATTGATCATGCAAATTTAGGAATCACAAGTGTCACCCCAAGTCATGAAACTCTTGAAATGTGGAGTGAAATTCCCTTTGTTGGCTTAAAAAACTACCTTATGATTTAGCCCTATTTGAACACCCTAAAATAACTAGTGATAGGTTTAATGATTAGAATAATAGGTAAGGGTTTTATAAATGCTTATCCATGTATTGGTTGTATTCGTAGTCATTTGGAATCTTTTGTAAGTGAGTCATCACTACAAAAAATCAAAGAAATTCCTCTTTCACACACCTTTCACACTTTGCTTCCAAAAGGGCATAATTTTTCCATGAAAATTTGTGTAAGGGAGTGTATTAAAATTTTAAATACCTTTCATGGTTTTATATACATTATTCATACATGAAAATTAGTTTACTTGAAGCTTTTCACCCTTCTCACTACCATGTTCACTATGCCAATTTTGACTAGCTGAGATAAAAGCTGTCGTAGAAAAACTTAGGATTTTTTATGAAGCATGAAATTGACATGTGGATTTATAAAAAGTATTTATATTTCTCCCAAAGTTTATCTCATCTCTTGAAACCTCTTATAACCTACATAATGCACAAAATAGTAAAAAATACCCCATTTTATACTCCATCCATATAATTCTCTATAACTCAAAAGGATGGTGAGGAGAATAAGAGATTATTATGTAAGGTTAAATCAATTTCATTATCATTTCAACCCACTTGGATATACCTCAAACCTCATTTTCCCAATCAGGTCCTTACTAAGGGTTTGCAAGGGGTTTTATTGATTTAGGCTCTTAGGCTTTGTTCTTAAAGCCCTGACATTATAAATACCAAAAAATTCCAAAAATACAAAGTTAAAGACCATTTTAAACACTTCAAAACTTCTTATATCCCCATACACATCCTTCAAGGATATATAATCAGTTTAAATTAGCCTATGGAGCTTGCTTCTCCATTCCCTGTAGACTAGGACTATCTTTGAGCCAAAAGTGGATTTATTTGTGACTCCATACAATATATATGATTTAAAACACCTAATTTCACCCTAGGAACATGGTTAAATCCATTGGAGTGTTCATTTAATATTAGAAATGAATCTGACCTTTCATTTGGGCTCTAGGCTTAATCATGCTTGATAGGCCTACTTGCAAACTTAGCCATCCAAACCATCTTGTTTGGTTCCTTCCTTATATTAGGTGTTTATATTATTATTTTTAAGTTTTTTAAAACTTATCACACCTCCTATAAATTTTCACTCATCTTCTAGTTCATCTCTTTCTCTCCTTTCCTCAAGACTGCAGGCTTTACTCATAAAGGTAGTGCCCTCTGTCTGAGATAAAATAGATGTCACTTCCTCTATTTTATCAAACCAAATAATAATTTTAGGATATTATATAGGATTAAAATACCTTATAAATATATTTTAATCCATTTTTAATCTCATATGACCTTCTAAAATCACTAAAAACTAAGACAAATTGCTAACAAAAGACTGTGTGCAGGATTTGCACTTTAGACAGTGTATTGCATCATTAAGATATCTTATCTGATTATTTTCCCTATCAATGCCATATATATGCCATCTTATTCATAATGAAATAATTATTGTTCTGATTAATAATTTCAACTCTCCATATACCCCTTTTCATAATTGACTGGTCAAGATAATATTCCATCTCTGACTGTGTTTTTCTTATTATACTATACCTGTAGGTGTAGTTACATGCTTAGGATTTGAAGATAGTATATAGAGATTAATTGAAGATTTTAAGGTTAATATATATTGGTTTTGACCCATTTTTCATCTTGATTATTCTATACCTTATAAAAAATAGAGTCCCTTTGATCTCTGCCTCTCACAGTCAACTATAGTTGACTATGTGGGGTCCTGTAGGTGAACTATATGATCTAGCCTTGAAGACAATGAATAAAATACTCATTGAAGTTATTTAAACCATATTTTAAATTAATTTTTTCCTTTTATTCTTGGTTTTAGGTTTATGATCAAGGCTATCTAACCCACTTTTCATTTTAATCCTACAACTAGTCTGTAGGTATACATTTTGTAATGACAAGGAGGCCTTTAAGTGGCCATGGGAGACAAAGAACATTGTATTATAATATTTAAGTGTCCATTATGTCATGATTACTCCTTTAAAATATTTTAAACCATTCAAACATGGTGTCATGGTCAATCTTTCCAACTTTTAAAACAAGGTTGCTCAAAGACTCAAAATCATATAGATGTTATTGATTGAGTTTAGTGTATAAAAACACAACTTTGGGCCTCCCAAAAACAAATTTAAACTGATCACATACCCTCCAAACATTGTATAACTATTTTAATATGTAGGGTATATAATTTAAGGTCATTTTTATGTATCAAAATATTTGGTGACTCTATCATGTGACCTTTATGAAAAGGCCAGGTGATTTATTTTACACTTTTAGGGAAAAGAGCCCTAAACATAGTCATTTGACCCTAGAAAGTGATCTACATTTTAATCTACAAATTTAACACTAAAAGTAGGTATTTTATAATAAAAAACACATAATAGGACTTTAATAAAGTTTTATCATGCTTTAGCTTCACCATATAAGCACCTTCATGACTCTATGGTGTCACCCGTAGGTGAACATTCTCATGTACAGGCAACAAATGTGAGTTTAGGTAGTATGCATTATTTGTGAGTTTCAATGAAGTTTGGACCTTTTAAAAAGGTTACAAATATAATATTCTTACCATAAAAAAATTTATTATCTTAGATACTCCCTTTCAATTATGATCGGCCTTCATGAGATACCTATACATGTTCATTAATGGTGGGAGGTTGTGTGCATATTAAAACCTACATTCTCATGCTTTCATACACTATTTAATGAAATCCAATTCATTACCCATGTGATAAAAATGTGTCCATCACCATAATAATATTTTTTAATCTCTTATGAACGTGTTAAATCCCTAACACAACTCATTCAAATGATGTATATGAAAGTCATAAAGTAGATTGACTGTATGTTGTCTTATGACTACACCTTCATGGAGAATTAATTGGATAATGAGCCTAAAATTTAAGGGAAACAAAATTTAAAACATTAAGACAAACCATCACCATAACTTAAAACCATTACCAAGACTTGAAGATGTTAGAAGTGGTAGAAACTTACCTGCTATATAGAATGGGTCTAGTCTGCAAACTTGAGGTGATTGGCTCTCTAAATCCACTCTAAACTTGAAAAAGGGATGGGTAAAACATGAGAAGAGATTAAAATACCTATAAAATATATTATAGTATCTTTATTATATAAACCTGTTCAAACCAAATTAAAACCTATAGGGTGCATAGATTAACAAGTAAATTAGATAGTCTAACCTCTTAGGAATGGTTCATAAAGCATAGGTCACCATTACTTTACAACCAAACATAAAATTGAATATGAATTATTTTAGAATATACCCATAGGATAATTTTTTCTAAAACCTCTCTTTCTAACTATACCAAGTACAAGATTGAAGACCATTTTTGCTTGACAAGCCTAGTGAAAGGAGAGATAACTAGTTTTCTTCATTTATTTGAGATTCCAATCAAACTAATCACTGAAATAAGTGTTTGGAAGACCAAGAGACACTACTAAAGTTTTCTCAGATATATGAAGTCATATAATTATGTACACCTCATTAAATAATTTTTTTTCCCAAGAAAAATGCCTTTTCTTCTGAAGAACCTACCGATTTTTAGTTAGAAATGGTTACTTAAGACTTATTAGGACAAATGGGAAATAAAAAAACCTTTTGAAACTTACCCATTACCTAGAGAGGTTGTACAACTCATATAATTCTCTATTTTAACCCCCAAATAAGTAAAAAAGACATAAATATTGAATATGACAAAGATCAAGGCTAATGTGACATGAAATGACCTTAAATGACCTATAATACACCTTATGACATAATATTAGACCCCTTAAAAACCTTAAAAACAATTTTTTACCTACTTGTAGGGTCAAATTTGGTCATCAAATCCTATGTGGGTACCAGTGGTGTATTTAATTATTGAAAAAGTAATAGTTCCTCCATTGGGTGAGATAATTAGTATCTCCTTAAGAAAAAAATATATACAATTAGGGATAAGAAGAAGAATGAGTTTTTTATGATGTCTTATCTCCTAGATTCCCTATGTGAAACTACAAAGATTCCAAATCAAAGGGAGTGGTCTCTAAATGGCACCCAGACCATTTCCCAATACTATTCTAAGTTGCACATTTATAAATATAGGGATCACATTCAATTTATCTATGATTATGTCTATTTAGACTTGACTAAAGCTATAACTATTATACCAATGTTGAGAATTAGTACTTTGATTAAGAAATCTATTAAAGAAATGGGGGATATGTGGTTGTACCTTGACTACATTGTCGTAAAGATTAAGGGAACTCAAAATGATCCTCTCAAGCTACCCATTCATGTACCTAATAAACTAGTAGAACAAGAGGTAGCATACCAATTATTTCATGATATATAGTGTGTGTGCAAAACTAAAAGGAAGGGTCTCCTACACAGTTTTCCTATGCAAATTGGTAAGACCATGTTCAGATAGTGGGATCATATTGAGGTTGAATCAAAGCATATGGTATTCTTTAACCTAAAAATGTATGATTTTAGACAATGGGACCCATATGGGAAGGAAAATGAACATTTAAAACTCAAGGTTATTTTGAATGTGTCATATGAACATGAACCTAGTTCATTTGATTTCATATACATTAAAGCATCCTCCTACTTTGAAGTAACTATAAGGTTAAAGGAACACAACATAAGACCTGACTCTATATTACAAAGAGATCAAAAGATAGATTACAGGTAGAAATTGGGCCCTAAATAGTATCACTTGATTGATGTTGATCCTCCCAAGCTTCCCTCAATAGAGACACAAGCCAAGAAAAGGCCAAATGAGATTGATTAAATTTCAATTCTTAAATATTATAAGGTAGTAGAACATGAGTTACCACAACAAGAGGTACATGTAATATCAGTTTACCCTAATGTTTCTATTGAGCATGCATTGAAAATGTTATCCATGGCTTATGATACATACTCAGATGTGGAAGAAGTAAATGTAGAAGAAGAGGATAAGAAGGATAAAGGAAAGTCATTAGAATTGATGGTAATTGAGCCTCTTAAAAGAAAAGTAAAGATGGGCATTGTGCTAAAAGTGAAGAAATCCAAAGTGACTATCACTACCCCTTTAAGTGAAGTCAATATGTTCAGTGAATAAAACATATTGTATTGACCACATCTCCCTAAGTGGTTAATTTATGAACTAAGAATAGATATGTTTCCCACTTATCATCCATGGGCTATGGTGAAATCCACTAATATATATATGGATCAAGAAATGAAACCATGGATAGTTGCTTTATAGGAAGAGGAGGCAAGCAAATTGGCTATTCTAAGCCTTTCAATAGGCCAATAATAAATAGAGGTCCCAATCCCACATGTGACCCAATCTGCCATTGCATTCAAATTTGATCCAGAGACTACTAGATTACAAAGAGTGACAAAGAAAAGGGTCATGACATGAGGTGAAGAAATTGTGTATCAAATAGTTGAGCCATTGACTAGTTTGACTTGGAAGCAAGGATAGAGGCCTGGTAAAGATCCTATTTTTAAGGAATAAGTTATGGAATTAGCTCAAGCACAGATAAAATAGTTGCAATTTGATATCAAGTGGGTAAATCAATAAAAGAAGAAATTAAAAGAGTAATCCAGTTTGTCTATTCCAAGAGATATGATAAATAAGTTTGAGGTAACCATGTATTGTATATTCATCTCCTTGAAGGCAATAAATTCCAAGTAAGATATAGTTAATAAACAGGGTACTGTGGCTTCAAACCAAGTTGGTCAATGGTAAGCTTCAACCAACAAAGTGAAATATTTCATCAATGTTTTGATAAAGGACCTAATTCTAGGGTTCAAAATAGTTAGCTTGGCACACTTGAATATGGCTATGGCTATATTGATAGAGGAGATCAAATATTCGAACAAATGGTCCAAGTGGGAGATCTTACTAGTGATCTCAATAAATTGTAAAATAGGATGATGCACATACTTGGGAGCCTAATAGAGGATCCAACTATGCTTAGTCCTATGGGCTTGATCATGGTTAAGGATTTCAAGCACAAGGCAACTCAGTTCATGTAAGAAGTAAAGAATCAAAGCCAAGGCAAAACAAGGGTAGATAATAAAAGGATCTTGGATATGATATTATTTTTAGAAGAAAGGATTGGAGATGCAAGGAGCATCAAGAAATATTTGGACAAGGATAACAAGGACCTCAAAGGCTTAGAAGATCCAAAAAAGGAACTTTTCATGTAACCCATCATCAACCTTAGGCTGATTGATGAACAACATAATGAAGTAATGAAGATCTTGTAGTAGAGACAAAGGATTACAACATGTGCTTCTCAAAGTCAAATTTGTTAACTTTAGCATATTATTTTATATCTAAACATGTATATCATTTTGGAAAAGTAATATTATTTTTGTAAAATCATGTGCATCTTGTAAAGTGCATTACTTATAGGTCAATCCCTTTAGAAAGTATTACTAGTTCTAGAATATTATAGAAGGATAGTTGTCCTTAACACTTATACGATTGTCATTTGATATGACTGACCAACATATGTCCTTAGTATTCTATAAAAGGGGTATTATCATTTTTAAAGAAGAGGGGAAGGTTTTGAGCAAAAACTATTGTGTAAACTTGAAGCAATTAATATAAGCAAGGAATTTTGAAAATATTATCCAGTATTTGTTTGCGTGATTGTTACTATGGTTATTTCCTCAATTAAATGGTCTAATTTTTAGATTTAAATTATTTTCATGGATTCCATATATACATATTTAAATGTAGAGTTGTCAATTTGTGCTTATGATAGATTGATTGAAAGATATTAATTCAATTCATTTTCCTTGCTCTCTTGTAGATGTGCTTATGCAATTTGCTTGTAGAGTAAATATTTAAATTGAATTTGGTTTTTTATTTGCATTTTTTCAACTATACTAAAATGTTTTACTCATATGTGATAGGATTTTTGATTTAGCTATTTCATGTCATAGATTAGTTTGAGTGCATGTTTGGATGAAATTTAAGCTCTATCATAATGTCTAAATTGAAGATCATTAACATCTTTTTTCTCTATCCTACCCTTCCTTTTTCTCATTTTTTTATCAACTCACTATATTTTAGCTTTCATTATAAGTATACATGATAGCTTAGACATTAGATCATAGGTTTTCATCAACATTAACTCTACATAGTTTAGATTATTCTCAACTTTTACAAACAAGTTTAAGACCATGGTTGCTCCCAAAAACCATTCATATTTCATCTTGTGAATTGTTATTTATCTTTTCCACTACTCCACCACATATATAAAGAATATCACAACCAACAACTCATGTAATGAATTCTCTAAATTTAGAAATGAGAAGTGTTTCTTAAACACTATTAAAAACCTGTGATGCACTTTCAATCATCTATAGAGGATTGGTGTCTCCATTAGGCTAGTGCCTATAATTTTTTTAATAAATTTTTTTTGTAGATGGATTTGAATAGTAGATAAAAGTAGTCCTTTTCTTCATGGTTTTCTCCTAAAAGGGTTTCCACATAAATCTTGTGCTCTTATTATGTTTTTAATTATTGATGTTGTGTTATTGATATTATTATGATTATCAATTTGAAAAAAGTAAAAGATTACCTTATAATGATTCAAACCCCTCTTAGTATATGTGTGTGATCAACATAGGTCATGTTGGTTGACCTAGTTGTATTCTCTATTTATAGATGTGGATCTAAAGGAAACTAGGTTATGCTAGTTGACCTAGTTTTGTTTTATATTTTCTAATTTTTATCCAAACTCAAATAGGTCACACTGATCAACCCAATTTTGTTCTCTAATTGTATATTTTTCATTTAAAATTAATTAGGTCATACTATTTTATCAATTTTTTTCTCTATTCAAATATTTTTATCCATAGAAAACTAGG
Source organism: Torreya grandis (assembly GCA_037957365.1). Lineage (NCBI taxonomy): Eukaryota > Viridiplantae > Streptophyta > Pinopsida > Cupressales > Taxaceae > Torreya > Torreya grandis. Next base: position 3,191,007 of record JARHVA010000580.1, on the reverse strand, counting down.
TCATGCTAGTCAACCCAAAATTTTCATTATTTGAATATACCCATCCATAGTCAACTAGGTCATGCTCGTTGACCCATTTCATTTTATATATATTTTAGTTTTTAGTCTCAATAAACCAAGTCATGATATTTGACCTATTTAATTTTTTGTATATTTTAGTTTTTAATCTCAATAAACTACATAGTCAACCTAGATCATTTTTTGTAGATTTTAATTTTCATTATTAGCAAAGTAGGTCAACCTAGTCTAAGTAATTATATTACTCAAGTTTATTATAACCAGTTTAGTACTTCAATTTTTACAATTATACCATTTTTTTATTTCTAATTTTTTAATTACTTATTAATTTAGGTTTCCATCATGTTCTTTCCAATATTTTAGTTTTGTTAAAACTATATCACACAATCAACTAAGTCGACCTATAAAAATTATTTTTATGCCTACTTATATTGATGAATAACTAATTTTACTTGGTCAATCCAAGTTTTTCTGGCCTATTTTTATAATAGACTATGTCGACTAATGCTGATCTTTCTCTATTCTATTTTATCAACTAAATTAACCCTGGCTACTCTTGTTTTATGTTTTTCAATTTTTTCATAAGCAAAGAATTTTAATTTATTTTCATATTAATAAATCTAAATTTTAATTTGAAAAGAGTTTTCATCCTATTTATTTACTTTCAAAAATTACAAATTGGTTTTTTCCACTTTATTTTCTTCTTTATTTTCAATTTGTCTTGATTTTCCTATAAACTATGTACTAACAATTTTAAAAATTACTTAACTATCCTCATGAATGGATACATGATACTCTACTTATAGTCCTTATCTATCATTTATAGATATCATGGAATAAGGGGTGTTCTTCAATACTCATATCCATAGTATAGATCTAAACATGGTTTCTAATTTCTATAAACCTCATGATATTTAGGAAATGCTTAGGATTTCCTTTTGTATATAACCCTAAGATTCCATCCATCTATTTTTTTTTATGGTGCATTAGTTAGTGATGAGAATTTACTTCCATAATACCCTTGAAAATAAGTTTAGTTGACTATGGACAAGGCCTAATCCTTCAAATTTAGTGCTCTAAAATATTGGGATGTTACCATCCAATAGACAAGCGAGTATCTTTGAAAGCCTAAAAATCAATCAAATATTTGTATTACATATTCATGATCTTATTTTTTGATAGCTAGTTAAATATTTATTTAGTTGTATTCTTTTATTTCTACTTATTACTTGCTTCTCTCTTTGGTATTATAGATGGTGTTAAATAACATTGACATATTTTTGTGTTGTGTGACTCAACTAGATCAACCAACAAAGACTTAGTTGACTATGATTGAAAAAAATAAATCAACCAAGCTTGATTTAGTCTTTTATTTTATATTTATTTGTCTTTATTTTTAAGCTTCATCATCTATTTTACTTTCAAAATTATTCTATACACAAATAAATCAACCAAGATTGACTTAATTATTTTTTTATTTCTTCCTTCATGTGACTAATTCAACTAGTGTATTTCTAGTTTCCTTTATTATAAACTACATCAAACCTAGTCTACATAATTTAGTAGGTTTCCATCCTATTTTAGTATGTGTCCAACATAGTTTAATAGTTGACATGCCTAGTTAAGTGGGTGGCTAACACATTTTAGTAGGTGGCTAACCTAGTTTAGTAGGTAGTCTAATTTTAGCAGGTGGCCAACCTAATAAATTAGGTGGCCGATGCAATTTAGTATGTGGATAACTTAGTTATTAGGTAGATGACTTATTTTAGTAGGTGACCAACATAGTTTATTAAGTGACCAACAAAATTTAGTATGTGGCCAACCTAGTTTAATAGGTGGTTGACTTAGTGAAAATAACCTAACAATTCAAGAATTATCTTCTTTTTAGCCTGTAATTAGTCAATAACACTGCATAATCAAGGATTAAATTAAAACCTCACTTATATTATCACTTTAGATGAAACTATTAAATTCCTTCCTTTATGTTTTCCTAATCTTGAACTAATTACTACATCATGCAAACAAAAAATTTCATCCTTAAGAAAAAAAAATTGTAATATGGTTGAAGTTGATTCTAATCTTCCTCCTGTTACCAATGTTGGAAATCCTCCTCCACCCAAAAATCCTACTCCTCCCATTGATACTACTAAAATCCTTGATCAAATACTTCAAAATATGACCAATATACAAATCACTCATAGTAATAAAATAATGTGAATGCAATCTCATTTATCATCTCATGTCATCATTACTCAACCAAATCAAAAATTCTCCCTAATTCTCTTGGATATGTCAATGGTCATATTATCTCTCAACCTCTCATGCATAACAAAATTATTATACATATTTAAAATGAATCTATAGCTCTATTAATTGCATCCATAGATATTGGAAACATTTATCCAACTATTACATATGATGGAACTAAGGACCCCACTATGTTTCTCAAATATTTTATCTCTATAAGGAATGGGTCCAAACTAACATTTTTTATATTGCTAAACCTCTTATTAAAACATTCTCAATAGATGATTTTAAATGTTATATTAAACTCTCTTAACATTACATCTTACAACTAGAAGATTTATTCAATGCTCTAGTTAAATAATTTCAATGCAATGATATTCTTGAAAACAACCTTAGTCACTTTATCAATGCTAAATAACTACCTAATGAATTTACTCACCCTTTCACCAAACTATGAAAGTATCTATTTCATAAAGTGGATAATAACATGAGTGATGATAATTAGTTAAAATTATGTTACTACTCTTAAATCCCCTCTTTAATATAATTTTTAATTGTTTTCCCATAAAATTTTCAAGGAAGCCTTAGACCAAGACAAAAGGCAAGATTTTGTTGTGAGTTAATGACTTCAAAAAACTACCAAGGAATATTTGTAATCATTTTACCATAACATTGATTCATTTAAGCCTCCCAAACTTAAAAAGGAGCATCTATTTCAAAAAAAATTAACCCAACCCACCCTCCCTTGAGTCTATAATAACTTGTTACTTTCACAACATGTCTTCATTCTTCTAGAATTAGGGAATCTCTTTTTGCTTTTGGTAGTCAATACCACTTGCACTCATGGCTAATGGGTTTCATCATTCTCAAGTTGATTTTATAGGTCATCTTATCCTACATGTATAATATAGGCCTAAAATAATTAGCATTGGATAGACCATGTACATGTGTGAAAACTTCATATAAGGCACTTAGTGTGAAAGTAGAGTCTTGACATCCTAGTTTGTATTTGAAAATATTATTTGTTAATCTATATTTAGCCACCCTAAGGGGTCACCTTAAATTTTATTCCATTTAAGCCTCCAAAATATACTATATCATGGAGACAAAGTCCATGTGAGAAAGTTTCATATATAAAAAATGGTCCCAAAATGAATTTTTTACCTTCTTTTGGCCTATCGAGATTGTGTCGCTACTCTATAATTGTTCAAAAATTCAACCTACATTGTAGGTGCTAGATTATAAGACATGCATTATAGGTGATAGATTTTGAGACCTAAATTTTAGGTGTTGAATTCCAACACCTAAAATATAGATCTAAAATTCCAAGACATGTTAAGCAGGTCGTAGAGTTTGACACCTGCTTTATAAGTCTTGAAGTCTGATATTTACATTTCAAGTCTTATATCCTAATCACTTTTGGATATGATATAAATAAAATGGCCATAAGTTTTTAACCATATCTTAGATTTGAAGATGTTTAATGTGTTAGAATTCTAGTTTTAAAAAAGATGTCACAGTACTTTTTTGGGAAGTTTCAACAATAAAAGTATATTATCATTATCCTAACCATATTCCCTATTTATCTTGATAAAGTGCACTTTCATGAGGTAAAACTTTTTAATCTAAAAATTAACTTGTTTTACTTGTGTTTCAGGTGTGAATGGAGATAAAGTGAAAGGATATTGGAAGAGGGGAGAAATGTGAAACTCAAATTAAAAACAAATATGCAATTGGGATTTGGAGGGAAAATTGATTCCCTCAATTAGCCTAAATCTCTATATATTTTTTTAGCTCACCCATTTAAAAGGTTGACTTTTTGTTTCTCCAATAGGAGTATTGGATCAACCATCTCATTTTATGTAATTTTATTGTCTTTTAGTGTACAATATCTCCCTTTTATCTTAGTGCCACCGTATACTACTAATTTGTAACTCAATGACCCATGTGGATTAAAACATTGTGATAAAATTGATATTAATCAAAATAAATGGTGAAAATTTGTTTCCATTTATTTTGATTAAATTTAGTGGATGTCATTTATTATTTATAACTTCATCTTATTAGAGTCTTGCATCATTCATAATTATGGTTGTGTGCTTATTGATGAAGTGGAGGATTGATTTGTGGAATCCATTTAATCAAATGGCTTGAATCTAGTTCCATTGCATAGGCTTTTCTCTCTCTTATCCCATTCTCTTTTTCTCCTTTTTTATTAAATCATTTAAGCAAGGGTTTTATCCAAGTGAAATATCTAAATACATGACTATCTTGATTTTGTACTCCCATTTTCATTCATGTATTAACATAATATTGTTAAATGATTAAATGCATTGAAATTATGTCTAAAATTAGTTGTATTTCATTATTTTTATTTAAAATTTTGATTTATTTCAAGTGAATTTATGCCAACTTTGTTATTTCTATTATTTTATTGAAACCCTCATTCACAAAACTTGAAACTATAATTTTCCACTATATTATTCATGTACCCAAATTCCATTAGAATTAAGTTTGAAATTTCCCTAGTAGGCCCCTTGAATTGAAACCATAACAACAAATAACTAAAAAAACTTAATACATTGTGACATAGTAGACAAATACATTGGGGAGACCACACCCCCCCCCCCCCACACACACACACCATTTTAAGAGAGGTTGTATGGGCTTCACTAAATTGATAGGATAGAATTGACAAGCCATGCCAAATAACACATCAAAAAATTTAGTGCTAGAAAGAGGGCTGACAAATCTCAAAACTAAAATTCTTAACCAAAAATATAAACTTGAACATTTAGGAGCATTTCCCACACTTAGATATTCCATAATATAAGTTAGAAACTAGGTGAATATCCACTAGATCAATGTTTTTTAGGAGTGACTCTGATCTATTATAGCTCATAGAACATTTGAATTTGAGAATAAACAAAGAAAACCAAAAACTAGATAAATCCACTCAGATATTAGCTCATCTAAAGATGTTATTTATTTCATTAACTCATTTTTAACCCCTCAAAACTTGATAATAGTGGATAATACTAATTGGTGTGGTGAAGGTAACATATCTATGACTATTAAAAGAGTTACCTAGATTTACCAAATAACCCTAAAACTTTTTCCCCTAAGTATGTGCATTGAGGAACCTGCACTGCTGAAGAGCACATTCAAACATACAAAGGTGTTATTATTAGGATCCAAATCAGTAATGAGGATGTGGATTGATAATTATTCCATAAAAACTTGGATTAAATGACCTATGAATGGTAACTATGATTTACCTATGGATCTATTACCTCTTGGAATGCTCTCAAAATGATATTCATCAATCATTTCTATGTAATCATTAATCTTGTCCTATACCACTAGTTTGTCATAACCCATCATGAGTTTAATGAACCAATTGGCATGTTCAATGATTGTCTTCATAGGTTGTAAAAATATTTTACAACTCATTACACTAAAATTGAGGTTATTTTGATATAAAGTTACTTGAGGGCCTTAGACTTTATGACTTCCATCTTCATTTGTAGGACTCTTACAACACTCTCAACCTTATCCTTGGCATATCAGGAAGTGATCACCATTAAAAAAAATGATCCCATAAGGATATGGAGCTAGTTCATTTCCTTATTTAGGTTAGATAGATTCATATAATCAAATTCTAATGATTAATCAGGCTATAATGCACAATACCCTATTAACGAATCCAATCTTCAGTGTTATGTATGTAAGCTCAAATACAATGTACAATTCAATGTGAATGAATTATATGACTAATAATTACCCTTATATTCATATAAATCACATAATTTTATAGACACATAATCACCTTGTTCATGTGACATACAACAACATTTTTTCCATGCCTATCACTAGTGTTTATATGGCTTCTAGTAGTAACCAACAAGCTATCCCATTATTTATAAAAATTAAAAACTTGTAAATAATAATCAAAACAAACACATTCTACTTCCCCTACATTTATAAATTATATGAAACCTATGATTAAAAAATTACCTCATGTAGAAAAACAACAAAATTTTGGAATGAATCTAAAAGTAGTGAACTTGAATCAAACATTTTAAAGGTTTACAAATGACATGTTTAATTTGCATATACAAGTGACTCCAAATACTAACCAAATCACCAATAACCCAACACAAAACTAAAATTCCAATTTTAATAGGACTAATAGGTAATGGAACATGAGGCCCAATAATTTATGTGTGCCTATCCCTCTTTACAATAAAAATTAGAATAATAACATTAGCGCTTCAAACTTAGTGAACCTAGTTGATTTGGCATTACCCACCTAGTGTAGTTTACATAACTCAATAAATCATGTTGAGATTGATTATACTAATTTCATATTGGCATCAAACATCTTTTATAAGTAAATGGATAACATTGAGATAGTCCATGCATCTGATAACAACTCAAACCAAGGTGGAGGAAATTTAGTTATGGCTATGGTCTTAGAAACCTAGAAGTTCCCATTCGAGAGTGAAAATGAACCCAAACACAACTTGGATAAATTCCATAATTTTAAATAATTCCAAATGGGAAATAATTACCAATTGAGAATTAAATTTCAAATTTTATTAACTAGCTCTACTCCTATGAATAACATTCAAGTTCTACCCAATGAGAACTCAAGCAACAATCTATTTCTACCTAAAGGACCTTCAATATCTTATCAAGTGAAGATCAAATATACACCCCTATAAACTGATAATCCTATGGAGAAAAACAAACTTGGATACAACATTATTTAAAACCTAAAGAAAATTAAGGCTAACATAACCATGTTTTATTTGATCCAAATTTATAACTAGAAATATATGTTACTATATAATTATCAACTCCTAAAGGGAATAGGGATAATATGATATGTTGATGCACATAAATGTATCATAATTTCTCTTTGTGTTCAAAAAACACTTCTCATTTTAGAATTCAAGAGATTCAAATCATCAGTAGCAGATTATGGTGATCTCGTTATATGTGGTGGGATAGAGGCAGAGCAAACAAATTGTTCCACAATATTTATATTGATTGGTGGTTAGGAGCCACCATGGTATTTTTATGCCAAATATGAAACATCTATTCTATTTTTAGTGAATTTTTGATTGAAGTTATAAACTAAAGATTAATATAAATGAATATTTACAATAGAATTTAAACTAGAGTAATTTGGTTATAAAAGAAGTAAAAGGAAGAGTAGGGTAGAAAGAAAGCATGTGATTATTAGTCCTTTCCTCAGACATCATGACATGGTTTAAATTTAATTGAACATGTATTTAACCAGTATATAGTGTAAAATATAAGATGCTTAAATCCCACTACACATCAGGTGAGTATCTAAGGAAAATATGAAGGAATATAAGTAAGATTTGACTTTGCTTTAAAAATTTATTATTGCATTTAAATGACATTTGTAAATTTAAATATAAATAAAATAAAATGAATAAAATTCAAGATCATTCAACTAATATAGCATTGGAATAAATTAGCAACCCTATATCAAAGATGGACATCAAAAATTCCAAAAAAAACATTCAAATCTGAGTCCTAAAATATATAGTTGAGAGAGAAGCCATGATATAATTTGCATAAACAATTGAGACAAACTTCACAATATTCCCTACTTGTATTAAATTGTTCCAAAATTTACAAGAAATTTTTATCTCTAAAACTCATCCCTTTTACAAATGGTAATACTACCTTTTATAGGAGGCTAAAGTAGTATGTTGGTCAATCATGTTAGATACAAATGTGCAAAAGTAAGGACAAGACATTTTTTACAAAGTTTCTAGAATACATTTCCATTTTCCCAAGTGGATTGACCTATAGGAAAATGTGGTAACAAATTTGCACATGCCTTTACAAAAATAATATTCCATTTTTGAAGATGATAAAGTTTCCAAAAAAATAGAATATTACTAGCTATCTAGTGGGCCCTATGCTAAAGGAATCCCCTATTGTTATTGAAGAATCCTCAAGGCCTTTTGGTGTTGTTCATTGACTATATTTAAATTAATAGTTGGATTTAGGAGGCACTCATATTCCTGGTTATCCAAGTCTTCAAAATCCCTATCATTTATTATCATGGCTTCTTTGATGATCCTTTCCTTGAAATTCTTCTCTTCTACAATTAGGATCATATTCATGACCCTATTATTGTCAGTCCCAAACTTGATTTGGCTCTTGATTCTTACTTATTGCATGACCAAGGTGACTATGTGTTTGTATTCATCATCTGTAATGATGGCTAAGGAGCTAAGTTTTGTAGGATTAGTAATCATGGTTCTAAGGATTTAATCAATTTTATCCATTAGCTCCTCATCATCCCTCAGGATCATTTATAATTTCCTTGACCATGTACCCGAGCCTTGTATTTTTTCAATAATTAATCCCATGGTTGTGTTTAAATAAGCTAGACTAATGGTTTTGAAACTATGAATTTGATCCTCAACTAGTATGTTTATTATCTCCTTCATTTTATCCCTTGAATCCTACATTGGGATATTAAACCCTTGGCTACTACATCTTGTTGGGCTAGTGGACTTTGCCTTTCCTTCATTATCTTCATGGAGTCAAATATATCATAGAAAGATGCCTCAAACATCCTGATCATTTCATTTAAAGTTGATAGAACAACTTGCATTTCAAGATTTTCCTTTTGATTCTATATGTTCTCTATTTTTTGATGCATGCCTTTGATACCCAATTTTAGTTGAGCTAAATGAGCATTGACTAATCCAACTATATCCTCTTCATGGATTAGGTCTTCATTAGGTCTTTAGCCTCCTACTAGAGTCAAGCCAACAAATGGTTCAACTCTATAAAAAGAGAGTTCTTCACCCAACCATGGATTTCTTTGTTGTCACTCTTTCCAGTCTTGTAGTCTTTGGGTTGAGTTGCATAATAAATAATTATTTTGTCACATTTGGGGGTTATAAAATCTCCATTTTTGTGCTATTTGAGGCCCCAAGAGTGTCCACCTTAATTTCACTTGAATCCATAGGGTATGTCATCTTTTTTCTTATTCTTCCTTCATCAAAACAATTATCTATGTCTTGATATTTTCATGGATAGTGATGTTGACTACATTGGTCATGGCCCATGAATGGTGTAGGGTTAGAATATTTTGAATTTTTCCACATAAGAACCATTTAAGAATGATTGGTGTATGAATAGGATTATCATCACTAAATAAGTTAACTTCACTCAAAGGATGAGTAAAATTTAACTTTGGTTTCTTCCTTCTAATTAGGACCAATGCTAACTTAGCCTTCATATTTTTTAGGGGTGAAAATGGAACTAGGTCCAAAGAAATCTCCTTCCCATTTACCTTTTCTACTTCTTCATCTTGGGCTTGAGGTTTTTTTAATTGTTCTTCTTCTTCATCTGATCCATAGGAATCAACAAGTACTTTGAGTGTATCCTCCACTATCTCCTTAGGACCTAGTGTGATCATGTTAATGTATTGAATTAGGGACTATAGTCTATTATTTTGGGATGAAGATGATTCCCCTTCACTAGGTATTTCTTCCCATCTCTCCTTATTGAATCTTTATACAACTTGTACTTGAGATTGTTGTACTTTTGCTTGTGGATATTTTGGAGGGGGCCTAAAAGAGGTACCAAGTAACAAGTGGTATTTCATGGGTCCCATTTGCCATATTTCACCAGGTGGTTTATCAAATCCAGAAAACTTGGCCTCAAGCTTGATATTATGCTTCTTTAGCCTGGCTAATATTTCTATGAAAATAAATGCCTTGATATACATGGTATCATGGACACTAGGTTGGTATTCATAGGTATTCATTATTTTTTCTTTCAAATGATTCATAACCCTATCATAAGGGTCTTATTTACTCAACTCATCTAACTATAAATTGAAGGAGTATCTATGTATAAATATAGTGTCTACCTACTCCTGATTCTATAATATAGTCCTATTTATGGCCAAAAGAAAGGAGTAGAGGAGTCACTTCATTTTGCTCTTTCATACTATGTTTATACCATAGAATAATTGGTATGCTATTTCCTACTCTGCCAATTTGGTAGGCACATGGACTGGTAATTTGAGTGGCTAAGTGAGGGTTCACTCTATTCTAATTATAGTGTAGTTTGGATATAACCAAATATACCCAATTAGCTCCATATATTTCTTGATTAGAGGGCTAACCCTACCTATAGGGATCCTTATAATGGCTTTTACTATAGCTAGATATACGAAATCACAAATGAATTTTATATTGTTTCTATACTTGAATATATGTAATTTAGAATAGTGATGGTAAATAATTTGTCTACCTTTAGGTGACCAATTCTTCAAGTCAAGAATTTTGTTGGTGGCTAGTAAGACATATAAAATATAGGACACCATAAAGAAGTGATTGCTAGTTTTCTTCTTTATGGTAGAGAATTCTTGTTTGAAGTAAATGTTGATCATCTCACCTATTAGGGGAGTGAGTCCCTTTTACACCATGAAATATACATAAGACACATAGATTTTATTGACATAGGTGGTGGAGGGGGCCCTAGATAATATATTTAGTAGTGTCATGATTATTGTAATTCCCTCCCTAAACTAAGAAACTGGGATCTTACTAGTGGGGTCTATGACTACGTGGGTTCTTGAGTACAACCATGGGGTAAGGATGGATTTCATGTCATTTTCACTTGAAAATTCTCTAATTGTGGGAAAATCCACTTGAGGCTTACATATATTGTAATAACTTTCAAATGTAAGGGGGAGATATATGATATTCTTTTGAAACTAGGTTCATAAACTGTCATGTCCTAATCAATCTTACAATCATTAAAAATAGGAAAAATGACATCGATATAGTGAAATAACTCAAGTTTTGTTGCTATGTAGTGGAGATGAGTCATGTGAATTTGGACTAGGTCATTGTATCTCTAGTTGATTGTGGCATTATTTTTCTCTTCCATTATGATGGTCTGCATCTTTTTAATAGTCTATAAAAGTTTGGACCAGTTGTTATCCCTAGTGTTTAATGATGCAATATCAAATTTTGTGTCCTTAATGACCTCCCATGTCTGAGGTTAAATACAATTTTGTGTCCTCCCTTTTCTATTTTCTTCAAGATGTCATGACTATGAGTTTTAAAGATTGCTCACTATTGGCGTACAAATTACCTCTGGATTAGTTTTCACTCATCTAGATAGTAATATGGCTCTTCTCTAGCTCAACTGTGATCGATTTGGGCTCAAATTAGGATTTTTTATGAAGGATATGGATTTTATATAGCCTTAATGGTGATAGTTACTTAGGCTTAGGAAAATTTGTGCCTTATATTTGATTTAGATCCCTACCTTTACCTTTTTTTGACCACAAAATCTTTGATTTTGTCATTTTATGCTTATGTGGCATCTATGCGGCATCCATCTAGTAGATTTCATGGAATTTTCATTAATGATTTTAAATGAATATCCATTTCCTTTTTAAAACTTTGCTTTGTCTCACACCATAGGATCTCTATGCATGAATCAACATAAATCATTGATCATGATCTTGGGACTTACACACTATTGGTCCTTGTCTAACTTGGGATTTTTTGATACACCACTTGGAATCCGTATGGGCCTCTTAGGATCTACACCTTATCAGTCACATAGGAACATGAATTTGTCATGTATCAAACCCATGAGCCTTCAAAGGTTTTGAATAGCTCATGTTGATTATGCTCCATTCGATCAGCTTTCTATGATTAACTATGAGCCATTGAGCCTAAAAATGTGTATGGTATTTAATTAGCATTGGGATACAAAAGGGAACATATGCTAAAGAATTTAGGTTAATGTTTAATTCATGTTAATAAATATGATATAAAATTTAGGCTAAAGTATTTATGATAAGACCAAGAATATAATATAAAGGCCCCCCTGGATGATAAATAGACCTAATGCAAGGATTTAACCTAGGGTTTTATCATGTTAATAAATCCTATAAAACTTTAGGTTACAGGTTTTTTAGCTAATTTTTATGGAAATAGGACCTCTCATTAAATTAAATATAATATAAGTCTTTATCCTAGGATTTTTTGTGTTAAAAAATATAATTGGAATCTTAAGATAAAGACTTAGATTAAGTCTATGTCTATAAATTTTAGACTACAAGATCATTTTACCATTTAGGTTCAAAGACCCTAAGCATTTTTATATTTTCCAAAGGGGGTCCCATTGATTTGCAACATAAGTAACAAGCTTTAGCAATGTTTTAAAACAAATTCATTTGTCTAAGCAAGGTGGTTGATGAGATTTAATGATGGCCTCATAAGCATTGAATGACATTCATGAGAAATTCAAATTTAAGTTCATGAAGTTCATTAGTTTATATAGATCTTGACTTTGATATGATTCATCTGATCATCCTTTGTGAGTAAGCACAAACTATCAATCATGATCCAAGTAGATGCACATTATTGGTCCCTACAATCATGAAGAGGATCTAGTTAAATTGGGGTTGTGTATGAAAATTAAACTAAGTTATAAGTCTAAGTCCTCAAAGCATAATAAAATAGGACCCTTCAAATATTATAGTTATAATATAAGGTTTTAGTCTAAGGTTTGATTATATGAAAAAATACAATAAACCTTAGGGTTAAAACTTAGGTCAAGTTTAAGTTTTGATGCATGTGGCCTTTTTAACATTAAGCTTGAATGAGGGAGTGCCATGTGGTGATTATGTGGGGCCCCTAATATTTTACCTTACTAATCCTAGGAAGGACTCATAGACCATCTATCAAAATCTGAGTTCTTAAGATGGTGACACTTGTCATCTTCAATGGAATTTTTTGGGTCTTTGACATTATAAAATTGTGTTTACTCTATCAGATCTATTTTGTGTAATAAAACATGGATCATTGATCTTGATATGCATACTTGTATATGATTGGTTCCTACAACCAAAAATGGATTAAATGGGTCAAGGACTATATAGAAATGGGATCAAAATACCACATGAGTCTTAAGCCTTTGAATAAAGGGGATTTCTGAATGATTAAAACCCTAACATAAGTTTTATCCTAAGGTTTTGTTGTATTAATAAATACAACTAAAACCTTAGGGTAAAACTTAGGCTAAGTTTGTGTTAAGTAAAAGGGATCCCTTTTAATTTTTGATCTTAATATCACACCATCATATCTTCAACCTTATATAAAGCATGGACAATCAATCTTGATCCAAGTGATCACATGGGATTGGTCTAATGAATCAAGGCTTTAAATTCATTGGGCCTCCTCTACTCCATCAGATCATCTGGTCTTGATGAAGCAAAAGTCATCAATTCTACAAAGAGGCAAGATACTTAAGTTAGGGATAGTTAATGTGGGGACTTAGACTAAGGTATTATTACTAAGGTCTAATTCATGTTAATAAACATGAATGGGGCCTTAAGACTAAGGCCTTAGTCTAAGTTCATAATAAAGATGACCATGTGACATAAAGTGAGACCAAGTTGAGAAAATAAAAGGCCATGATAAATATAAAAGTTAGAGCCTATTTACAATAAAAGGGGAGCCAAAGGGGCTCAAAATATAAAGAGACCAAACCTATAATTTTAGACCAAGATTTGCTCTTATTGAAAAACACAACCAAGCTTTAACATAAAATTGAGGTTTAGGTCTAAAGCATATTTAAAACATTTTTTTAAAAATTTGTTCCCACCAAATTTGCTCTAGCTAAATTGGATTTGAACCAAGGATCTAATCTAGGGTTTTATGAAGGAAGGATTCAAAACATGAATTCAAATTTGATTTCTCACAAACCTAAGTATAGTAAAATCCTAAATAGGATTATTCTGTAAACTCCATGTGTAGTCCATTACATGAGGCTCCCATGAAAACCTACAACTGAAACATGAAATCAACATTAGGCAAGGTTAAAGCATAACCATGAATAGATAGGCCAACCTTATAAGGCATGGATGATCTTTAAATTCAAGTAATGTGAAAAAAATTTAAGTTTCTTAGTGTTAAGGTTCAAAGTTTGCACAAGGATCCCTATTTTTTAGAAATGGGTTATATTGACCTCAATAAATGGTGACTTCTAAGGGAAACATATCAATATGTTATAACTTAGAGACTATGGTTTAAAAAAATAACTAGGTCACTTATTCCACTTGACCAATTCCATTGTACAGATCAATTCATGGTTGAAACAAACCTTGCATGTGTAGAATTAGGATCAAATATCCAAACATAGCCATGTTGTGTGTGTGATTTGATTCCACTTACTACTTGTCATGGGATTCATGAGACAAATTCCATGTTTCATGCCTTTAATCATTAACATTGATTTGGATCATGCTTATATATTCATTAATAACCATGCTTATAATTTAGGGAAGGCTTGGGCATTGCTCTACTGCCAACTAGGTATCCATAATGTCAATAGAGATTCCTTTAGTTCTACTCATGACCTTGATCCACTACTATCCAGGCATCCATATCCCTAGTGGAGATTACCAAAATCACCTTTACTTGAATTTTTTTTGATTTTTTAATAATTTCCTATTTTTTAAATGTTTTTAGGTCTTTTAAGCTTTCCAACAAAGGTTGGGAACCAAGGTAGCTAGGTTCAAGGATTTGGTCAAGTGCCTGATATTTAGATAATAACTTATGGTTGCAACCTTTGCCATAGGTAAGGATGTTTTTTAATTGAAATTATGACTATTCCTTAATAAATTAAGCTTTCATTCTATATGTACAATTATTCTTAAAACCAAGTTCAGGTTAAGACAATGTTTAAGTCTTACAGAATAGTTAACATATCCATTAGTCCTCACTAGTTTCTTTAAATGATAACATCAAGCTCATATCTCAAATCCATGGTCAACATATGCATAAGGTCCATACCTATATTTTTAACTTCTAGAGTTTTTAAGAAAACTAAATGAACTTTGAGTTGAGGGATATCTCAAAAGGGCTTATTTCAATCAAGGAATAAAACAATAATTAACAAACACATAATAGAAAGAAAAAAAGTAGAAGGAAAAAAAAAACAAATATCTATGAACCTATGCACAAAGAAGGGATAAGAAGGAAAGAACTAAAGGAAATTAACTAGCCTACCTTCACTAATTCTAACCATTATTATAGATTTACTTCATGAAGATCTAGGGGGAATAGTAAAGAAGTAATGCTTGAGATACTACCCATTAGTGGGTAGTGTGAATTTTTATCCTTTTAGGTCTTTTAGTTTAAATTTATTATCTACAAGTTTATCTAAAATCTGACAAGGGCCAATCCATAGAGGTGTGAACATTCCATGTTTACCTTTGGGTTCAAATGCTTTATCTTAAAGAAGAACCAAGTCTCCTTGTCTAAATATCTTGATCTTTGGTTGCTTGTCAAACCACCTTTTCATTGTGGTCTAGTTCTTACTAAAGTTGGAAAAATATTCTTCTTAGGCATCCTCCATCTGAATTATGTCAAGTAACCTTAAGCTTCCAAATTCTTGGTCCTCCACCATATATTCTTACATAAACTTTTAAGTTGGCAGTTTGAGTGTGATGGGGAATATGAGTTATTGGATATATACCAATAATAAAGGGGATGTTTTAAGGGCCTACTTGACTCTTTTTATATCTACCCAAAGGGCATATTTGAGGAGCTTATGCCATGTTCTAGGTTTTTCTATAGTAGACTTCTTAATTTCATTCATCAAGATCTTATTTGTTGATTCAGACACTCCATTACCTTGAGGGTAATGGTTTGATGAGAAATTGAGGATAAAACCATTATCATATGCCCATTCTATAATTTATATGGATAATAATGTAGACCTATTATCACATATGAAAGAGAGTGGAGTCCCAAATCTGGTGCATATGTTTTCTTCTAAAAACTTGATAACTTCTTCAGTTATACATTGCTTGATGGCTACTACTTCAGTCTAACTAGTGCAATAGTCAATTGCTATCAGAACGTATTTGTGACCTGATGAGTTAGGTTTGATGACTCAAACAAAATATAACTATTATTATTCAAAGGGTTTATCAACCATTACTAGTTGCAATGTCATTACTAATTTTCATTCTTTTATGCTAAGGATATAACATGAATGGCATTCTCTTACATGCTTATGAGCATCTTTTAAAATGGTGGTCCAATAGTAGCCAACCCTAAGGATATTGTGAGCTATGGTTCTTCCATATAGATTTCTACTTCATAAATTTTCATGAAACATTCTTATTATCTTACTGGTTTCAGTATAGGATTCCATCCTTAATCAAGTAGTGAGCTTCTTTGAGCCTTAGAGCTCTCTTTTGCTCCCTAGTTAATCTTATAGGACAAGTACCATTGACTAGTAAGTAGAAAATGGAGTCATACTAGTCATTAGGTTGAAAATTCTACTGATTAACCTACATAATGCTAAATTTGGGGTTAGTTTTGGCAATCATTTGGATTAGGCCTTGACACCTTACCAATTTTATAGTCTTCATCTCTATGTCATATTCCTAAAGAAAAAACATCCACTTACCTCTTCATTATCTAATCTCATTCTAACTTAGCATTAACTTAGTGGCTAGATCTCTAAGAATGGCATGCACTTTATTACTAAGAATGTAGTGCCTAAATTTCTTGATGGTCTTGACTAATACAAAAACTTGTTTATAAATTAAAGGATAGTTTAATTCATTATTTTTCAAGTTATTGCTCATAAAATTAATTGGATGATCACATCCATCAATCTTTTATGTTAAAATAGAAAAAATTGTGTGATTGAAGGAAAAAGAGTAAAGGAAGAAATCCTTTGAAAAGTTTAGAATTATCAAGATTGGAGCCTAACTAATTTCCCTTTTGATGTCCCCAAAGGCCTTATTTGACTCTTCATTCCATGAGACTTTAGCATCCTTCTTCAACATATCATTCAATGGTTTGACAATTTTTGTAAAGCCAAAAATGAATTTTCTCACAAAGTTTATATTGCAAAAAAAGGATTTTAATTCTTTACTACTATTGGGAGGTTTTATCTTTGATATAGCTTCTATTCTCTTAGGATCTATAGAAATTCCATATTTAGTGATAACATGACCTAAAAATTTACCCTCAGTGATAGAAAAAAGTTGTTCTTAGGGTTGAGGGAAATTTCATACCTTTTACACCTTTCAAATACCTATTGTAAATGCATGAAATGGTCCTCCCTATTCTTAGAGAAAACATTTAGATCATCCATGTAAATAATGATTCACTTACCAATTAATCCTTGGAAGGCATGGTCCATGGCCCTTTGAAAATTGGCTCTTGTATTTATTAGTCCAAAAGGCATTATTTTGTGTGAAAAGGTGCCCCTCTTAGATTTAAATGATGTCTTCATTCTATATTATTTATATACCATCACCTGATTGTACACTAAAAAACCATCAAGGAAGGACATCATGGTAGAACCAAAAATAATTTTTATTACTTGGTCAAGAGAAGGGAGATGATAATTATCCTTTTCAAATGCTCTATTCAGATTCTTAAAATTAATACATAATCTAATTTCACCATTATTTTTCCTAACTGGCACTAAATTGGCAAACCAAATAGAGTGCTTAATGGGTAATATAATTCTATCATCTAACAACTTCTTGACTTCTTTGAAAATCATGGTTCCAAAATAGGATTCACAAGCCTTTGATTTTTCCTAAAAGGTTTTCAATTTTATTTGATAGGTATGGTATGAGTGATGACTCTTGGATCTAAAATATTCAAGTCATCATAAGACTAGGCTATGACATTTTTGTACTTTGTCAATAGTTCTTTGGCCCTTTTTCTTCAACACTAGTACATGCCTTCCCAATGTTGACCATCTAAGGTTGATCTTGAGGTCTTAGATCAATAGCATTGTAATATTTTATGTTCACTTTGGGAACCTTAAGGGTATCAACTAGTTTATCCTAATCAAATAATATTTCCAAGGTAATCATGCCCTTGGGAATTCTATTGTCATTCAACTAGATGACTTTTCCTTAAAATTTATCCTCTCCAAACACTCTTTCATTATCCTAATCAATGAGATTTGCCTCAAATTATCCTTAACTAGTCATGAAGTCTAGGATCTATTAGTCATAATTAAAGACCTGCAAATGGTTTGCATTGTTTAGGATAAAAGGGAAAGGTATCATCTCAATGCTAAAGTTTGGTGAATCTTGATCAGGCATGAGATTAGCTACAATAGAGGCTAGTTCATTAGTAGCTTTATTTTCCTCCCAAGGGTTAGAGATAATATTGAATGCATCAAAAAATTCAACTAGATCCCAGACCCTAAATTTATACCTCTTAAGGTATGAAAATTTGCATTGATATTTTCTCCTTACCTGATTGACTACTAGTTTTGAGTCACCATAAACTAGTAGTTCCTTGAATTTTTTCTTGGTGAAAAATTATAGTCATAGGATGAGAGCCTTGTATTCTACAAGGTTGTTGGTACAAGGGAGCTAGAGCCTATAAGAAGCATGATATTTCTTACCAATAGGGTTAGTTAGAATAATGCCTACCCTAGATCTAGATTTACACCTAGCCCCATCAAAATGTATCTTCCATAATCAAATAACCCTATGAGCAAGCTTATAATTATTTACTTTACCAATTTTGAGAATGAAAACTCCTAAAATGAGAGTTAATTATGTTCACCTTTTCATTAATAACATTGTATTCCATGATCATATGTCTCAATCTTGGGTCTCTTTCCACTATAATTTGATTAAGAACTCCTTTCTAAGGCAACCACATGTGTGAACAGTCTATGAACATATATCCATTTAAATATTTTGTCCATTATTTGCTTAAAATTAGACTATAGGCATTAGGGATATCCACCACTTAGATATCTATGAATTATTGGACTCTTGGCTCAGAAGCTAGTTACATGTGGACATTTAACAATTCTTCGACCACCTTGACCCTGAACTTGTCCAATTTGGTGACAACCCTATCAAAATAAATGGGGGTAAAACTAAGTTGCTTACAAATTCCTACAAGCATAATATTTGTAGAGGTATTAGAATCCAACAAACAATTATGCAAGTTCTTACTAAACATTATAACTATAAGAAGGAAGGGTGAGGACTCTTTCTTATCTTTGTACATAACTATGTTTGCATTATCAGTCTTGTACATCTTGTCAGGTTTCTTAGACAAGCATTCCAACAATATATCTCTTTGATTCGTTATTTGTGTTAATTCATGCAAAGTAATGTTAGATTTAATTTTCTTCATATCTTATACAATGTTATACCTAGTTTTATTTTAAGGAGTAGATGTATCATTAATCTATTTAGAAGTACTTTCCTTTAGAGGCTCTGGGTTATTATCCGATGCGATGTCTGGAGGAGTGTCAAAGTTATTCAAAGGAGTAGAAGTAGTCAAAGGCTTCATATATTCTCTATTATTCAAAGGATAGGTATTCTTTAGGAACTAATGGAATGTGTGAACTTATTCAAGAACATCATCAAGTTCATTATCTTCTTGGAAGGGGAATCAAATGTTTCCACCATGATGGTCTAGTCAGTAGGCTTGGATCCTGAAGTACATTCACCATTATCTTTGTTAGGTACTACCTCAAAAGTTTCCAAATCTTCCTAAAAGGCTTCAGAATCTCTAAAAAACTCAATGTAATCAATTTATCCTTGTTTAGCATTATAATGAACTCTATAATAACCTATTAATGTAATATCAATACGATTGATGTCCACATTCTTCTTGTTAGTAGATGGTTCATTGTTCTTATTTTTATGGAAGCTATCATTATAAAACCTATTATTGGGTCTATTAAACCTATGTAAATTTCCTTCTTGAGCTTTCACCAGTATGAATAACCTATTTTATAACTAAATAAAGCATGTGCTAAGCTTTTGGACCATTATAAAAATAGAGTCATTCTCACTTTTGGGGGTCACAAAGTTATGATTTTGGTTAGCACCAAAGGTTGGTACTAATGCCTTTTGATCCTTTGGACTAAATCAAATTACATCATGGCCCATGAATCCTAATTTCTGATTAGGGGAAACATGGCTCAAGGGTAATTGGTTTAGCACTAGGATCTAATTTAGGACTGGTCTATTCTAATTGTTATTAGGAAATATATTCAAGGTAGGCATATGTGGATTAACATTCAGGATAAAGTAGGCCATTTATCCTTGGGGATACATTTGATCATTAATGATCACTAATTTAGAATAGGCATGGGCTAAGGTGGTTATAACTGGGAGAGATATCTTCAATAACATAGAAGTTATAAGATTTACTACATCTTTATATATTTTTTAAGTGAAAGCATCATTAGGCTTGTAGGGCTTTATGGTTTGGTTATGCATCTTTTTAAACCTAGGATTAAATACCCTTATGGACTCAATAACATCTCTTATGATGGTGGTAAATTATTGGTACAAGATGCAGGACTGATAAACTTACCAAATTGGTCAATAAAGACATTGTTAAAACCATCCCAACCAGTAATTTAATTGTTAGGAAAATTAAGTAACCATTCATATGAGACATCCTCGAATGTATAAGGAAATAGTATACAATCTACATTTTCATATATGACATTTAATAATATTATTGTGGCTTTAAATGATTTAATGTGCTCTTAAGTAGTTACAACACCATTTGGGCTAAAAATTGGAAAATACTTCTTAGGATTATGAAGGAGATCATGCACTACACTTAGTACATTGATGGAAGAATCACCTAACCATACCATACCTTGATGAAGGTTGAATGTGGGAGTAACTTGGAGTGGTGAAGCTAGAAAATAATTCAAATATGTATGCCTACCTTTGGATCCTATTTGATATACAATGTGTCAAATCAACCTTTATGAATAAGAACGATCAAAATTGCACATTAAGTAAATTTTGTAAAGATTTATATAAAGAACAACAAATAATACCAACATTTAATTAAGTTATCTCAAATACATGTCCAGTTACATGAATATGATCAATTTTTACACTTTTAAGTTCCAATAAACTCAAATTTGTAAAATATCTATCAATATTTGACCAAAACAAGCTATTCTAACATTGAATATTTTCGATTCTTAGATCTTAAGCTATATTTACTAGAATTAAGCATTTATCTTCAAATAATTTTGATCTTTGTCTAAAGGGAGCACATACATGGGTCAACGACAATGAATATCAATGATATTTACACTTTTGAGAAAATAAATATGCAAATATGTAAATATAACACCAATATTTGATCAAAACACACCAAAATTAGTGAAGATCCAAACAATCAACAAAAATAACCCTCCTAGTGCCAACAGAGCTTTATACTATTTCTACCTCTAAATGTATCATAGGTGCTCTTAGTGTTCAAAGAACATTTCTCATTTTATAATTTAGGATATTCAAAGCATGACTAGTAGATTATGGTGATCTATTTACCTATGGTGGGATAGCAATAGAGAAAACAAACTATTCCATAATATTTATATTGATTGGTGGTTGAAAACCATCGTGGTCCTTCTATACAAAGTATGAAACATCTATGCTATTATCAAAGAATTTGTGATCCAAGTTATAAAGTAAATATTAATCTAAATGAATATTTACAATGGAATTTAAACTAGAGTGATTTGGTTAAAAAAGAAGCAAAAGGAAGGGTAGGGTAGAAATAAAGTATGTGATTGTTGATCCTTTCCTCAGACATCACGTCAAGGTTTAAATTTTAATTGAACATGTATTTAACCAGTATATAGTGTAAAGTAGTATATGCTCAAATCCCACTACACACTAGGCAAGTATCTAAGGAAATTATAAAGGAGTATAAGTAAGAATTGAATTTGCTTTAAAGATTTACTATTGCATTCAAATAACATTTTCACATTTTAATATAGAGAAAATAAAATGAATCAAATTTAAAATCATTCAACTAATCTAGCATTAGAACAAATTAAAAACCCTATATCAAAGATGCACATCTAGAATTCCAAAAAAAGCAATTCAAATACAACTCCTAGAATAGACAATTTAGAGAGAAGCAATGATATAATTCACACAAAAAATTGAGACAAACTTAAAATATTCCCTGCTTGTATTAAATTAATCCAAAAGTTACAAGATAGTTTTATCTCTAAAAATCTCCCTTTTTACAAATGGTAATACTACCTTTTATAGGAGTCTAAGGTAGTATACCGATAATTCATGTTAGTTACAAACATGCAAAAGTAAGGACAACTATCCATTTTAAAAAAAACTTCTAGAATACATTTCCCTTTTCCCAAGTGGACTGACCTATAGGCAAATGTGCTAACAAATTTACACATGCCTTTATAAAAATAATATTCCATTTTTGAAGATTGAAAAGTTTCCAACAAAATAAAATATTACTAGCTATATGGTGGGCCTTATGCTAAAGGACTCCCATGTTGCTACTAAAGAATCCTCATGGCCTTTTGGTGTTGTTCATTGACTAGCTTTAAGTTAATAGCTAGCTTTAGGAGGCACTTATCTTCTTGGTTAGCCAAGTTTTAAAAATCCTTGTCATTTGTTATCATGGCTTATTTGATGCTCTTTTCCTCAATAATATTATCTTCTATAGTTAAAATCAAATTCATTACCCTATTTTTGTTAGTTGTAGACTTGCATTGGCTCTTGCTTACTACTTCTTGCATGACCAAGGTGACTTTGTGCTTGTATTCATGTTCAAAAATAATGCCTATGGAGCTGATTTTTTTAGGTTTAGTAATCATGGTTCAAAGGAGTTGTTCAATTCTATCTATCAACTCTTTGTCATCCCTTAGGAGCCTTTCCAATTTCCTTGACCATGTACCCAAACCTTGGATTTTGTCAACAATTAATCCCATGGTTGTGTTTAAATGGGCCAGAATAAGGGTCTTGAATTTGATCATGAACTAGTATGTTGATTATATCCTTCATTTTATCCTTTGAATCCTACCATTGGGATATTAAACCCTTGGATACTGCATCTTACTAGGCTAGTAGACTTTGCCTTTCCTTCATTGTCTTTAAGGAGTCAAAGATATTATAGAAAGATTCATCAAACATTTTGATTATTTCATTAGGGATTGACAAAATAACCTGCTTCTCAAGATTTTCCTTTTATTTCTATAAGTTATCTATTTTTTTATACATGCCTTTGATACCCACTTTTAGTTGAGATAAATGAGCATTAGATAATCCAACTATATCCTCTTCATGGATTGGGTCTTCATTGGGTCCCTGACCTCCTACCGGAGTCAAGACAACAAATGGTCCAACTCTCTAAAAAGTGAGCTCTTCACCCCTAACCGTGGCTTTTTTTATTACCACTCTTTCTAGTTCTACAGTCTCTGGGTTGAATTACACATTGACTAATGATTTTATCACCTTTGGGGGTTCTAAAATCTCTATTTGTGTTTTATTTAAGGCCCCAAGAGTGTCTACCTAAATTCCACTTGACTCCCTATGGGCTATCATCTTTCTTTCTTGTTCTTCCTTCATCAAAGCAACTATCCATGGCTTGATATTGTCATGGAAAATGATGTTGACTACCTTTTTCATGGCCCATGAATGGCTTAGGGTTGGAATATTTTGAATTTTCCATATAAGAACCATTCAAGAATGATTGGCCCATGAATAAGATTCTCATCACTGAATAAGTTAACTTCACTCAAAGGATGAGTACAAATTAACTTTGGTTTCTTCCTTACAATCGAGACCAATGCTAACTCAACATTCCTCTTTTATAGGGGTGTAAATAGAACTAGGTACAAATCAATCTCCTTCCAATTTTCCTTTTCTAATTCTTCAACTTGGGATTGGGATTTTTCTACTTGTTCATATTCTTCATCTGATGTATAGGCATCAACAAGTACTTTGAGTGCATCCTCCACTGTCTCCTCAAGACCTAATGAAATCATGTTAATGTACTCAATTAGGGACTCTAGTCTATTAGGTTGGGCTAAAGATGATGCCCCTTCACTAGGTCTTTATTCCCATATCTCCTTAGATCTTTGTGCAACTTATACTTGAGGTTATTGAACTTATACTTGTGGTTGTTTTGGAGGGGGTCTAGAAGAGGGTCCAAGTAACAAGTAATATTACATGGGTTTGATTTTTCATATTTCACTAGATGTTTTATCATCTATATCCAACCTAGCCTTAAGCTTGATATTATGTTTTTTTTAGCCTAGCTAATACTTCTATGAAATTAAAGGCCTTGATATACATTGTGTCATGGATACCAGGTTAGTGTTCATAGGTCTTGTTTATTATTTTTTCTCTAAAATGTTACATAACCCTATCATAAGGGTCCCATTACCTCAAATCCTCCAACTATAAATTGAATGAGTCTATATGTCTAGGGATAGTGTCCACCTACTCCCAATTCTAAAATACAGTCCTACTGATGGCCAAAAGAAAAGGATGCAAGATTTCCTTCATTTTTCTCTTGCATACTTCATCTATACCATGGAATAATTTGTATGATATTTCTTTCTTTGCCAATTTAGTAAGCACATGGACTAGTAATTTGAGTGGCTAAGTGAGGGTTCCTTCCATTCTAATTATAGTGTAGTTTGGATATAACCAAATATCCCCAATTAGCTCCACATATTTCTTGATTAAAGGGTTGACTCTACCCTTAGGGATCCCTCTAATGGCTTCTACTATAGCTAGATATACATAATCACAAATGAATTGTATATTGTGTCTATACTTGAATATATGTAATTTGGAATAGTGATGGGAAACAATTTATCTTCCTTTAGGTGACCAATTCCTCATGTTAGGGATTCTGGTGATGGATAGTAGGGCATCTAAAAGATAGGACATCATAAAGAAGTGATTGTTGGTTTTCTTATTTATGGTAGCTAATTATTGTTTCAAGTAAATGTTGATCATCTCACCTATTAGGGGATCGAGTCCCTTTTCCACCATGAAATATACATAAGACACCTAGATGTTTTTGACATAGGTGGTGGAGGGGGCCCTAGATAATCTATTCAGTAGTGTTATGATTATTTTAATTCCCTCTCAAAATTGGGTAATTGGGATCTTACTAGTGGGGTCTATGACTATGTGGGTTCCTGAGTATAACCATGGGGTAACAATGTCTTTCATGTCATTTTTTATTGACCATTATTGAATTATGGGAAAATCCACCTAAGGCTTACATATCTTGTAACAAGTTTCACATGTTAAGGAGATATATGATATTATTTTGAAACTATGTTCATATACTATCATGTCCTGATCAATATTGTAATCCTATAAAATAGGATTAATGACATCAATACAATGTAATACCTCAAGTTTTGCTACCACATAGTAAAGATGAGTCATTTGAATGGAGACTAGGTCATTATATCTCTAGTTGATTGTGGCATTCTTCTGATCTTCCTTTATGATGGTCTGTGTCTCTTCATTAGTCTAGAAGAGTTTGGACCAATTATTATCTTTAGTGTTTAATGATGCAATATCAAATTATATATCCTTAAAGACCCTTCCATCCATGTCTGAGGTTAATTACTATTTAATGTCATCTATTTGCTATTTTCTTCAAGCTACAATGACTATGAGTTTTTTAGATTTCTCATTATTGGCCTACAAATTGCCTCTAGATTAGTTTGTACTCATCTAGATGGTAATAGGTCTCTTCTCTGATTCGATTGTGATAAATTTAAGCTCAAATTAGGGGTTTTATGAAGGCTATGGATTTTTTATAGCTTTAATGGCAATGATTTATCAAGTTTAGGTGAATTCATGCCTTAGATTTGATTTAGACCCCTAACATTATACCTTTGCCTTTTTGTGCCAGTAAAATCTTTGATTTTATCATTTTATGCTTGTGTGGCATCTATGTGACATCTATCTAGAAAATTTCATGGAATTTTCATTAATGATTTTAAAGCACTAGCCAAATTTTCTTTGTCTCACACTGTTAGATCTTTGTGGATGAATCAACATGGGTCATTGATCATGATCTTGGGACTTGAACACTATTGGTCCTTATCTGGCTTGCGCTCCATGAATATGCCACTTGACATCCTTGTAATCCTTCTGGGCTCTACACCCTATCAATCATGTAGGTAACATGTGTTTGACATACATCAAACCTATGGGCCTTCAAATTTTATTTTGAATAGTTTATGTTGATTATGCTCCATCTAATCAACTTGCTCTAATTAACCATGAGCCACTGATCCTACAAAGGTGTACAATATTTAATTAGCATCAAGATATAAAAGTGAACATAGGCTAAAGACTTTAGGTTAATTTTTATTTCATGCTAAGAAACATGATATAAAATTTAGGCTAAAGTATTTAAGCTAAGTACCAAAACATAATATAAATCCCCCTAGATGATAAATGGACCTAATGCAAGTAAGTTAACCCATGGTTATCTCATGTTAACAAATCCTATAAAAATTTAGATTAAAGGTTTTTTATCTATGTTTTATGGCAATGGGACCTCTCATTAAATTAAAACATATTATAAGTCTTTATCTTAAGGTTTATAATGTTAACAAATACAATTGGAACCATAACATAGAGACTTAGATTAAGTCCATGTCTATGAATTTTAGACTACAATATCATTTTACCATTAAGCTTCAAAGACCCTAAGAATTTTTATATTTTTCAAAGGGGATCTCATTTTTTTAACATAAGTAATACAGTTTAGCTTATTTTAAAATAAATTCATTTATCTAAGCAAGGTGGTTGATGAGATTGAATTTGATAGCCTCACGAGTGTCAAATGACATTCACAAGAACATCAAACTTAAATTCATGAAGTTAATTAGGTTCCATAGATCTTGACTTTGATACACTCTATCTGAGCATCTTTTGTGAGTAAACATATACTATTGATCATGATCTAAGTGGATGTATGTCATTGGTCCTTGCAATCTTGAAGAGGATTGAGTTAGCTTGGGGTCATGTTTGAAAATTAGACTAATTTATAAGCCTAATTCCTCAAATTATAATAAAATAAGACCCTTCAAATATTATAGTAATAATATAAGGTTTTAGTATAAGGTTTCATTATATTAAAAAATACAATAAAACTTAGGGTAAAAACTTAGGTTAAGTCCACATTTTGATGCATGGGGCCTTTTTAACATTAAGCTCAAAAGTGAGAGTTCCTTGTGGAAATTATGTGGGGTCCCTAAGATTTAACCCTACTCATCCTAAGAAAGACCCATATACCATTGATTAAGATCTGAGTTATCAATATGGTGATACTTTCCATACTCGAGGGACTTATATGGGTCTTTGACATTATAACATTGTGTTCACTCTATCGGATATATTTCATGTGAGTAGCCATGGATCATTAATCTTGATATGGTTACTTGCATATGATTAGTTCCCATGATTAGAAATCGATTAAGAGGGTCTAGGACTATATATAAATGTTATCAAAATACCACATGAGTATTAAGCCTTTGAATAAATGGGATTTTTGAATGATTAAAACCTTAACATAATTTTTATCTTAAGGTTTC
This sequence comes from Torreya grandis, assembly GCA_037957365.1. Taxonomy (NCBI): domain Eukaryota; kingdom Viridiplantae; phylum Streptophyta; class Pinopsida; order Cupressales; family Taxaceae; genus Torreya; species Torreya grandis. The sequence continues at coordinate 3,163,257 of JARHVA010000580.1, read as the reverse complement.
ATTTTATTAATAAATACAACTAAAATGTTAGGGTAAAACTTAGGCTAAGTTTGTGTTTAATAAAAGGGATCCCTTTCAATCTTAAATCCTAGTGTCATATCATCAGATCTTTGACCTCTACTTAATTGTGAACTATTGATCTTGATCCAGGTGATCACACATGATTTGTCTAATAGATCAAGTCTTTAGATTCATTGAGCCTCCTTCACTCTATCTGATCATCTAGTCTTAATGAAGTGAAAGCTATCAATTTTGAAAAGAGGTAAGAAACTTAAGTTAGGGATAGTTAATGTGGGGACATAGTCAAAGGTCTTATTACTAAGGTCTAGTTCATGTTAATAAATATGAATGGGGAATTAAGACTAAGACCTTAGTCTAAGTTCATAACAAAGAGGACCATGTGACATAAAGTGAGACCAAGTTAAGAAAACAAAAGGTCCCTACAAACATAAAAGTTAGACCCTATTTACAATAAAAGGGGAGCTAAAGGGGCTCATAATATAAAGAGACCAAAACTATAATTTTAGACCAAGATTTGGTTATGTTAAAAATTAGGACCAAGCCTTAACATAAAATTTAGGCTTAGGTCTAAAGCATGTAAAAGACATTCCAACCAAATTTTTTCTCACCAAATTTCCCTTTCCAAATTGGATTTGAACCAAGGGTCTAAGCTAGGTTTTTCTAAAATAAGGTTTTAAAACATGATTCAACTTTTATTTCTCATAGACCAAAGGCTAGTAAAATCTTGAATAGGATTAATCTAAAAAATCCAAGTATAGTCCATTACATGAGGTTCCCATGAAAACCTACAACTAAAACATAAATAACCATTATCAACAACATTAGGAAAGGTTAAATTAGAACCATGAATAGATATTCCAACCTTATCAGGTGTGAATGATCTTTATATTTAAGTAATGTGCAAAACATGTCAAGTTTTTCAGTGTTAATGTTCAAAGTTTGCACAAAGGTCCCTATTTTTTTAAAAATGTGGTGTGTTGACCTCAATAGAATAGTTGATGCTCAAGTTGAAATATACAAATAAAATATTAAAATCCCTCCTTTCCTCCTAAAAATCTAATTTTTTGGTAAGAAATTACATAATTTTTTGGTGGATTTAGTGCTTTTGGAAATGTAATGCTTTACTTATTTTTTATATAAATTATGATTGACTCTTGTTATTCAAAAAAAAAGGTTGTTTGGTTAGATAAAGTAGAGATTAAGGTGTTTTGGAAGTTGAACCATATCTGCATGTAGTTGTATTCTAATTTCATAGTGTATGAATTTATTAACATCTATGTGGTGGATATTCTTGATGCATATGGTATGTCTCTTAGTAGACATTGGTATAGAACATTAAATGGATACATGGTGATTGAATTATCTCATATGTGGCTCCCATGGTGTGGTATGCCCAATCAAATCAAGATCTAAAGAGAGTCAAAATTGATTCATATGATCACCAAGTACAATAGTATGAATGAGATCCTATACAAGGAGTATAAACCCATGGTTTACACACATGACAAAGAAACATAAGCTTATGGTAAATTCTCTATTAACATGTTGACCAAGAAAGGTAAATTATAATTTTGGGAGTTAGATCAGCTAGATTAGGAGGCTATCCTTTATGCACCTAAAATACATTCATTCCATTATGTTGACCTTATATATGATAATGTGAAACATGTTGATCTATGTGTAAAATAAGGTTGTCATCAGATCTTATCAATATTAGGGATATTTTATATAGAAATTATCAAGCTAAAATGGAATCATCTAGGTGAGAATAAGAAGTTTTCAAGCTCTATTGATGAGATTATTGCCATTCCAAGTAGCCTAATTACTACCTATGCTATTGAGGATTAGGATAAAAGGTCATTATCATATAATAAACAAAATGTATACCCAATATAAATTGATAAAATGGAAAAAGAGGTTAATATTTAAATAACAACCACCTTTCAAAGTCTATTATATAAACTAAAAATCACTTCTGGACCCTGAAACTCAATGGACCTAAGTCTAAGAGTGGTTCTAATGATTATATGGAACTCATCAACCCATGAGGGAAGTTATATTTGGCTACCTTTCACCTATTACTTTATTACATGAACAACATAGCCAAATACAAGGCATTAGTTCATGGCCTCCAGTTTTCTCTAATGAAGAATGCTGAGAATCTCAAGGTGCTTGGTGATTAAAAACTAGTGGTCAAGTAGGTAAGAAGATAGTACACTTGTAATGACAAACATCTATCTAGATACCAAAATTGAGTGTGGAATTTAATATAATATTTTGAGAATTCAACATTCAAACATTACCTTGTATAATAAATTATGCAATAGATGCATGGGTAACAATGGTAAAAAATATATAACCAATTATTGACTCCAACTTGAGAAGTTTCTTAGTGGATTTAATATCTACTTCTTTCATTTTTGATAATGTTGGAAATTTTATGGTATTCAAATATGATAAACATATCATCAACTTCATCATACACACGTGTTTGAAACTCAAATTATAGATGAAGATGACAAATGGTCTCACTAGAGAGGGTTTTTGATATGGATTATGAAGGTGAAAAATATAATTCATCCCCACCAAATATATGCTACATAAATAGTGCAATTTGGGCAATGTCAGTGAATTAAATCATGTGATTTTAGGTATAACATGCACCGAGAAAGAAAAATAATAATTCACACAATCCCTAAAATATTTTAGGGATGTTATAACTTGTATCTATTAAGACATAAAAGTATTTAATACTTCCATTATCACTCACATTATCCCTCTCAATATGGGAGTCAATACCTTCTATTATAGGCAAAGACTAGTTAATCCATTGGTAGAGCCTTTAATATTCAAAGAAACACATAAATTAATTTAAACCATAGTCATATTTCTTGTTAGGAACTCCACCTGGGTGGTTAATCTTGTTCCAATTCAAAATAATAACAAATATATATATAATTTTATGGAGTTACGCAACCTGAAGAAAGATTTAAAGAAAGATAATTACATTTTTCCTTTACTAAATGAGGTATTAAAGATAATAAATGGATCTCAAATTATGTATTTTCTAGATGAGTATTCAGGATACAATCAAGTGATGGTTAACTATAAAGATATAATCAATACAACATTTAAAACTAAGTGGGATACATTCACATATAAAATAATATCATTTGACCTAATCAATTGAGTTCCACCTTCTAATGTGACATTGATATTGCATTTAAATAGATCATTAGTAAGTGAAATTTCATCTACATGTATGATTTAAATGACTTTTTATAAGAAACAAGAAGACCATGTCAAGGATTTGAGAATGGTGTTCTAATGATGTAGAGAATATGGAATCTCCTTGAATCCAAATAAGTGCATATTTAGGGTGACTGAAGGAAATTTTTTGGGTCCCATCATCTCTAAGCAAGGTGTATGAATAGACCAAAAAAGAGTGGAGAAAATTATAAAAATTTTGTTTCTTGGTAGTAGATAAGAGCTGAGGTCATTCTTTGAAAAGATCAAAATCATGAATAATTTCATCTCAAGATTTTCATAAATAGTATAACCTTTAAAAAACATGCTACATAAGGATTTTAAGATTGAATGGACCAATAAAGCACAATAATTTTTCACTCAAATCAAGGAATTGATTTTAAATACAATGGTGATTATCAATCCTAAATACATGCAACCATTTTACATCTACTCTTTCACTTCACAACACTCAAGTGTTTCTATCCTAACATAATGAAAAAAATATAGAGATAAGAGACTTGTCTCATTCATGAATTCCCCACTTTTAAATGTTAAACTAAGGTAATAAATAATTAATAAAGAATATTTTGCATTGATCAAAGTAATAAATAAGTGTAAACATTACATCCTATGTGAAAACATTTTCACCAGTGTGCTTGACCTAATCATGAAATCTATGCTAATGCAAAATGAGCTAGTTGAAAAACATGGTAAGTGGATGACTATTATCCAAGATTTTGACTTAAAAATCAAACCAATGAAAATTATATGAGGCCAAGAATTAGTAAATTAATGGCTAAAGTAGAGCCACATATCATGTTTTAAAATTATATGGTGTAATATACAAATGATGATTGGTATCAAGACTTAGTCCATTATCTATTGAACAATGAGTGCCCAAGCCACTTTAAATCAACTCCAAGAAGATTTTTACATCTAAAAATAAGTAATTTCATGATCAAATTAGGTGTATTATATAAAAATAATCATGAAGGCATATATTCAAGCTTATTTCCATGGGAGATATGGAACTAGTCCCTATTCTGGTAGTGCTACAACCAATTAGATACTGAGAGTAGCTTATTACTATCCACATGTTTTTAAAGATGCTCATTCCCACGTATGGAGATATCATACCTACCAAGTTTCCTTACACAAATAATGTACCCTTGTAGACATCCAATTCCTAATATCCATTGTGTTGAAATTAGCACTCTTACTCAAAATTTGTGAAAATGCACAATTTGGGCCAAAATCACTTAAACACATTAAATGGTTCGATCTTGTCATATACAAGTTCCAAATTAGGATAATGTATCCCTAAATAGGGTGGTGATTTTTATGGGATTATTAAATTTTATCAAATCATTTTGATTCAAATTGATGAAAATGAATTTTGGTGCTCTAGATCACTCTTTTCTTCTAATTCGAAAGAACATGACACATGCATGTGTTATTTTGTGTTAACAAAGTCCTAAATGTGATATTGGTTAATATGCAACTAGCATCACCTTATAATTCCTCTATAGTTAGATTATGATCCAATAATATGACATTATGACTAGTTTGATTAATAGAGTGCAACCAATTTCCAAAGAATTGCATAAAAATTGATTAATCTCACTTAGGCAAATTAAATCCAAATCAAGTGCTTAAGTGGAAAATCTATGGAAGTTATTGAATGTCTTTTAGTTGTAAATTGATTCATATTATTTGCATCATAAAATGACATAATTTATGGGGTGTCATTTATAAGCCATAAATGCAACAAATATTAGGTTTAAGGCCTCCCAAACTTCTTTAATGCCCCTTCCTTCTAAATACTTATGAGGGTGTTTATGGATTAATTACACCAAATTGGATTAATTCATGGCCACACATCTTGATCTCAAGATGGATGATCATGGTTGATCTTGATCAAATTCAAAAATATATAAATAGGAGGGCCAAGACCATCATTTTTAGGCTTCATTTATGTAAACTTATTATGTTGAATTCTCTCCACAAGCCAGTTATGTGTGGTGTTTGTTATGCTTAGTTTGTAATAGGATAGCTTCATTGATAGGCATAGATTTGATTTCATATCATGAGCCTAGTTTCATTGGTGCATATTAGATGATGGATGATTTCCTCCTTGCATCATTGATGAAGACTTGAGAACTAAATCAAGGGGAAAATCATGTTTTGAACCACATTTGGGTGATGGGATGTTCTTGGGAAGGTATTGTGTATGGTTTATTTCAATAGCTCTTAATTATCATTTGCCAAACCACATCAAAGGAGTTGACTTAGCTTGTTATGTTCTTATGCTTTTTTATTGAGTTTTATTGACTAATTCTTTATCTAACCATCTTTGTAATCCATGTATACATTCTTGGCATGCTTAGTGGGAACATACCTCCCATTCAAGCAAGGAAAACACTTTAGCAATTTTAGATTTTCTAAAAAGTCATTAAAAATACTTATAAATCAAATTTTAGTAATTATTTCCAAGTTTTATGAATTTTTTATTGATATATAGGTCACATAGTGATCGATATCAATTTTTTGTAATCGACATCTGTCCTAACTAACCAACATCGGTTCTAGTGCAAGGTATATCATGGTGGGAAAATAACATTTTAGAGCTTCCTTAAAAATTAAAAGTTGTTATTTTGGATTTTTAAGTCTCTATCTGAACATTATTTGCATGATCCAAACCTTTGCTATGGTTTTTATTCTAACTTGGGCTAATAAGTGTTTTTTGTGAAAATTCATTTTTGCCTAAGGGTTTAAAGGTAACTGGTATTGGTATTTATCAATAAACATCAATTTGTTTATGACCAACATTGATCTTAATGCAACCAACATCAGTCACTGTTGATTGACATCGGTCTCTATGTAAAAAAATAGAGAACCTGAGAGCAAGTTTTCAAAACTTATTCATTTCATTTGAAATTATGCTTCAAAGTAAGAGGAAACTCTCTAACATTTTCAAGTCTAGCATATAAAAGTGATAAATTTGAAATTATTTAAATCTTGAACCTTCCCTTTGGTGTTTAAAAGTAACCTATATGTTTTTAAGCTATTTTGTAAAGTTTTTCAAAGTTTTAAATTAAGGCCAAAGGGCCAAGAATTTCACTAAACACTTCACTTTGGTGCTTAAAACTAACACCCACTTAGATTACAAGTTTTTAAAATAGTGTTGTTTTATGTAAGATCATCTATTAATTTTTTGTTTTTTTATGTAAAATTAAGAGTGCATGTATGTTCTCACCTCATCTCCTTTAGGGAACTTGGGTGACCAAAAGTGCCTTCATCGGTCTCTATGTAAAAAAAATAGAGAACCTGAGAGCAAGTTTTCAAAACTTATTCATTTATTTTGAAATTATGCTTCAAAGTAAGAGGAAACTCTCTAACATTTGCAAGTCTAGCATATAAAAGTGATAAATTTGAAATTATTTAAGTCTTGAACCTTCCCTTTGGTGTTTAAAAGTAACCTATATGTTTTTAAGATATTTTGTGAAGTTTTCAAAGTTTTAAATTAAGGCCAAAGGGCCAATAATTTCACTAAACACTTCACTTTGGTGCTTAAAACTAAAACCCACTTAGATTACAAGCTTTTAAAAGAGTGTTGTTTTATGTAAGATCATCTATTAATTTTTTATTTTTTATGTAAAATGAAGAGTGCATGTATGTTCTCACCCCATCTCCTTTAGGGAACTTGGGTGACCAAAAGTGCCTTTTCCTTGCAATTATGCCCTTGTCCAAGGCATGAGAAGAATGTTTTCAAGGCTCTCCCCAAAACCCATATGGTTTGGGTGATCTAAAATCAACCTCTAAAGTCTTTTCACTTAGTTTTATTTAATATAACTTGGATTGTGGAGGGGAGTTCATAACTTCTTCATGAGTTCTTTAGGGAAGATTTGACCCAGGGCTTCATCTCCCAAATTTATTTCAAAACCACTCCATGATGGGGTATATAAATTAGGGAATGTATACTACAAGAGATATGGGTTAGGTGACTAACCTATCCTTTCATAACAAAAACTTGAGTTAGGTCTAGTTAACCATGGGATTCTATTAAGTAGTACACATATGGAATCACTACGCAAAGGAATAGACCCTTGAAAAGTAAATTAATTGGTATGAAATCGATTCAAGTGAGTCATATATAGTGTTAATCACACTTGGGACAATCTAGATGATAAAAAACTTATGTTTTAGAGCAACCCCACTTGTCACAGACATATTATTGATGTAAGGTGAGTAAATTGTAGGTCCATGTCATCATACAATCTCTTGGGAGAAGGGGGTGTTAAAATCATATTAATTCATGCACTTTTTTTTTTATTAACACTTAAAATCCTCCCAAGAGCATGTGTATAGAAGGATTTTATCAATATGAATCAACCTTGTCAGTTTAGGGCTTAAGATGATTTACTTAGTTGTATTTATCTTTTCCTTTACTTGCTTGGTCATTGTTTGAGTTTAAAACTTATTTGTTAACCACAACATCAACCAAATAAATTTTTTTTAAACTATTTCATTTGAACAAGGGACATTTTATGATGGTGAAATCAAAATCATCTTGTGCCTTATTAAAATACTCATTCTAAACATTGTGTTTGTCTTTGTTTAAAATAACATTGTTATGTTGTCCATTTGAGTCTAAACCATTTTCAAAAAATATTTAAGTCCTCAAATTTGTAATTCAAATTCAAAATCTCACCTTTCTAAGTTTTGGGCCAAGGTATTAATTGGTTTACCATTTACACTTGGTTTGATTTAATTTGGGTATGATTTCCCATTTGGATTGAAGGCCATTTATAGACTCATCATCATCTGATCATTGTGAACTTAGGTCATCTAGGCTCTATAACACATTTTATTCCTAGTATTAATATAGATGGGATCCCACTTCGACTAATTTTTAATACTAGGAATTATTCAACCTATTATTTTGTGAAACATTTAGTAGAGAAATTGAAACATTTTGTGGGAAACTCCTCCTCTTTTATAAAAATCTCTAAACACTTTGTTTACAAAATAAAAATTTATATTGTCAATGATGGTGACATCTTGGTTAGTTGTGATATGGTCTCACTTTTTACCCAAATTCATCTATTTGAAGCTATTATGGTTATTTATGACATTACTAACCCTCAAACCTTTGATTTGGTTGAATTATGCCTAAGATCCACATTTTTTCCTTTAAAGGAGAGAGTTTTGAGCAAACTAAAGGTGTAGCAATGGGATCTCCATTATCTCCCATTGTTTCAAACCTATTTATGGAATATTTTGAAAATGAAGCATTGGATTCATACTCTTTAGAACCATATTGATGGGATAGATTTTTGGATGACACTAATTCCAAATGGTCACACAAAAGTGGAGAACTTGATAAAATTTTAGATCATTTAAATGGGAGATCATCTCAAAGCCAATTCACTATGGAAAAAGAGGAAAATAATTCTTCAATTGTTAATACTAGGAATTATCTAACCTATTCTCTTGTGAAACATTTAGTGGGGAAATTGAAACATTTAGTGGGAAATTACCCCTCTTATAAAAAACATTGAACACTTTGTTTACAAAATAAAAAATTAGAATGTTAATGATAGTGACATATTGGTTAGTTTTGATGTGGTCTCACTATTTACCAAAATTCCTCTATTTAAAGCTATTAAGGTTATTTTTGGCATTATCAACCCTCAAACCTCTGATTTGGTTGAATTATGCCTAATATCCACATTAATTTCCTTTAAAGGAGAGATTTTTTTATCAAACTAAAGGTATATCAATGGGATCTCCATTATTTCCCACTGTTGGTAACCTATTTGCTTCATACTCTCTAAACCCAGATTAGTGATGTAGATTTGTGGATGACACTAATGGCAAATGGTCACACGAAAGTGGAGAACTTGATAAATTTTTAGATCATTTAAATAGGATATCATCTCAAATCCAATTCACTATGGACAAAGAGGAAAATAATTCATTTCATTGATGTCCTCCTTGAAAATAATTCTTATGTATCTTTAGGTCATGGATTATTTAGAATGAAGTCACATATGGACCTTTACTTACAAGTTGATTCTCACCATCACCCTTGCCAAAAAGGTGTGGTTCTTAACTCCTTAGCAAATAGGGCACTAATAATATCTGATTTTGATCATGTTTTAGAAGAAAAATAACATCTATTTTTTGCTCTTATGATGAATTAATATAAAAGGTGGGAAATTAAAATATATTTTTGCAAGGCTACTCACCCTACTTAAAGGATTATTGAGGATTCAGATAAACCAAGAGTTACCATTACTTATATCAAATGTGTATGTGAGAATTTTTATAGGATTTCTAGAAATGTGGGATGTCAAACAACATTAAAACGTTTCAATGTTCTTCATTCTAATTTAGATTCAGTGAAATACCCTTTAGATACCAAGAAACATAAAGGTGTTTATCTTGTGTCGTGCTCTAATGGGAAACCATATGTGGGAGAAACTGGGATATCACTCCAAACTAGACTTAAAGAACATTCTTGGGATATTTTCATTCCCACATAGATTCTTCTGCACTAGCTAAACACCCTCACATCACTAAACACCATATATGAATGGACCAAGCCAAAATTATTGTCAAAGAAGATAATTATTTAAAAAATAAAATTAAAGAGGCCATTGAGATAGATAAAAGACCCAAGAATATGAATATAAATGGTGTACATGACATTAGAGGCTCATGAAGATCTATTTTAAGTTTTTTAAAAGATAAAACATGAAATTTTTTGGTTTACTTGTTGTCTATTTTTTAAGACTATATGAGTTGACCACTTGACCTATTGTATCTGAAACATTATAATTATTAAATTTGTACATGTTGGAACTAGAAATGTTTTTTCTAAGCCATGAAATCAATCACATAAGGAGAAATAAAAAATATAGAAGAAAAAAAAGATTCTAGTTCAATCAATACTATATATGAGAAAATTTATTAAATAAGCTATAATATCAATCATTATACAAATAATAGGTGTCTAAATAATGACCAAAAAATTGTCTATGTATATAAGTTAAGGGATGTGTATGTCAAAGTATGAAAACAATACATAATTAAAGTACATACCTTGACTCACCTAGGGAAGGAAGGATATTGTATCTATGAGCACCCGTACACAACTTGATTATACATAAAAATGAATTATACCTATGAGGAATTTTAATATACTCATAATTAGTCAATGGAATATCAATTAGATGTTAAATATAATATATTTAAAAATAATAATTTAACAAATGAGAAATGGAATAGCTAAAACTTATGATACTCAAATCAATGTTTCCACCACATGAAAACATATAATTATTTTTTATATAATAATTTAGACAAAACCTATACATACCTTTCACTTTTGATGTAATTATTACAACCCAGTCCACTTCTAGATCATGTAAGTAGGAAATTAGAATGGTTATGGTTCTTTAATTTCACTCATGTTTGCTAAAATTCTCTCAATCTCTTTTATCAATCTATTTACTCGTGGTGTTTCATCCTTAAAATATATGAACATACTTATTTACAGGAGAGGGATGCTAATTCATCCTTGTTTGATCACTCATTTAAAATTAAAAATTTCAAGTTATTGTGTGTTATAATACTATATAGATGAAACTTAAAAAATGTGTAAAACCACTTGAATGTAACAAAGGTAAAATATAGTGATTTACAATATTTTGTAAAAATGTATAAAACATATATGACCATTAGACAATGTGATAATGTAAAATAATTTCAAAAATGTATAAAACATATGTAATCATTACAAAATATTATTTCCTAAATCTCAATGGTAATATAGTCGAGTAACATGTACAAGATAAACCACATAGAATAAAAAAACATCAAGTAAAAATTAATGGAAAATGGATGGAGATACATAAATCTAGGGAGTGTGAAGATCATAAGGGAGAAAAAATTATATACCCAAATTATGAGAGACATGATACAAAGGTATTAATACCATGTAAAACAATATATATAAAAATGTAGAAAGTTAAATATGTGTTTTGATCCTGATATGAGCATGAGTCAAGGTAGAGGGAAACAAAATTAGATAATGTGGGAACATTAGGAGAAATGGAGAAATAACATGTCCCTAAAAATGATGTACTAAGGATAATAATTTGTTATGGTCTATAAGTGGGACCATTACTATAGTAATTATGAGATGACACATAATAATATGATGCCTTGATGTGGAGAGGCTCTCAAATATGAAAAAATATAGAAATATATGTATATATGAAGTATATGTTGAAACCCATGAATGTTTCAAAGTGTATGTATATATAAATTAAATATAATAGACACATGAATGTGACATGATTTTTATAAAATGTGTATCATTAAAACTCAAAGGCAACATGTATGGGTGCCATACCATGGTCAAAAAAGTATTAGTGAATGTCATGGAGAGGTATATAATTTAATTTACACAATTCAACAAGGTAAATATAAATGTTTTAAGTGAATCTCATAATATAAATGTGAGTATAATCTCCTCATGTGAAGTAGAAAATGATTGAAATATGACTAGTGTTAAGATATTAACATGTTATCATTAGTGTTGGATATAAATAGTAATAACATCAAATAGACTTGTTGGTATGATTCATTTGAGTATGTAATGATATACATATTTTTTATGTATGGGATAGGATGATGAATATCATAATCCTCTTTATCTCCATAAAATAGTAAATAAATAAGAGATAAGGCTGAAACATATGTATACTTAAACATACAAACATAATATAGAGATAGTTATAGATATAACATATGGTAATTTATAATAAACATTAACGGCATAAGGTTCTAAATCCTATGCTTAATATATGGGATGTGGGATCTAACTATATCTTAGGATAATATCAATGTGTATAGAAATCACTATGAAAAAGGGGTATCAAATATGTAATAAGGAAAATGTCAGGATCTAGAACATAAAGTTATGATACCACTTGTCAGGATCTAGGAAGCACAATTGATTACCAAGCAACTAAGTGCAAAATTAAACCAGAATCACAAGTAACTAGAATTTAGAAATAACACAGAATATGAGAGACAATACCCAATTGTATTAATACTCTTACAGAAGGAAATACAACAAAAAAAATGCCACAATATTCTTCTACACTCCTCTAGGGCTCCCACACCTCTAGGGCTTAAATAGTAAATCTTCCCTCAAAGTTCTCACTCTCTCAACTACAGTCACAACAAACAACTCAAACACAGAGTTGTTGTTCACCTCCAACCAGTCAGTAACAATACTGCTAGTACACCGAGTACGCAATGTACTCCAAGTAGATCTCACCTGATCTTGCTCCCTGTTGTGTTGTTGATCTCCTTTGATCTTGCTACCCCACAGATCTCCTTTGACCTTGCATACACACACACCTACAAATCAACCAACCTTACTTACCCATGTATATCTCCTAGCTGATCTTGCACACCTATAGATCAACCTGATCTTACATACTCAGAAGAACCCTTGTCCTTGCCTCACCAAGTCCTTATGATTCTCCATACCAGAACCCTTGTGGATCTTCTACCAAATCTTTCTCTCTCATAGATCTACCTGATCATACACACTTGACACTGTGGCACTATGAGGAGCTAACCTTGCTCTCTCTATCTAGCACCCTGGGAATCCCTGCTTTGATCCCTCACACTTTACAATACAGCCCATGAGTCCATTATATAGATCCCATGTAAACAATAATTAGACATCCAATTACAATAATTAGATCTGTATCTCAAGACTAAAATTAGCCTTTAACATGCAAACAACTAGTTTGTTAAACTAATTGTTTGTCAACTAGCAGTTCTGGAACTGCACAGGCAACTGACATCGATCCCTATCTGGCTGGAGATGATTGATGTCAGCCGATACCTGATTGATGTCGGTTGCTCTTCTCACTGGATATGACCGACATCGATTAATCAGACTGACGTCAGTTACTTTGCAACTCAGTAACCTCTCAGCAACTTCCTCCATGTTTGCATCGGTGAAGCTTTTAGCTCCACAACCTAACAATCTCCCACTTGGAGATAAATAGCTACACCTGTACCTGTACCTATACATCATTTAATTTTTTTCCTGGCTTGTATCCCTCTTCAATCTCAATCCTAAAGACTAACCACCACACACCCTATGGTGTAACTCCTATCATCCAAGTAACCTACCATATCCAAAGTGCCTGACCCTGTATAGCATGAATCCCTACTATTGGTCCCTCTTAGATACCTGAGAACCCACTAAACCACTTTCCAGTGCTTCCTTCCCAGATTGACCACAAACCTGCTGACAACTCCCACTATATGGGCAATATCAAGGAGTACACATGTACTCAACCTCATCATGTGATTGGGGACCCTATTCTGTGAACTATCACTGTCCATCCATAGGTGTGCTTGCCATTCTGCATCCTGCACTACCTTCACACAATCATCCTGAGACAACATCAACCTGTGATCTTCCCTGTCTCTAGGATTACTCATGCCAAAGAATTTTGCTACTCCCAAATTCTTCATGGCACACCACTGAACTAACTTTACCTTTAACTCAGAAACTCCCTGTATGTATGCACCTGCAACAAGCACATCATCCACATATAGTAACAAGATAATGTAGTGACCATTATCCAAACTGGTAAAGAAAACACAATGGTTACATTGACATTGAATAAAGCCCTGCTTTGTCATACACCTATCAAACCTCCATTGTCTTGCAACTTTCTCAAGACCATATGCACTGGCCTTCTATCTCATGTATCCGTTCTCTCTCTTCTTTAACTCAGCTAACAACTCTACCAAACCTCCCATTTGGTTCTCTCCCAAGGAATCAACTTCCTCATCCATGCCATGCTCCCACTATTTCCTAGATTCTACCTGCTCTGCTTCTTTAAAACTTCCTAGTTCTTGACCATCAATGAGCAACAAGTAGTGTAAAGAAGGGGAATAATGAATTTGAGGCTTACTTACCCTTTCAGTCCTCCATATGGGCATTTGAGACTCCTTGACAGCTTGTTGTCTACCCAAAATCCATTCCAGTGACCGATGTCGATCACCACCCAGTCTGCATCCGACTGACGTCGGTTTTATGCGACTGACCTGACTACCAATGCCAGTTCCCTAATTGATGTCAATTGCCACCTGCCCGACACCACTAGTTTTTCTTATCTGCACATGACCAACATCAGTGCCTACCTATTTGACGTTGGTTCCCCCTAACCGACATCAGTATTTGTGTTCTCCTAGGAGTGATGACTTTTTACCCGTGAGCTTACTTTGAATCAAAACCTTGTCCAAACTACCCTGCTCAAAAGTATCCAGCCCCATCCACTGATCTCTGTCGATCATCTCCTCCATGATCACCAAGGATTTCCAGTTCTTAAGTTTGTTAAATACATCAGACTTCCTTTTCCTGTAATAAACACAATCCTTTCTTGTAGCATCACACTACTCACAAAAATCTCAGTCTATGCTCTCCAAATCTGAACTCTTACCATTTGACTTAAGAACATCCATTCCCTTCTCACTTATGTGACCAAGCCTACAAAGCCACATCTTTGTAACATAAGTGGAATCAATAATACAAGAAGGTAGATAAAGAGTACCTACTTTCTTATCACATGCTAATTCAAGTGCATCCGCTATGAGAGTTCTTGTGCATCTCTCATCACCCAACTTTCCTAAAAAAATTAGCCACATCTCTAGGACTGGGTCCTGCATGACCTCCTACAACACCCGTGTGTTGGCTGTCTACAATTTCAGCTGCACTTCCCCTTTGCCAATACTTTGACAAGGCTCACCAACCCCTAAATAAATCTTTCCAAAGTCTCCATGGACCTTAACATGGAAAAATACTCTATTTGGGGCTGCATGGAAAGAGGCAACAAAATATATAAACCAAGATTCTACTTTATCCAAGGAACATATAAGAGCAACTAGTGCAATAATCCATGCAACAATACTTGCTTATTTATTTTCTTCATGCTGATATGCTACCAACCAATAATCTTTCTTTTCCTGATCTTTCTTTCCATAACACCATAATTGACCATTCGTGCCTTTGAATTCCTCCATTCTTAGTGTACTTTCTTCTACCATTGTTATACTCCCACTCAATCAGAAACCCCTGAGAGTGACCTATAATCAAACACAAACCTGCTCCCTGCAACCTTAGCTCTGATACCATTTGTTAGGATCTAGAACATAAAGCTATGATACCACTTGTCAGGATCTAAGAAGCACAATTGATTACCTAGAAACTAAATGGATAATTAAACCAGAATCACAAGTAACTAGAATTTAGAAATAACACAAAATATGAGAGACAATACCCAATTGTATTAATACTCTTACAGAAGGAAATACAACAAAGAAGATGCCATAATCTTCTTCTACACTCCTCTAGGGCTCCCACACCTCTAGGGCATAAACAATAAATCTTCCCTCAAAGTTCTCACTCTCTCAACTATGGTCACAACAAACAACTCAAACACAGAGTTGTTGTTCACCTCTAACCAGTCAGTAACAATACTGCCAGTACACTGAGTACACAATGTACTCCAAGTAGATCTCACCTGATCTTGCTCCTTGTTGTGTTGTTGATCTCCTTTGATCTTGCTACCCTACAGATCTCCATTGAACTTGCACACTCACACACACACCTACAGATCAACCAACCTTACTTACCCATGTAGATCTCCTACTTAATCTTGCACACTTGCAGATCAACCTGATCTTACATACTCAGAAGAACCCTTGTCCTTGCCTCACCAAGTCCTTATTATTCTCCATACCATCACCCCTATGGTTCTTCTACCAGATCTTGCTCTCCCATAGATCTACCTGATCATACACACTTGGCACTGTGGCACTATGAGAAGCCAACCTTGCTCTCTCTATCTAGCACCCTGGGAATCCCTACTTTGATCCCTCACACTTTACAATACAACCCATGAGTCCATTATATATATCCCATGCAAAAAATAATTAGACATCCAATTACAATAATTAGATCTATAGCTCAAGACTAAAATTAGCCTTTAACATGCAAACAACTAATTTGTTAAACTAACTATTTGTCAACTAGCAGTTCTGGAACTGCACAGGTGATCGACGTTGGTCCCTGTCTGGCTGGAGATGACCAACGTCAGTCGATACCTGACCGATGTTGGTTTCTCTACTCATTAGATATGACCGATGTTAGTTGATCAGACTGACATCGATTGCTTTGCAACTCAGCAACCTCCTCCATGTTTGCATCAGTGAAGCTTTTAGCTCCACAACCTAAAAGAAAACACATGAAAGGAATAGATGAATGAAGGTATCATAAATATAATATAATTAATAAAACTAAACTAAACAAAATATAAATGTAACAAAGTTTGGTTTTAAATTAGTATAATAAAATGTGGCATATACTTGATCCTAGTTATGTTTGTAATTGAAAGCCAAAGAACCATATATTTTATCACCATATTTGAAATAAGGATAACATATGAAATGATAAAAACATACATAATAATCTAATAATAATATTTCATTTTATTGGCTTGTCAGTGCATTAATCTCCCTTGGATCTAGTGAAAATTTCCAAGTAAGTTTTTGGTAAAGGCCTCAAATAATAAGGATTAATTTTTATATGTCCATAGTTGGGGACTCTAAATATTGGGGGACACATAATTTATTCAACTCCTCCTATGGGCAATAAAATACCTTGAGTAATCCTTCACCTCCATAATAATAATGCTTTGTCCTCAACTCATCCTTTTAATACTTAAGGAAATAAATGTGAGTGCAAGTAGAGAAAATGAGTGCTTTGTGTGTTGGTAATGATAATTATGACCCATAAATACATGGATCACAACCCAAATTTTTTTTATTCTAATCCAAAATATAAAATTAAATCAATATAATATAATGGTATTTAAAAATTCAATACTATATTAGTATTCTAGATACATTACAAAAGACATAATTAAACTCATAACTATATCGACTAGGTCAATATATTACACAAACAATAGGAAGGAAACAAACTATATTATCCAAGTTGGTGTAGTAATAAATATAGGGTGGCTAGCATAAATTTAAAAAAAGAAACATAGAAGAAATAAATATAGATACTCAAAGGAGGATAGACTGTAATAAGAAATACTATATGTCACAAAGTACTACAAGCCAACCCCTAACTATATTATCTAAGTTGGTACATTAATAAATATTGATAGTATTCAAGATATGACATAATAATAATTAGAATATATATCACAAAGTAATAAAATCCAACCCTTCATATTTCCTATTCAATCCTTAGGAAGTTCAGTCAGGTATATTAATGCCCCAATGACTTATGCAAGATACATATGCACCATCTAAATCTCATCATGTGTCACAATAGTATAACAAGATATGGTACTTTAGAAATGATAAACATAAAAATAAAAGCATAAAGGAATTTTTTTTAATAAATATAAGTGAACATGATAATAAATAAAAACATAAATACATATCTTTACTTAACTTTCCAAGATTAGAGATGATGATAAATGTGATGCACACTAAATGTCTCAATCTTGAAGTGTGACACATAGACACGAAAAATAAGATATATATATATATATATATATATATATATTAATACCACAATATTCCTTCATTAAGATATCGACACTTCATTTCATTCAAAGGATCTATGAAAATAAATATATGAGTAAAATAAGAAACCAAGAAGTAAATATTAAGAATATTTTAAATTTTAATTTGTATTTATAACTAGGAGAAAAGTTAAATCATTTTTTCATTTTCTATTTTGAGGAAACCTAGAGATATAGAATACCATTTATTATATGACAAGAGATAATGGATAGAGGATGATGTGGCACACATGAGGTCATCAAGGAAGTGGTACAAGATCAATGTAAGTAGGTGATGAAAGTAATGTTATGTTGGGTAGATAGGGTATATTTAGTAAATATATGCACTAATTCAAACCCATGTAGTATTATTTTCCCCAAAAAAAATCAAAATGTATATAAAATTTTTAAATATAAAGGGTTGTAAATAGTGTGTCAAATTTTAGGCCTTAGCTATTTATTTAGGGCCAAATAATAAATCACCACTGCAAGTCAACTGTACATTAACCATGCCAATGCATTTTTTTTAGATCATGATATTTGTTGATAATGTATAAATATTGTCAATGATTTTATGATATTAAAAGTTAATATATTGGCTAATATTGTACTAGGTGGATGATATAATATAAATGATAATAAATTTATAGATATAGTATTACAATGGCTAACATAGTTGAAAGTGTATTTAAATGTTAATATCATATAGGTATGGTTGATATAGAAAAGATATATTTTTTCAAATGGTCGATACAAAGTATATTTGGTTGGTGTAGTCGTAAAATAACTTTGTCACCAAAACCAAACAATATGGTTGATAAAATAGAAATTGAAAATGATGATGAAGTAACTTAAAAAAAACATGGCTGATACAATATAAAATAAAGATTTTTTTTTATTGTTTCTTTTTTTAATTAAATTTTGAGTTGATTTCATATTTTAAATAAAAATAATTACTATTTTTTGTCTTTTTACAAAGGTGGACACATATTTGGATCATCATGGATTTGAGATAGATACCTAATTTGTTATAATTTTCTCAAAGGTTTAGGGCATAATGGATACATGTCATGCTACTTTCATCACCAATCTAGTAGTTGTGTTCACATGGTGTTAGGAGAGGGTCAATAACACATTTATGCAAGAGATGGATGTCGAGATTATGGAGGTATCCATCACACTCAAGGATGTACATGAATTAATAGGGAGACCTATCTATGGCATGGAAATGTTATGTTATTCACCTAATCCCATTACATAACATTAGAAGCCAACAAAGTGCAATACAAATTCTAACTAGTATGATCAACACAAGTTGATAATAAGAATATTTATTGTATATTTTTTTAATGAATTATAGATGTATATCATTGAATTGATCATTATATACATGTTTTATATCATAGTTTAGATATAATAGTGAAATTATACAATGTAGATGAATGTTGGTCTGCATTGGAGAACCATAGTATGTATGACATAGGAGCTTGCATATGGCTGAAATTAGTGCATGAATTTTAAGTCATGATATTTAGGGGAAAATAGATTATAGGTGAAATTAAATTATTTTAATGGTGGATCTATGATTGGTTCCCCATTTAGTAGTAAATGGGACTAACACATCAAATTAAGGACTACATTCCTAAATTGAGGAGGTGGTCATAGGATCATATAGGATAGTGCATACCCACATATATAACATTAGATAGCATGAGGTGGGATAATATTAAATGGATTAATTATAATGGAAAGACACATTACTAGATTAAACATACATCCATTTTACAATTAGAAGGGAGAGTGGTCATCACAACCCACTACACATGGTTGTCCAACCTACAATCATGTTCTTAAGTCACAAGACATTTTAGACAACCAAATTAGGTGGAAGAAATATTTTTCAAATTGCATTGAGTGAGAAAATATAGGTAGTCATGAGGAGTAAAAGGAAATAATAAAATAATATATATCCTAGTTTCAAGACATTATTGTGCTCAAAAGGGGAGAAGGAGACAACAATGACAGTAGTTAGAGGATAGGTTGGAGGATCACATCAGGGTTGATCTTAATGTTCCCATGTTATAAGTTATGCCACATATCCATGAAATATGGTTAACATGATAAGTTAAGATGTTATTAGGCAATTAAGTCTTAAAAATGGGAGAGATAAGTGGGATCTCACTTGATTCAGATTCAAGATGATGAGTTTGGGGTAGAGTAGTTGGGGAGGTTGTAATTTAGAGACACCAAGAGGAAGGTATAAAATGAATTGATTATTTTTAAATCACTTTAGTTTTTGGTCTTATAGATATGTATGATAGTGATTAACTATAGATATACTATTATTACATCTGCATACATGCACACACACACACACACACACACACACACACACACACACACACACACACACACACACACACACACACACACACACACACACACACACACACACACACACACACACACACACACACACACACACACACACACACACACACACACACACACACACACACACACACACACACACACACACAATTTTATATAAATAATTTGGTTTAATTTTTGATATGCCACTAGAAAACCTACATGGTGAAGAACCATGATTTAGGATACACATAATGAGATACTAGATGTAATTCTACTAGATATAGATTTAATTTATATGTTATATTATTTAGTAACATCTTCCATGAAGTGTACTAGCTAGCATAATACAAAATAAAAGTGTAATGGCCCTTCCATTATGAAAATATTTTCAAAAATATTATTTTTATTGGTTAAAGAATTTTATTTTACTATTTTTTATCATCTTTGATGTTACATTTTCCATATTAAGTAACCCCACTCAATAATAAAATTTTAAAATTGTTAGCTAACATTTGGTATTGGGTGGGTTAAAGTTGAATTTAGTAATTGAAAAAATATATAGTTTTTCTTTGAAATAGTGAATTTTTATTATAAAAGAATATTATTTAAAAAATACTATCAAATATTTAAGATTTTTAGTTGAGGTGCATTAAAGGGAATTATGGTGATGGGTTGGGAAGGTGTCACTTCGTCAAAGCCTCCATGGATAATAGTATTAAAGTTTATTACCAAATCATATTTATCTAACACACCATCAATAATAATATTTTATTTTTTAAACTTCATAAGCACACAATTTATAGACTTAGGTTAGGAAGGATTGAATTATCTCATGAGGAAGTATAGACACTAAGCTTGATCAAGGGCTTCTTGCAATGATTGAGAAGATAAATTTTTGACTATGTACTGAAGCATGGAAGTAAGATAATTGGTAAACAAGTGGAAAATATTATATTCTAACATGTTATGCACTTCCTTATTATCAAAGGTTATTCAACACTTGATAAAGCTTGGGCAGTTTTAAATTTTGTGTGCTTAAAATTAATGAAATGGGAAAATTTATTTTCAAGAATATATTATTTTTCAAATTCCTATACAAATTCATTAACTAAGTTTTTTAATCTAGAGATATAACTATACTTGAATTGGTTGTTTGAATTTAGGTAATAAATAGAAAAAGGATTTGGCTAGAAGTTTTACATTGGAAAAGGTGTTTAAGTTAATCCAATATTTTTAAATATTTATTAAAAAAATAAAATGTAAAAGATGATTGGTGGATCCATTATAAGTGATCATAGGATTAATACCACCTATGTTTAGTTTTAAAATTTGAGGAACTAATGGTTCATTTTAAAAATTAAAAATCTCTTTATTATGAAGAGGAGGTTACAAAATGAGATTGTCATAAGCATATCTAAGGGGGTGGGGTGGGGTTAATTTAGTTTTATGATTCCCCTATGAGGTTTTTGAGGATGATTTTCAAATTAAAATATTGTATTTTACATTTTCATCCTCTTTTTATAATTATTTTATTGAAAGGTATTCATTTCATTCATGGATTAAAAAACTATTTGGTGAGGATCATGATCTTGCTGGCTAGAGGAACAAGTCTAAGTAGCTTGATTAGATGTACTAGTTATAAAATTAATGTGAGTATTAATATGATCAATTCAAGTAGACCCAATATAGGAAATACCTATCATGTTAGGGGAAATACTAGGCATGGTGTAGGAAAAATGAAGTAGGGGGGAGTCATGTAATGACTTGCCCCAAGTCTTGTAGAGAAATTATGAGGAGGTGAATGAGGAACATCTATATGAGGTTCCATCATGAGAAGGTAGACCATTTTTGGGTACTTGCCTCTATGTTTAGGATTCTCATTAAGGTAAATTATTATTTCATTAGTATATTCAAAATTACACTCATCCTCTACTACATTCATGCATTGAAGGAGGTAATTTCGGTCAAGGAAGTTGAATTTACTAACTAGTTCATAGTTTTTAATTATATTTATCACAAGAAAATTAATTATATCTTGATCTTCTATGGTATTATAAATAAAAATGAGATTTATATTTTTTATAAGAGTTAGTAATTTCTATTTAATCTTATCAAGTTTTTTTGTATATATTTAGTAAAGATGTATTGTATGGTGGAAGAGAAAATATTAAAAAATTAGGTTGACTAGTGTAATTAATTTTTAGGAAACAAAATATTTTAGTCTCACTAATGTAATTAAAAAATTAAAATCAAGACAAACATATTATATTAGGTACACTGAATTAATTAAGAACACAACTAGGTAGATTAGAGTATAGCATGTTAGTTGATACAGTTACAAAGGTAAAATAATACTATATCGGGTTGGCCAATACATTTTAATGAAACATGATAAAATTATCATATTTTGGGTTGGTTTATGTAGTCAAGGATACAAATAAAAGTAATTATTTTTGAATGGACAATGTATTATCCACACACAAATAACTATATTTGGCTAGTCGATGTAGTTATGATAGTTAACATAGAATGGTATCGATTTGGTCAATACATATTACAATATAACAAGAAAATCATGAATATGATAACATGAAGCTAATTTTCAAAATTAAAATCAAATAGATATATTAAAATGATTTGATTGATAATGTGGGGTCTCAAACATAATTGGTCATTTGTATATTAGTATCGACCCGATATTTTATATC
Organism: Torreya grandis; assembly: GCA_037957365.1. Classification (NCBI taxonomy): domain Eukaryota; kingdom Viridiplantae; phylum Streptophyta; class Pinopsida; order Cupressales; family Taxaceae; genus Torreya; species Torreya grandis. The sequence goes on along the minus strand of JARHVA010000580.1, from coordinate 3,140,219 downwards.
ACTAAATATATAGGCCAAATAATTCATGTATCCCTCTATCCCATTCCTAATGGTAATTTGAGATTGAATTAATGAGGTGACATTTTCCTCTAAGGTTAAACAAAAAATAAAATTGATGGTTTTCTTTCTAAATTTTAATAAAATTAGAATTCTAGGCATTTTTAATATATTTTGAGGTACGTAAAAACTATACTCTATGTTTAGCATTGTAAATTAGCT
>JARHVA010000580.1:3057500-3135000 GCA_037957365.1 Torreya grandis | reverse complement strand
AGTGTTTTTTGAAAAAATAATTACCCATAATAAATTAATTTATTTAATGTTCGTAAACAATAATTGGCTACTACATGGGATAACATAACTTGAGTTTTTAATAAAATGAAGCTACATTTCAAAGAAATTAAGGAAATGATTATTAGATGGGATAATATAGAGGGTGTTATAGTGGTTTCTAAGGTTAAGGACGTAACTAAATATGCATACTTTATGGTTGATTCATATGAGAAAAAATAAGATCAATTTTTATGAAGTTTCTTTCAAAATTGGTATTTATTATTGTGTCCATTATGATAAAGTCAGATAGGTCTGTGAAACATTACTTGAAATATTATGATATAATGTTTTGATGTATGGTTTAAGCATGGAAAAAAATTATGTAAGGAGGATCATAAATAGTTTTACTCTATGATATTGATATTGAAGATCTAAATAATGCAATGCATATAATTATATTTACTCTAAACAAATGGTATTAAGGTCCATGTTTGTATGGTTGTCAATGCCTAGTTATATTAATTCCATAAATACAAGGCCGTAAAAATTATATTATGAAATAATAAATTTTCAATTATGGGAAATCAATTATTTACAACATTTTTAGTCCTAAATAAAGACATGAATATGGTTACAATGAAGAATGTTATAATTGATGGTGATACTTTTTATAAGTTGTACTCGGTGACAAAAAAATTTGCTCTGTGAAATTTCTTGAATAATTTTTTTTATTAAGTTTTACCTTTGTTTCATTATTTTATATTATTTTTCTTACAATGAATTACATAACTAGAGGAATTGAACCCTATGTTGGAATGAAGAAAATCACAGGAAGATTGATTTGACTAGTGTATTAGATATGTGGACCAATCATTAGTTGGATATGAATGAAAAGTTATGAAGAGGTATAATTTTAATATAATGAATAATGAAAAGTTTCCTTACATGTCATACCAGTCATTTAAATTTATGTAAAATCTAAATATATATCAAACAAGCAACCTAGCATGGAAATTTTTGTTATAAGTTATCATTCACAAAATGTTCTTGGGATGATGGATAACCTTGTTTAATTTTATCACCATGATGGAGTTAATATTTTAACAAAGATGTTACATGAAGTTAAAAATATAACACAAGATTTTGATAAGAAACATCCATCAAAGAATCATAATAAAGACATGTTTATTCTGATTTGTGATGAAATAGAGAAAATGAGGATTTCACATAGGTTGTGACAACCTTACTATTATAGAAGTTGAGACTACAAGGATCTTAATAATGAAAAATAATATTATTTAATTTCTATAAATATTATTGTTCTTAATGAAAGTGTGTAAAAGGTTTTTAAAATTAATATTAATCTTATTAGGATTGTTGTTTTTCATGTTAGTGACATCATTAGGGAAATCATTCCTTATTGTATTTAACTAGGCAGTTTAAGTCCTTGTTTATTGACAAAGTATGAAAATCTTGTGATAATATGGAAGTGTTATAAATATTTCCATGTGTTTTAACTTTAACCATCTCTAGGAGATGATACCTTAATAATTATATTTGAGGAAAGGTATATAACATGTTATTTTTGTGGGTTTATGATGACTTATATCTTGTAGACCACAATGAATTGAACTACATAATAATTTTTATCCTTGGAAACCTAGCCACTAATTGACTTTTTTTGTGTTTTAAATGTCTATGATAGAATATTATCCCTTATATGAATGCATATAGATCCCATTCCTTACATATGACTAAATAAATCCATCTATTTCCATTAGGTCAGTTAAGGAAAACATTTATGGAGCCTAATCATAGGGATATGAAAATTTTGAATACCAACTTTAGTGGAGGAATGGTATCTTTTTTGGAGTATATAAACACATTCAAACATGATAAATTATTTGTATTTAAAGAGACAAGATTAAATTTATACAAACTAGTCATTACATTAAAGTGTATGTTTCAAATGATGGTGTAAATAAATTTCTTTCTTTCAAACATTAAAACCTAACTTAGTGTTAATTATGATAAGACCCTAGGAAAAATTAGAATTAATAGGGTAATGGAGTTGGCATTTTGTCTAGGTGATGTTGAATATAATGCAATGAAATAAGTATTTAAGTTATGGAAAACATAGATTAAGAAATCATTCACTGCACTAGAAATATTAGATGTATATATTCGAAGAACAAGGGCCATAATATTATTTTTTATAAACTCACATCTTAAAAAATTGCATATTGGAAATAAATTTAAAATCTAGGAGGATAAGGAACATATAAAGATATTATTTTTCCAAAATTTTCAATTGATGTGTAAGGTCTCGATGATGTTTATTATTTGAAGTAATATTTTGAGTAGTTAAATTATTATTTATTTTATTTATACGTTATTATCATATTTACAAAATAACAAAAAAATATATTAGTAAAAAAAGATAACAAAGGAACCAAAGGCATTCCTAATATTAATAATACAAAAATAAGTAATCTTGATGAGTAAAATAGAGGCCCAACATAAAGTTTTTGAATTTAACAAGCAAAAGTTTCAAAGAGAATGGAATAGAAGGAAAATCAAATAAATGGCACTCTACATACTAAAAACAAATAAGAAATAAAAAATATTCATCCAAATCTAGGGAGGAATCCTTATATGTTGAGTGGTGACATAATCTATATCTTATTCTAGCCAAGTAAAAAAAAATTCAACCTAAACAAATGATGTTGTGACTAGAAATTTATTACTATTTATGAATGCATATTTATTAGACATATATTTGGAAAGAAAAAATGGAAAATTCATCTTAACAAATATATTTGGATACAAAAATGAACATTTAATGATAATGACTACAAGATGGGGGTTATATATATATATATATATATATATATATATATATATATATATATATAACCTGAATCTTTATTTTGTCTTTTATTTTTCTTTACTTGTAGGCTATTTCACTTATCACATGTATCATACACACATACAAGCATATGTATAACTTCATATCATTATCTAGTCATTAAGAGTTGTTGAGATTTTTCACAATTACAATAGTTTATGAACCTAAATTAGCCATGATATTGAAAATATCATGCTCTTATCAATGGTTAGCCAACATATTTTAGGATAATTCAAGACTCAAAATGAGTATGAATAATTAAGTAACTAATACTTTACTTAATAACATTCTGTTTTATATGACTATGTTGGAAGTGGTGGGTAATCTAGGGAATGCTGACAATGCGGACAATGAGAATCTTAAGGATCTTGTTAATTCTATAGCTATGTAGTTTTATCCTTTCTGACTCTAGTCTTTCCAGTGTTTTGGTTTGCTTCTGACTTTGTTTCTTGGCTGTGCCGTTGGTTTGGTGCTGGCATCTTTTGTTTGCCAGCCTTCCTATTTTTTTTGACTGTATAGGGTTCAACCCCTGGTTTTCCACCTTAATTAATCAAAAACAAAAAAAACATATTTAAAAATAGCATGATCTTAACAATAGTCAACTAGTAATGCATGATCATAGCATGACTTCACCTACACTCATTGATAGCTCAGTTTTTTAATGCCAACATATTTTAAGATAATTCAAGAATCTATGAAGAACTAAATTAAGGAAAATATACATCACTCAATAACTTACTTAACAATAATTATAATATACAAATTCAATTATAACAAACTTTCTAACATCTTATGTCTTATGAAAAACCTAATATCAAATTATCCATGGACAATAACATTTAAAATAATAATAAAAATGGAATTGTTATATTAAATTTATTAATACATGATGCATGTAAAATATTTAAGTTGTATTGATAAATAAAGTATATACATAGACCAATAAAAAATTACACAAGTAATCAGGTGGTAAAATATATAGGAGGTTAAAAACCCACAAGTGATATTTAATTACTTGAGAAATATTTACCTAATACAATACAAACTTATCCTTCTCACTTCCTCTCAATAGCCTTCACAAAACATCATTTCAATGGGGGTATAAGGGGTGGGGGGACTTGACACCCCAAATATCATTTCAATGGGGCTATATGGGGGGGGCGGGGGGGGGGGGGGGGGGGGGGTGTAGAGGGCGGGGGTGTGGAGGGGGGGGGCGGGGGTGTGGGGGGCATTGGAGACCATACATGGATCCCCCCCTAGCAGGGGTTCAGGGGTAGTTCCCTTGAATCAATTTTTTTTGTGAAAAAGTGCATTGTAAAATAATGTAAATTTGTATTAAATCTAGACTGTTCATTATTAGGTTGTAGTTATAATGGTAGAAATTATTCTGGTGTATTTTTGACTTAATATGTTACCCTCATTTGATAGGAGGTAATTGTAATGATAATGGTGCATTGTGTGAGTGAAGAGGATATTGTAGTGGATGTATTGTTGGTTTATCCCTTCATTTGTTGGACTAAATAAGAGAAGAAATAGCTATTTATTTTTGGACATAGCCCATATTGGGTGAACCATGTTAAATCTATGTTTCTTTTGTATTATATTTTTTGTGTTTTATTTACATTTTTATTTCATTAATATTTCTCTATGTTTTATATTCCTAACAGGATATCCATTATGAAGTATGATTTTATTTATTAGGTACAAAATTAAAACATATACATAAATTTTACTAAAAATCACACAACCTCCACATAAAGTTTAGAATGATTTACAATGAGAATAATTATAGATAAAAAGATGTAATGCATGGTCATTATAAAGTGGCATTATCATGTAAATTACCCCTCAATCAAAACTATGATAGGACCAACAACATAAGAAACTGATAGAACTTGGTAGGACCAAGTAGTTTTGTAAAGATACCTACCACTTATTCATATGTAGGACAAAAATATAGATCAATATCACCATTGAGAAATTTATCTCAGATAAAATGCACATGAAATTCAATATGTTTAGTTCATTGGTGCTACACTATATTTTTCATCAAAACTATACAACATTGGTTATCACAATGATGGATGGTACTATGAGAAACATCTAATTGGAGTTCTCCTAAAAACCTTTTTAGCCACATGGATTATTTATGAACCCACTATCCTATCTCTTCTACTGATACCATTTTAAATTAAATGTAATCATACATGATGCATATAAAATATCTAGGATGTATTGATAAGAAAAGAATATACACATACTAATAAAAAATTACACAAGTAATTAGGTCATAAAACCTATAGGAGGTAAAAAACCCACAAGTGATATTCAATTACTTTAGAAACATTTACGCAATTTAATACAAAATTATTGATGTAGGTGTACCATGGTTCAAAGTCAATTCTAGTATTTAAAGGTATTAGGAGGATTTAAGAGTCTCATTTATTCAATGTAGATAAAACCATTCTTTAGTAGTTTTTTAGGAGTCATTTAGTAGTGTTAATATATTTTCTTGCCAAAATCATAATTTAAAAATTTGAATTCATTTTATCTTTTTTTAGGAGTTTTGAGTGTGTTAGGGATTGTGATATTTAAGAGGTGATCCTAGGGGTTTATATAAGTAAATTAGGAGTCTTTCAATCAATAAATTCATTTGTAAATGTAAAATTCTATGTAAATATTCTAAACTTGATCTTGTCCAATGTATGAGAAACTAAATAAGGTATTTTTCAAAGTTTTAAAGGGAATCTTGGGGTAAAAAACAAACTTGTGACAAGTTTTAATACCTAATAACTATAAAACCTACCAAGGAAGAGATATATAAGGTCAAAATAAGCTTTAAAATTTGAATAACTTCATGACTACATGTAGTGTGATAATCAATCCACATAAACGAAGGGTCTATAAGTGAAGAAAAATGTGATTTTATTGCCAAAATAAATGATTAAACTTGTTTGAATCGTTTCATTTGTATAGTTATTGTACGCATGAGTAATATTCAATGGAATTTTAAGTGGAGTTTTACTTATATTATAATTATTATTGTTTAATCTTCTCAAACCATGTTTTCACTTATAATCACACACATAGATGTCTCACTTTACATAAAAATCCTCGTATGAGTTAGATTTGGAAATTTCATAAGTTTAAGGAGGTATTTAATATTGTGTTACAATTTTTGTATCATAAAAATAATCCATAACCTTTATAAACAATTGTTTTGTATCTCTCATACTCTATGTTTTCTTAAGAAACCCTAAAACAAGGTTCTAAACACAAAAAACCTCCTAACTCAAAACTTAACCATTGAAATCCAACCAAAAGTTTAGTAAAAATTTTATAAGCGTGTTAAAATATTATAATTGGTTTGATTCAAAAACTCACCTTGTGGTTATTTTTATGATTGAATGTGTTCTGTATTCCTATAGAGGATCACCGACAAAGCTCAAGAAAGTGAAAAACTGATTATTTGCTTCATTTTTTGTTTCCAAACTTTGTATAAATATTTTTTAGTGTTGTGTGATCAATATAAAATGTTTTAATAGGTCACTCAAGTCATTTGGTATTAAAACCATGTCAAATTTATTTTAATAAAGTATGTTAGGTATATGCAGGTCTAAAATAACAAAGTTACTAGTGAGGTTAATTCTTGATAAACCAATAGAAGAAATTGGCTTTTCAGAACTAAAATGATCTATAAAAATATTATAAGGGATTAAATTATCTATTAAGGTGATTATAAAGTACTAAAACTATTCCAAGATAAAGTGAACTTATTCACAGTCTTGTTGGTATAATTAAGATCGAGTCAAATCTGTTGAACAATTCAGTATTATGGTTGGAGTGTTGAAATTGTATTAGATTTGTATAATTGTATTTATATTTTAATTAAAGGTGAACAAGTAAAGGAAATAGAGTTTTTTAATACTCATTTTCATCATGTCCTTAAGGAGTAAAATTAGGCCTAATAAGCCTATAGAAACTAAGTTTTTATTATCTAAGTTTGAGGTTGATGTTCTTCATAATCTAAAGGATACTAATAAGTTTGATTTAGAAAAATAGAATGAAACCTCATAACATTATATTTAATGAGTGAGAATGTGCATTTGTTTGATTTAGGAGTTGATAGAAAGTTTGGTTTAAAGGTAGATTATAGTCATTGAACTGAGTATATTGTTTAAGGTCATTAAGGGAGTGTCTTCTAATCAGAAGATAAAAATTAAAATAATAAAGAGATAAAATTAAAGATTAACACCATTGGTTTTTCAAGACCAATACTTAAAAGTTATTTTGTGATGGATTAATGTCATGGAGATGACTATTTTCAATAAATTTTCAATAAGACATTGAAATAGACTAGGTTGAGTAAGTAGACCACTTACATTGTGATCAAGTGGTATCAAAGCTAGAAGACTCTATTAGAGGAAAAATCGATAGCCATTCAAGGTACATACAATTGATATTTGATGTTTTATTCCAAGTTAACATTGTGAAATTATGAAATTTATTAAGATTTGAAAAGTGAATAGGATAAATAGAGGTCTCATATCTCATTAAGGCTTGAAAGAGAGGTAACAATAAGACATCAAGGCTCAAAAGATGGTTATTCAAGGTGAAATAGACTTGGAACAAGCAATTAAGACAAGTTAATTATGATTTTTGATATTTTATTTTTTAAAGTGTTGTATAAGAAGTTGTTACAAACCATTGACTCAAAGAGAGGCTCATTAAAACCTTTGAAAGGGACCAAAAGACTAGGGTGTAAAAGACCTAGGTGAGGACATAATAAGAACAAAATACCAAGGTGCAAAAGACTTGGGTGAGGATATCTATGAAGGAGAAATGGATGAAATGAATAAAAAGAGAGAGTTAATATAATAAAGAGAATTATAAAAAGAGATAGAGATGATGAAGAAAATTTTGGTAAGTTTTCAATAGAGATTGGAATATTCAATTTAGAATCAGTAGGGGTATGTGTTCAAGAAGGTATCCAAGTGGCTAGTAAAGTAGATTGTTGAAAGGGGAAGAAAGCAAAAATACATAATGAGTTTGATAAAATAGTTAAGGATGATAGTAAGGCAACCCAAATAAGATAAATTTGAGGTAATCAAGCCTCAAATTTTAATTTTAACAATGTATTTGAGTGTGTACTTTTTAAAAAGGACATTTATTTTGAATAAAAAAAGTTTTGTAAAGAACAAAAGTTACAAGATGAAGGTAAAAGTTGTTTTTGTTTGGATAATGGTGTTGATTTTGATGAATAATTATGCTTTTTAGTATTAGATCATGAAAAATATAGAACAAATGAGGTAAAAATCATGATAGTCAGTGAATAAGAATAAGAGGAAATAGAAAAAATTTCTCATTGTGGGGAACTTGAATAAATATGAAGAAGAAGTGATATATGCATTCCTAGCATCTATTACAGGATAAACATGTGAGGAATGGATGGATACAAATAATTATGAAGATGATAAAGAATTATTTTGAAGATCTACTATAAGGAAAAGAGTACAAAGATGAGGGGGAGGTATTACATGGACATTTGGGAGAAATTGAAGGATATGAAAGTGAAGAGGAGTTACTTGAAAATCATGAATAAGAATGGAGAGAGAAATAAGTGAAAATAGTAGTATTTATTGAAGATATAAAAGAAGAGAATATGGTGCTAATGTGAGTAGCACTCACATAATAAATATGATCTCTTATTTTTATATCTAATCTTGTGTTTAAGTGTGTGTTTACATGTATAAATAATATCATGGAGGAGCTAAAAGATAAGATCCTAAAATTTTAAAAATATTATGAAATAAAAATATTCATGAATAAAGATGAACTAGGACTAAGCTCAAGATAGCTTAAAAATAATTCCAAGATGGAAGAATATAAAAAATATATCAAAGAAAAATTTGAGCACAAGTGTGAAACATGGATATATCAATTCAAACAAGAACAAGTAATTAGACTAAACTCTAGGAAAATATACAAATAGAGAAAGAAAAATATTTCTATGTTTTATAATGATCAGATTGGAAAGAAGGATATAAATGTCATTAAAGGAGAATTCAAGTTTCAAAATAAGAAGAAGACAACAAAAATTAAGAAGACCTTAGGATATAGGAAGAGGTTTGATAAATTACAGGAGGAAGAATGATTGTAAATAATCATAAGAATATATTTAAACAACATTTGCATCTAATGAATAGTGACACACACAAGAAAAGACATTGAATCATAAGCATGAGCACATGAAATTTTTCAAGGTTGTCAGTTTGATGTAGGTGAATCATGGTTCAAAGTCAATTTCAGTCTTTATAGGTGTTAGGAAGATTTAGGAGTCTCATTTAGTCAATAATAATATAAAAATAATATGATTAAATAGTGTTTTAGGAGTCATTTAGTAGTGTTATTATATTTTCTTGCAAAAATCATAATTTGAAAATTTTAATTTATTTTTCCCTATTGTAGGAGTTTTGAGTGTATTACAGATCATGATCTTTAGGAATTAATCCATAGGGTTTTTATAAGTAAATTATGAGTGTTTCAAGAAATAAATTTATTTATAAAAATAAAATTATATGTAAATATTCTAAAATTAGTCTTGTCCAATTAATGAGAAACTAAATAAGGTATTTTTCTAAGCTTGTCAAAGTTGTTTAGATAATATTAGGGCCAAAAACAAACATGTACCAAATTGGGATACCTGATAACTATTGAACCTATAAATTAGGAGATATCCAACGTCAAAATAAGCTTTAATATTGGAATAACTTCATGACTGTAGGTAGTGTGACATTCAGCCCATGTAAAACAAGTGTTTGTATCTGAAGAAAAGTGTGATTTTCTTGCCAAAATAAACTAAAAAACTTGTTTAAATAATTATATTTGTATATTTATTATATTCATGAGTGATATTCAATTCATGTTTAAGTGATTTTGTACTTAGATTGTAATTCTTGTTGTTTAATCTTCTCAAACCCCTATTTTCACATACAATGACACCAATATAGGTCTCACTTTACATATAAATCATTGTATGAGTTATATTTGGTAATTTTATAAGGATAAAGAGGTATTTAAGACTTTTTTATAGGTTTTAGATCATAAAAATACTCCATAACCTTTATTAACAATCATTTTATAGATCTCAAAGTCTATGTTTTCTTGAAAAACCCTAAAAGAAGGTTCTAAGCACAAGGAGCCTCCTCACTCAAAACTTATCCGAATAAATCCAAAAAAAAATTGATAAAATATTATATAAGGATTTTATAAGATATTATAATTTATTTTATGCCAAAAATCACCCTGTGGTTCTTTTTATGACCGACTACGTTATGTATTCCTGTAGATGATCACCAAGAGGGCTCAAGAAAGTGAAAATTTGATTATTTGATTTGTTATTTGTTTCCAAACTCTATATGAAGATTTTTAATTATTTTTTGATCATTATAAATCACTTAAATATGTCACATAATTAATTTTTCTTTAAAACCAATTCAAAATTCTTCAAGAAAGCATATTAGGTCTATGTAGGCCTAAAAGAACAAAGTTACTATTGAATTTAATTCTTGAGAAACCAATAGAAGGAATTGATTTCTTAGCACTAAAGTAATCTATAAAAATTAAAGAAGAGATTAAAGGATACATAGAGGTGATTATAGAGTATTAATAATCTTCCAAGATATAGTGAACCTATTAACAGTCCTATTGGTAGAGTTAAGATTGAGTTAAGTCTCTTGAACAATTTGGTAATCTGGTTGGAGTATTGAACTAGTATTGTATTTGTATCATTTTATTAATAATTTAATTGATTTTTTATGTGAATTATTCAAGGAAAAATAGTGGTTAGATAATCCTCTCTATCAATTCCTTAATAATCATAATTAGTGTAGACACCTAAAACTAGCCACTGATAACCTCCAATCAGGGTTTTGGCCAATTTCCACCCAAAATGCAAAATTTGGCCTAAAAATGTTAAAAAATGCTAAATGATGAGAAAATGAAATATTAAAGTACCAATTTTGGCTAGGTTATCCCTAAATGGGGTAATATAATTTATGAGCTAGCTAAATTTGATTAGATCATTTTGAGTCAAAATGCCAATTTTACACCCACGTGCTCTGGATTGCTCTTTCCTATCAAATATATTGCACAAGATGTGTGCATTTATTATTTGTTAATGTTAACATTATAAATTGGAATACACATCCAATGCATCTAAAATTTCTTTCCAGTTCTAATCTAGTCAAATTTAGGACCAATAATAAGGCATTCTAATTAATTTGGGTAATTTGTGCACAAAGTCCTTAATCATGTTTAAGAGATAATTAACCCAAATCAAGGCCTAATCAATAATTACATGGAAAATTGATGAATAATTATTTTTGGAAATTAATATGGAATATCTGCATCATCAGGTGACCTCATTTCTTGGGAAGACATCCCTAGGCCATAAATGCCACAAATATAAGGATTCATGCCCTCCATGCTTATTAATTACCCCTCTTTTCAATGTCATGATGAGGATAATTAAAAAATTAATTAAAAAAATTGAATTAATCCTTAACCACACATCTCAATCTTGAGATGGATGGTTGAGTTTGATTCTGATCAAATCCAAAAATCTATAAATAGGAGGCCTCACAACATTATTTCAAAGCTATTTTGGTGTAAAGTTATAATGCAAAAATATCTTCAAGAAGCCATTATTACTAGTGCTACCATGCAAAATTAATGGAAATCCAAGATAATTCACAATCCAAACATGCCAAGGAGAAGAGGAGATATCCAAGCCTCCTTTGATGAAGACTTCATGAGCACAAATTGAGAAAGCCACTACTACAAAGGCATTTGGAGCATCCAAGGAAGGTGAAGGATTTTTTGTGTTTGATTCCTTACTTTTTATTTGTGTGTATCATTTTTTTTGTTAACCAAGATGTCCCTAGTGTCTAGGCCTAGAGATGTTATGCTACTAGTGTGTTTATTTCACTTTGTTTTCATTTTGGAACTAACACCATACTAACCATCCTCTCTTGAGTCAAATTCATAGATCACATAATGTTACACCCAGTGGGATGAAATGCATCTCACACCTAAAGGAGATCATTTTAAAACTCTAAAATATTTATTTGAGCCCTTAAAACTCTTTCAAATTGACTTTATAACTTTATCTTGCCATTTTTGGTTGCCATGGTTTTACATAGTAACTGACATTGGTAAGTAATATCGACATTGGTTGCTTGACTTAATCAAAATTGGTTATCAAAACTGACATCATGTAGATCTCAATTAGATAGTAATCGTCATTGGTGGTAATAACTGACATTGATCACTATGTTTTTATAAAAACATAGACCCAAGAGGTATTTTTTCAAAGTTCATTATTCTAAGCTAAAAAGAGCTTCAAAGCTAAAGGATATGCTAAAAAATTTGCTATAGGACCAAGCTAGATATTTTTTTAAAACATGTTTAAATCACCTTTGCATTATTAAAAATAAATTAGGAACCTTGTTTTGGGAGTTTAATAAAGAATTTAGATGTTTTTGGTGAATGGTTTTTTCAAAGTTTGCAACTAAGACCAAGGGGTCAAATGAACACCACCGAACATTTCATTTGGGTTTAAAATTGAACACACTTATCAATTATTGTTTTCAATAGTTGTTTACTTAGGTTTTGTTTGGCAAAAAGAGGAATGTTGCATGTATGTTCTTTAATTTGTCCCCTTTAGGGAAACCTTAGAGTCAAAAGTGTCATGCCTATTGAAAATAGCCTAGTCCAAGGCTTATAAATAATGTTACCTAAAACACTCCCCAAAAACTTGCCAAATTTTAGGTGATCTTGAAAATGACCCTAAAGTCTTTCTATTTTATGATTTCTTTATTTTTATGAAAAATTGGCTTGAAAGGGAGATGTCATTACCTCTTGTGAGTTATTTAGGGAAGCTTTGACCTAGGGTTTCACCTCCTGGCATTGACTTCATTTGATTCCATTGGAGTTGTACATGGGACGTATCTAAATTTGGACATCACACTACATTAAGAAAACAAGAAGATGTAGTGGTTGTAAAAAGGACTAGACATTTTTACAACTAGCCAATGCTATGGTCACCCAATTTGCATGCTTGTGTTTTACATCATTTGATGTGAAAGTCATTATGAAATTGATTCCCCTAGAATGATTGAACCCTATCTAGTTTGAGTCAATCCCATTTTTCCATCCCCTTGCTAGGATTTGGACGAATATACTTAGTATATTTTGGTCATTTTTTCTTGGTATATTTTTAGGCTAATTACTTGTTTGTTTGTTCATAAGCCATATCAAAACAATGCATTTGAGTTATGAAGGGTAGTGTTATGATGCCCAAATTATTTCAAACATTTTTGTGCCTTTAAATCTTTTGAAACATAATAGTGACCACATCATTCAATTATGCTTCCGCCATTAGTCTGCTCAATTTATTTCAAGACTCATTTACCATTGTATCAAAACCATTTGTTTTAAACCATTTTGTGTATACCATTTGGACCATTATCTTGTATCATCATGCTGTATAATCTTGTCTAGCTTGTTTGGTCAAATCCTAGTTTTTACCATTGAGTTTTCAATTAGCCTTGTCAAATTTGGATTCAAACATTGATTAATTTTTATTTAGGACTTAATTTGTGGGGATAATACATAGATATTTCTCTTTTGGGTTGTATAACTTCAGTTAAATGATTACCTAAATTTGAAAATTATTGATGGTTTGTTTGTTTAGTATCAATCCTTATCATTATTTGTGCCTTCTTTGGGAAAGCATAGTCTCTCTTCAAAGGGCCTTTTTTCATATACCTTATACCAATTAATCATGTTTATGTTTGATTTTGTATGTCAGGTTTATGTCAAATTTATTTCCAAACTTGTTAGATTAAATCAAATCACATTAGCCTTTGTTTCAAGTCTAGATTTTGATGTCATTTGGCCAAAAGTCCTACCACATGCTTGTTTATTTGAGCCTAGCTTTTGACTCCATGTTTAGATAAAAGACCTAGCAACTCAACGTTTCCCTTTCCTAGTTTAGACCTTATTTGGAACATTTTGACCTAGACCTTTGACATGCCAATTTTTATTTAGATGCTTGACCTTTTGTGCATATGACATTTGACGTTAGACATTTGACATTAGGCTATTTTATGCCAAGTCTTATCAAAAATCATTTTGGAGATATAGTTCCACTTTTAGACAATATTGGAGATACAGCTCCACCCCTTTTGACCAACTTAGACCAAGTCTGAACCATTTTATTCTTTGGATAGGTTTTTAGAGTTTGTAAAACTCTAAGCCTTATTGTTTTAGAGATTTCATCATTTATGCATATATGTCTAGATACACTTATGGTAGAGTCACTTACAATCCAAATTATGGTAGAATGGTTGCATAAAATGAATTTATGGCTTTAGTCAAGACCCTAATGATGCTAATATGGTTTGTGAGACAAATTTATATCTACTTCATATTAATCATTAATGGGAACAAAGTCATGAAACAACTTATGATCCAACTTGAGACCTTGATTGGTATGACAAGGCTTGTGAGGAGGACTTTGAAGACCCAACTATAGATAATATTATTTAGTATATGAGTCCATACCCTCTTTTCAATAATTAGTACATGGAATAAAGTCAAGAACTAGCTTATGATCCAACTCATAACTGGGATGATATGGTTTATGAGGAAGACTTGGATGTTTTAGCTTATGCAAAAAATTAGGCTCCACCATATCATACCATTTCTATTATAAGACCACAATATCCAACTATTTATATACCAATACCTCATCCTTTGGTTTGTGCGAGCAATCAAGCTTCACATTACCCCTTCATCATTCTAAGACATAGTCTTTTGGCTTATGCAAGCAATCAAGCCCCACAACACCTATCATTACCATCTTCAAAATTTGTCCTTTGGCTCATGAAATCAATCATGCTCCCCAATGCCCTACCATTATCTAACCATATGTCATTCTTCCTCCAATACCTATCCCAACCAAACCTCAATTGATACAATCTTTTAAAGACCAAGATGTGTTCAAAATTGGTATTTTCCAACTCATTAAAAACTAAGGCCAAGAGAACCAACTAATCCAAGATGTTCCTATTGAATCAACCATTTATGATAAGTCAACCTATGATAAATCACCTATTGATCTTATATTAGTTACGAAGGAGTCTCACACTGATGAGCTAGTCTTTGTTAAGTCACTTTTTAATGATTATAATCACCTTTGGTAAAATCATTACCTTGACCATGTGCCTATTTTTAAAAAGCCTCATATTGACAAGACACTCTCTAAGTATTTGTCTCTTGACCTTTTTCCCATCCTAGAGTAGTCTCACTTTGACAAACCAATCTTTGTGGATCCTATTATGCCATTATAGGCCATTACTTATCCAAAACCAAATATTCAACAAGACATAATTATATAGAGTACCCATCAGAAGTAAAATTAGAGTTAGAGTTAGGTTTTACTATTGGATTGACATCATATTTAGCATCAAAATCAAAATCAAATTCAAAATCAACATCAATCTTGACACTGGATTTAGAGTCCTTTGAGTTAGAATCAGATTCAAACAAAGAATATGTTTATGGTTGTTACAACATTGGTTATGCATGCCTTTTAGATCAATTTGAATACATTTGTATCTTTATATAGTTTTTGAGGATGAGCACTTCATCTTTGACACAAGTTCTCCTAGTATCTTCTATGAGGATTGTGCAACCTCTCCCCATTCCCTTACCATTCCATAGGCCATTACCATCAACCAGAATAGCCATATTATTGACATTCCATCTCCCACAAGTGTCAATTGGGACTGATAGAATCACACTTTGTTGAAATACATCCATGGAGACATATCAATTGAAGAAGAGTAAGGAGGCAAAGACAATATTCATGTAGCAGAAAAACACTCTCCTAGTGAAACTTTTTTGAAAGTTCTAGAAGACAATAAAACTCAAAAGTCAACATTTCTTAGTGAAACCTTCTTGAAGGAACTATGGGACAATCAAGACAAATTCATTTGTGAAACCCTCATTGAGGCACCAATAGTTTAGCACAAATTTTTTTTACTTCTTGATGAAGACAAAATCAAAGATCAAATCAAAATAATTTCTAATCTATAGCCTAATCAGATGGTAGCTACTCTAAAGATCTAACAAAATTAAAATTTGGTGGTCCTCTTGAGAGAGAAAGTCTTTGGCCCTACCACAACCAAAATTATGTTGAATATTCCATTAGAAACATTACATGTAACTAAAAGTCCTATACTTCATTTGTTTCCCCACTATTATACATTTTATTATCATCTACCATTCCATTTCACAGTCAAACCTACCATCCATTATTTGTCCTTATTTACCATCTATGGTTGCACTTTACTTTGTAGAGGCTATAAAAATAACTTGTCTCAATGTTTGAAGGAATCAAAATCAATGACCAATGAAGACCACAGCTACACTTTCCTTTACAAATGATACAAAAATACCTTGTCTCAATGTTTGAAGGAATCAAAATCAATGACCAATGACGATACCAAAATTATTCTCAGCAACCAAATCTATAGGCCATTATTGACAAATCAATTATTTCAATGAGGTTTGGGATAGTAATTAACATGATCAAGTATTCTATTCATATCATTTTTTGATTATGATGCACATTTCCCCGTTAATAGGAATAACATAATCAAAAACCACACCTAGGCCAAATACATGTACCCTACCATTGCCATTGTTACATATCCAATTTCCATTATTGAAGTACCCAACCATTCACCCCATCACTCGGGGGCAATCCTCTTACCATTTTATCCATCCTATCATTCCATTCCTATCTAGACCAAAGCCTATTTATAATCATCCTATACAATCCTATTTTGAACTTGGTTCCTTTCGTTCTTCCCACACTTTTTGTGAGAGGATTTTCATCAAGTTTCAACAATTAATCTAATCCATGTTTCAATTATAGTCTATGAAACTAGTGTGATAGTTGATCTAGCAAGATATCTTTCATCCTATCAAGTTTGTTTATGTGACCATGATTTGAACTGCCTATGGGGAAATTAGTGTTTCACTAGTCTTGCTACTAAGTATAACTACCTATGGACAAATTAATATCATTGACATATGCCATTGTATCCTAGTTATAGACACCTATGGGAAAACTAGGGGAAATAATTATTTATCATGCATTACCACATCACCTTGCCATTACTATTTTCATTTGACTGGCCATTTTATAGATTTGAGAATTTATAGGGACCTAGTTAGTTTTTTTCCACCTTTTGTGTGGATGGAATTACTATGACTTAAGGTAATTTTGGGACTATGTGGGTCATGCTCAATTCATGTTTAGGTCACCTCAATCCCCCTTTCATTTGCTCTCATCATTTTGTGAGAAACCTAAGCCAAAATCTCTCACCATTTTGTGAGCAAGTATCTTGTCATTCTCTAATGAGTTAAGATACCACAAAATGCCAAAAACATTCATAACATTTCAAAAATCCAAAAACATTTATCCTATCTAAGCCTAGTCAGTTATCCTCGATCTACCTTACTAGGGCATGGGCATTGTTAGGATGCTTTCTTTTGCTTTTGTTTTCATGTTTTCTATTTATTTATTTATTTTAAGTTATTTATTTGTTTATTTATTTTTAGTTAGTTTGTTTATTTGCTTTCTTGCTTGCCTGTTTGTTTGCTTTTTATACTGTTGTCTTGACTCAGTCTATATGTTTTCATTACGTGATTCCTTGTGCACATTATTCTTGAGTCCATCCATATTCATCCATTAACATTGTCATCATGGTTTTTATCATTGGTGCATTATTTTTTGAGTGTTTATTGGATTGGGAGTCAGTCCTTATGTATATTTTTGCCAAGTCTTCATGGTATTTTATCATGAAACCTACCATCACATGCTATAATAAAAATTAGCTTCAAGAAGGTATACAATCAATGGATCCATAGAATTTTCTCCTTGGCACCTTGGAAAATCCTTCCATCCCACCCTTGATCAAATAAACTCATTTGACCATTCTAGTTGTATCATTGTTAATCAAGATGAGCATTTCCTCATTAACAGGTACAACTGAATCATTCTATTGATCAATCTTATTCCTCTATCCATCTCTTTCATCATTTTTGCATGATCATCTTTAATATATATTCTAGGTTATATCCTTAAGTTATGCTTTCTAATTAGCCCTAACTAGGGCATGGTCATCTTTAACCAATTTAGGTCCTCATAATGATTATAACCACTAATGGGCAAATCATTATTTTTACTTTTATTCCTGATTATAACCACCTTTGTGAAAATCAACATCCTTTTTACATCAATGCATGCAAGCATTTTCTTATTTGGATTAATCGCAACTATAGATTAATTCCACCTTTCTTCTTGTTTCTTTTTGAGGGACCATCTATCAACAAATGTGATGGCCACTCCCTCAAGGGGGCATCTCGTAGGCTTCCTAAACACCTTTTAGAGCTTTTTTATTCAATCATCATCTTATTTTTCTAATAAATCCATCTCTCATTATTTAAAAATATATTTCTTTGCTTATAGCTTTCAATTACTTCCCAAATAGGGGCAAACTATATACACCTAAAACTAGCCACCGATAACCTCCAACCAATCTTTTGGCCAATTTCCACATAAAATGTACAATTTGGCATAAAAATGATAAAACATGTTAAATGATGGGAAACTGACATATTCAAGTGCCAATTTTGGCCAGGGTATCCTTAAATGGGGTAATGCAATTTATGAGCTAGCTAAATTTTATTAGATCATTTTGAGTCAAAATGCCAATTTTACACCCACATGATTTGAATTGCTCTTTTATATCAAATTTCTTACACAAGATGCATGCCTTTGTTATTTGTTGTTGGTAACATTCTAAATGGGAATACATATCCAATGCATCTGACAATGCCTTCCAATTCCAATCCAGTCAAATTTAGGACCAATAATAAGGCATTCTAATCAATTTGGGTAATTTATGCACAAAGTGCTTAATCATCTTAAGAGCTAATTAACCCAAATCAAGGCCTAATCAATAATTCCATGGAAACTTGTTGAATACCTATTTTTGGAAATAAATATGGAATATCTACATCATCAGGTGACTTCATTTCTTGGCAAGACATCCCTAGGCCATAAATGCTACAAATATCAGGATTCATGCCCTCCATGACTCATCAATGCCTTCCATGATGCCCTTCATACCTCTTAATTACCCTTTTTTCCATTGTCATGATGAGGATAATTACAAACTTAATTCTAAAAATTAAATTAATCCTCAATCACACATCTCAATCTTGAGATAGATGGTTGAAGTTGATTCTGATCAAATCTAAAAATCTATAAATAAGAGGCCTTACAACATCATTTCAAACCTATTTTAGTGTAAAGTTATAATGCACAAATATCTTCAAGAAGCCATTGATACTAGTGTTACCATGCCAAATTAATTCCAACCCAAGCCAAGCCAGAAGCCAAAGGTGCCAATGAGAAAAGGAGACAACCAAGCCTCTTTTGATGATGACTTTATGAGCACAAGCTAAGCAAGCCACTACTACAAAGGCATTTGGAGCATTCAAGTAAGGTGAAGGAATTTTTATGTTTGATTCCTTGATTTTTAGTTGTGTTTATCATTTGTTGTTGTGAACTAATCTCTCCCAAGTGTATAGGCCTAGAGATGTTATGTTATTAGTTTGTTTATTTCACTTTGTTTTCATTCTAGAACTAACACCATACTAACCATCCTCTCTTGAGTCAAATTCCTAGATCACAATTAGGCCTAACAAGCCTATATAAACTAATTTGTTGTTATCTAAGTTTGAGGTTGAACTTTTTCATGATCTTAAGGACACTAAGAAGTTTTATTTAAAAACATATAAATAATCTCATAGTATTATATTTAAGGAGTGTAATGTGCATTTGGTTATTTTAAGAGTTGACATAGAGTTTAGCTTAAAGGTAGATTACAGTCTTTGACTGAGTATAATATTTAAGGTCTATAATGGAGTGTCTTTTGATCATAACACTGAGGCTCAAGTAATCAAGAGATATTTTTGATGAGTAAGATCATCAATCTTCAATACTAATACTTAAAATTTATTTTGTGATAGATTAAAAGATAACTAAGGTTAGGGAGAGAACTATTTGCCAATTTTTTTAAGAAGACATTGAAGTAAACCATGTTGAATAAGTGGAGAACTTATATTGTCATCACTTATCCTTCTCAATTAATCTCAATATCCTTCACAATTTTTTTTTAAAACTTGAGTAAGTTTGAATGTGATAATGTTTCATGCCAATTCACCATATTTCACAATAGGGGTAAAACCCTATTTATAGTGATATGTGAAGGGAGGTGATCATTGTAACTAATGGGTCCAACTATCTCAAAATTCATTTAGTAATATTAGTAAGTATTAAAAAAATATAATTTTATTACTTATTTACATGAGGTTGTGGCCTTGACTTAATAAATAATATATTAATATTTAATTAACTTTCAAGGTAAGTTGTAATGAAAAATTGGGTAATGGGAAGAAAGGGAAGAGAGGGAAGAGGAATAGGCAAGGTAGCTTAAATTTGGATGCAAGGGAAGAGGATAAATAAGTAAATTATGATGGGAATGACATGGATTAGGAAGAGTTTTTAGTAGGGAAGAAGTCTAGTGTATCTCCTAGTTTGTAACTAACCTACCTTGCTAGGAAATTTCCTTTTATTTTGAATCACCTACCCTTCCTTGTATACTAGAGGTTGTTTCCTTAACACACATGATTGCTATTACTAATTATCTCAACAAAAGCCTATGGATATGATCATGGCTCTTTTAACACTAGATTGGTCCCTCAGTGTTGGAAATATTGTCATTGATGTCAAAGGTCTAGCATTGGTGATAAAGGACCCATTGTATTTAATGATATTTTAAATATTCATATCATGGCTAATGCGTGTTAATATTTATTTAAAATTAAAAAATATATTTTTGGTTGCATATAAGTCAAAAGAGGGCCCATGGAGAAGTCAAAGAGTCACAGGGTAAAGACAAAAGAGGAATGGGATGCATTTTCTCATGAAGAGTCATCTTGAAGAATTCCAAGAGTCACCATGTGAAGAAAAAAGAGGGTATGGCACATTTTTCCATGAAGGGACAGTTTGAGGAATATGAAAAGTCACCAAGATAAAGACAAAAGAGGAAAGGATGTTTTTACTTATGAAGGGTCACCATATGGCTTTTCAAATGCAAGGATATGAAGGGTCATGCAAGTTTGGCACCATTTTCAATGAGGATTTAAGGGTCACAAAGGGTGAATTCCAAATGTCATTTAGAAAGATATAAATAAAGGCTTAATAAGACATTTGTAATATGCAAAAGAGTGTATGGTTTGTATTTGTTTTTAAAGAGAGAAAAGTAGGAGATATTGTAGGGTTCTATCATTTTTTGAGTAAGGAAAATTGAGAGATAGTTGTGTTTTATACACAAGAGTGGTTTGTTCTCATATGGGTTGGTGCTCATAAATATTTTCAAGGGGTTGGTGCTCCTATGGGTTGGTGCTTGTGAACTTTTTAATTTGAGTTGGTTCTCATTCATATAATTGAGATTATTCTCTGTAATTTTTCCCACTTTGGGTTTCCATGTAAAAATATACTCTCTCTCTCTCTCTCTCTCTCTCTCTCTCTCTCTCTCTCTCTCTCTCTCTCTCTCTCTCTCTCTCTCTCTCTCTCTCTCTCTCTCTCTCTCTCTCTCTCTCTCTCTCTCTCTCTCTCTCTCTCTCTCTCATGATACACATTATTATTTTAGTTTTATTGCATATCTTAAATGTGTGGTTAATTGGTTAAAGAAAAATAATTTGATTAAGTAATAAGATATATAATATAATGATTCACCCCCCCTCTCAGTATATTTCATGCTTAATAATTGGTTTCAAAGTAGGTTCCTTTGAAAAAAAATTACAGCTTGAAGGTATATCATGAAAGCACAATAGCTAGATCATATGAAGGTTTTTATATAAATAAGGCACCTTTATTTTATGGGACATATTATATTTTTTTGGAGCATAAGGATGAAGACTTATTTGATGGACCTTGGATTTGACACATGGCAAGTAGTAGTGGAGGAATATGAAGAGCCACAGACACCTGTAACTACTCTGACAAAAAAGTAGTCAAGTCAAAATAATGCTAAAGCTTTAAATGTTAATTAATGTGGTTTATGCTAATTTAAATTTCTTAAAGTTATGTAATGTAAATATGCTCATGAAATTTGGGTAAAACTTGAGAATATTTACAAAGGTGATGGAAAGGTTCATTAAGCTAATCTTCAGACTTTTAGAAGACATTTTGAGAGTTTGAAGATGAAAGAGGAAGAAAATATAACAAGTTATCTTTTACGGGTTGATCAAATAGTTAATCAGATTCAAGGTCTTGGAGAAAAGTTAGAAGAATCAAGTATAGATTAAAAATTTATGAGATCTCTACCATTAAGATATGATGTAAAAGTTTTAGCAATTGAAGAGATGAAGAATTTAGCCAAGTTAAAGATGGATGAGGTGTGTGGTATTCTTATGGCATATGAGATGTGGACCAAACAAGAGAAACCCTCAAAGAGAGAAGCTAATTTCAAGACATCAAAGAAAGAGAAGGTTAAGATTCAAGAATCAAGTGACAGTTCTAGTGATGATGAATATGATAATGGAGCTCTATTAATTTGCAAGCTGAAAAAGGGCACAGGTAAATATCAAATAAAATTACTTTTTAAATGTTTTAATTATGGAAAGATTGGAAATTTTGTAGCTAAGTGCCAAAATAAGGGTAATGGTGAGAATGAAGAAGGAAATTTTACATACTAGAAGAATTTTAATGGAAAATTAAAGAAGGGATTCAAGAAGAAGAGTTTGTATTCTAAAGATCCTAACTCAGCCAAAGATAGTGGAGTCAGTGATTCAAAAGAAGAAGAGATTATATTCATTGCCATACATAAAGATGCCTCCATAAGCAAAAGTATATATGATCAAGAAGAAGAATATGATGAAGTTGAAGTGAATCTAGAAGAACTCATTTGTACCTTATAAGAGTTAAAATTTCTTGAGAAGAAGAATCGAAGATTAAAGCTCCAGATTGAGAAAAATGAAAAGGATTCAAAGGAAATAATTGAAGATCTACAATCACACTTTGAAGAAGCTAAGAAGAATGAACAAAATATAATGACACAGTTAAAAAAATTAAGTAAATAATGTGAAATATATGTTATTGAAATTTCTTCTTTAAAAGAAGAACTTGAGAAAACAAATAAAGTAATCAATGATAGAGCAACCAATAATTCAAAATTTAAGAATAACACTAATATATTGAATAAGATATTAGAAAGTCAAAGGTTAATGTTAGATGAGATAGGTATCAGATTTGAAAAAGAGAAAGGGGAGGCCACTAATTTCATTGATAAGGAAAAATAAAAGAGCTATGTTGAAGCTCTTATAAAAGAGGAAATAAAAAGAGAATAAATTAAGAATACAAATGACATCTCAAATAAAGAAGGCTGAAGGGAATAGAGCTACAAAAGGCAATCAGGTTAGAGGTACACAAACATATTCTATTTTTATGGTTATTATTTTTATTTTAATTTATATGGTCATAAGAAAATAGAATGTCAAAAAAGGGCTAACAATTTTAGAAATAAGGAGAAGAAAAGTCATGTAGAGTCAAGCAGAAGCCACAACTCTTGTGCTCCTCTATCAGGCTTTAATGAAGAAGCCATAATATGTTACAAGTGAAATAAATTTAGACATATACCCTAGTATTGTAGAAGTGTGTTTGAGTCAGTCAAGAAGGACCAAAATTTCAAGCCTCCATTCATGAAGAAGAAAGTTCAGACAGGTTCAAGGCAGAAGAAACAACCTAAAAAATCTATGTTGGTATAGACAACTTTGCATGCAATAAATAAATAAAAGCCATGGTTCATTGATAGTGGATGTTCAAGGCACATGATAGGAGACAAAATCAATTTCATAACCTTGAATAAGATCAATTTTTGGTACAATGAAATTTAGAGATAATACTACTACCATAATTGCTAAAAAAGGTACACTAAGTTTGGATAATGGTAGAACTAAAACTAAAAATGTTTTGAATGTAGAAGGTCTTAACCATAATATTTTGAGTGTAATTCAAATGTGGGATTAGGGGCACACACTAAATTTTTATGCATAAGGTTGTGAAATTAGGAGAAAATATTTAGATGTGTTGGTTACAGATGCTCAAAGAATAGAAAATAATTTGTATATGTTATCAAACATCAAAGGTCAAAGATGTAGTTTGAGTCAGATTGAAGAAATTTGTCTATGACACAGGAGAATGGGACACAAATTTTTACAATCTTGTCAACATCAACAAGAATCAATCAATCATAAATCTTCCAAAGATTACAAAGCCATTCGACATGCTTTGTGAACCTTGTTAGCATGGGAAGCAAGATAGAAGGCGGTTCAAAACAAAAGAGTACTTGACCACTCAAATGTTAGAGCTTGTTTACAATGATCTATGTGGACCTATGAGAACTCAAAGTACTCAAGGTGAGAAATATTCATGTTACTTATTTATGATTTTTCACGTATGACTTGGGTAATGTTTTTAAAGAAAAAATTAGAAGCTTTCAAACATTTCAAATCATTCAAAGCATTAGTTGAGAATGAAACTAGTTTAAAGATTAAGTGTCTAAGATCATATCAAGGAGGAGAATTCATGTCAAATTATTTTATTGAGTTTTGTGAAGACCATGGAATAAAGAGAAATTATTCAGCAACCATAACTCCATAGCAAAATGGAGTAGTTAAAAAAAATAGAATAGTTTAGGAAATGTTGAGGATAATGCTAAATGAATCTAAGATAGCCAATAAATATTAGACAGAGGTATTTTTTTATAGTAGTGCATATTTATAATAGAGCATTATTGAGAGTCAATGGTGACAAGAATCCTTATGAGCTATGGAAAGACAAACCAGTAATAATTGATTATTTTAGAGTTTTTGGTAGCAGATGCTTCATAAAGAGAACTGATGAAAAAATTGGTAAGTTTGAATCCAGAGAAGATGAAGGTATATTTAATGGTTATTCTTGCAAGATTAAATCTTATAAATGTTATAAAAAAAGAAACAAGAAAATTATTGAAAGTGCAAGTGTCAAGATAGAAGAAGATGGAACATAAAGAATCAATGATCTAGTAGATATTGCTAAAATCATTGAAGAGGAAGATTTTGAAGATTCAAATGAAGATGAGGAGGAAAAGGAGACCAAAACCCTATCCAAATATGTTCATATAAATCATAATGAAAGTGACATAACTGAGGACATAAATGAAGGAATTCACCCCTGAAGAATGATGGTAAGTGAATCTGAGAAAATTAATTTTTCTTTGTTATCCAAAATTCAGCCTAGAACTTTTCAGAAGCTAGACATGATAAGCATTGGGCTAAGGAAATGGATGAAGAATTAAATCAGATAGAAAAGAATGATACTTGAGAATTAGTTCCTAGACTAAAAGATCATAATGTGATAGGAAATAAATGGGTTTATAGAAATAAGTTGACTGAAAATGGAGAAGTGACCAGGAATAAAGAAAGATTAGTATATAAATGATATGCTCAGATTGAGGGAATAGATTTTGAAGAAAATTTTGCACTAGTAGCAAGGCTAGAGGCTATTATAATGTTTCTTACATATGCAGTGTTTAAAATTTTTAAAGTGTTTCATATGGATGTCAATTATGCCTTCCTAAATGGGAATATAGAAGAAGAGGTCTACATTGAGTAGCCAGAGGGATTTTTTCTCTCAAATATTAGTAGCCATATATGTAGATTGAAGAAAACACTATATGGATTGAAACAAGCTCCCAGAGCTTGGTATGCAAGACTTAATAAGTACCTACAGGATCAAGGTTTCAAGAGAGGATTTGCTGATAGTAATCTCGACATCAAAATAGAAGGTGAACATCATTTGATTATTGTGTTATATGTTAATGGCATCATTTTTAAAGGAAATATTGAAAATATTACAAAAGAATTTTCTGATAATATGTAAAAATAATTTGAGATGTCTATGCTTGGAGAATTATCATTTTCCTTAAGATTGAAAATATTTTAGTTAGATAAATGAATTTTCATATCTCAAAGTAAATATGCCATGGAAATGTTGAAAAAAATTGGTTTTGAGGATTGTGCACTAGTTGGCACACCAATGTGTACAAGAAATAAGGTAGGCAAGGATGATGATTCACTTGTTATAGATAAATATTTATATAGATCTATGATTGGTAGTCTTTCATATTTGACAGCATTGAGGCAAGACATCATGCATGTAGTAGGTATGGTTACAAGATATTAGTCAGCTCTAAAAGATATTCATATTCAGTTGGTGAAAAGAATATTTAAATATATCAAGGGGACATTGGATTATGGATTGTGGTATCCCACAAGTAGAGATTTCACTTTGGTTTCTTATATAGATTTAGATTGGGAAGGTTGCTTGGATGAAAAAAAAAGTACAAGTGGAGGAGCTTTCTTCCATAGTGATAGCTTAGTATCATGGCTAAGCAAAAATCAAAATTCGGTATCAGTTTCTACAGCTGAAGCAAAATATATTACAACAGTATTATGTTGTACTCAAGTTCTTTGGATGAAGTAAACTTTGGAAAATATCAAGGTAAAAAATGATGAACCTATTTCTATTTTTTGTGAAAACATAAGTGTTATTAATATTTTGAAGAATCTAGTGATGCATTCAAGAACAAAACATATTCCCATTAGATATCACTTCTTGAGAGAGCATGTTGTAGATCAATAGGTTAAGATGGAATATATCAGTACTACAGAGCATATTGTAGATATTTTCACAAAGGCACTACCAAATACACATTTGAGTATCTACAAGAAAAGTTGGGAGTAATTTATTTTACTTCCTACCATTGAGGATCAACATTAGTTGAGGGGGAGCTAAGTGTTAGCTCTGGGCTAGGCCCTTTGCCATTGATGTCAAAGAGGGGAGAAGAATAGAAAAAGGTATAGGTATATGAATAGGTGTAGAATAGGTATAGGTTACTAAAGTAAGGGGGAGTTACTATATGTTTTTTAGATGGCAACATGTGCAAGTTTTAGGATGTGGTAGTTTTAGTTTGAGGTTGCCATCAATGACAAATGGGGAGATTGTTGGAAATATTGTCATTGATGTCAAAGGTCTAGCATTGGTGATAAAGGCCCCATTGTATTTAATGATGTTTTTAATATTCATATCTTGGCTAATGTGTGTTAATATTTATTTAATATTAACAAATATATTTTTGGTTACATATAAGTTAAAAAGAGGGCCCATGGAGAAGTCAAAGAGTCATGGGGTAAATACAAAAGAGGAATGGGACACATTTTATCATCAAAAGTCATCTTGAGGAATTTCAAGAGTCACCATGTGAAGATAAAAGAGGGTATGGTGAATTTTTCCATGAAGGGACACTTTGGGGAATACAAAAAGTCACCAAGATAAAGACAAAAGAGGAAAAAACACTTTTGCTTATGAAGGGTCACCATATGACTTTTCAAATGCAAAGATACAAAGGATCATGCAAGTTTGGTGCCATTTTCCATGAGGATTGAAGGGTCACAAAAGTTGAATGCCAAAGGTCATTTAAGAAACTATAAATAGAGGCTTAAGAAGCCATTTGTAATATGCAAGAGAGTGCATGGTTTGTATTTGTTTTTGAAGAGAGAAAAGTAGGAAATATTGTAGAGTTCTATCATTTATTGAGTAGACAACTTTGAGAGATAGTTGTGTTTTATACACAAGAGGGGTTGGTGCTGCTATGGGTTAGTGCTCACAAATAGTTGTTGTGTTGGTTTTTGGAAAAGGGGTTGGTGCTCCTTCAAGTTGGTGCTCATTCATAAACTTGAGATTGTTCTTAGTGGTTTTTCCCACTCTAGGTTTCTGTAGAGTAATTTCCTACTTACGTCGTATTCAATTATTTTCAGTTGAGCACTACAATTTTGGCACTTCGGGTGAAGCCGTAGAGTTTTGGAGCAGAGGACGGGTTTGTTTTGCCTAAGTGTCAAAGTGTAATGGAAGCTGACAAGTGTCATCCTTAGAGCATGGTCCCTTTTGACCTTTTGTTTCTTTTCATTTCAATTTTGGCCTAAGTATTAGATTCAAGTAGAAGTGACCATGTGTCAGCCTCTAAGAGACAAAGATGGATAGCTGGTGACTTTTGAGGACCTCTTTGTAACTTTTCAAAGAACCATAGATTGTGCCACATACCTAGTAGTAGTTAAACGGAATGCACCATGTGTCAGCATCTGCATATCATAAGAGGCACTCATGTTTTCTATTTTGACAAAGACTTTTGACGAGCTAAGCGATAGAGAGAGTGGAAAGTGCTAGGTGGTAGTTGCAGAGGCCCTAAATTACCTTTTGAAGAAGCATCAGAAGCCACCACATGTCGACTGCCAAGAGCCTTTGTTTCAATGCCTGGGTCCATGCTTTCCATTCAATGCATAAAGGTGTCATTCATTTTTCTAAGTATCAAAGTGCAGCAAAGGTTGCCAAGTGTCACCTTTCGGGTCCCTCTCTACTCCATCCCCAAAAAGTGGAAGGCACCAAATACCCCCAGTAGGAAAAGTGGAAGATGCCACGTATCTTCCCAAGAGTAGTAGAGGTCACCGCATATCAACTTCTGAGAGATCACCTTTGAGCCTAATCATTGAATGAAGATTGTGGTGGGTCCCAGATGATATTTTAAAGAAAGTGGAAGTGGCCAGGTGTCATCCTTTAGTGCCTTCTCAATCAAAAAGAGAGTTTTTCATAAATTGGCTAAGTATCCTCTTCCGTCCTAATAGAACAGAGTGCCTGTCTACCTGTTACAGCGAAATTGGAGGGAAATTTGGTGAGAGTTAATTTGAGTAGATGAAACAGTGCATTGGGTAGATTTTTGGGGCTTGTGAGCATTGAAGGCACCATCTGTTTATCCCCTAATAGCAGAGGTAGAGTAGACAGTTGAGCGGCCAAAGAGGTGAAGGATGGAGAAGATTTCATGGGAAATAAAGTGATCAAATGAGACACCCAAGGCTATATAAGCAGGATTGTAAAATCTAAAAAAGGAGGAAAGATTTGTAATAGTTTAGACTTCTTGTAATTTTGACCAGTACTATCATTTGCTCTTGTTTTGATTTCCTAAAGTTGTAAAAGTTGATATAATCGTGCATGTTTCTGTGCCCTTTATGTGGCTAAATGAATTAAGGAAATTTAAGCTCCATGCCTTGGTTGGTGTTACCTGTGTCATTTACATAGTAGTCTATTCTATAGATTTGCTAGTGTTGTGATTGGAAATGTTATTTGATTTTGTCTCATTTTCTGGAGTCTAAAGTTCTACATAACTGTGCGTGACTTCTGCACCTCTTATGTGATTGGAGGATTCTACTAAGAAGATAGAACACTATGCCTTTATTGATAATTCTTGTATCTTAGCAAAAGACTCCCCTGTTGTGAGCCTTCTATTTTTGTTATTCCAATCTTTTACATTGATCATACACCTTTCTGCTCTTAAATGTAATAGAATCCTATAATATTCACTCTATGCTCAAGTTAGGATTAGGATTATGCTCAGGCGTATTGCCATAGGTAGGTTTTAATTCCTACATTTTGCATTTTTGTTAATCTCCTATCCCTTTTCCCCAACACCTATAAATAGAAGAGACTAGCTTCTTTAAAACCTAGAGGTTGTTTCAAGCCGCATCATCCCACAGCTTGAAACTTCCCATAGTTGATTGGCTAGGATGTAGCACAATTTTACACCATCAACAATTTTTGGCACGCTTGGTGGGACCAATCTTTCAAAGAGTTGAAGAATTTTGGTGTATTATTCAGCTAATCTACCTTTGGAGGTTTTTATTGACACCAACAATGACTCTAAGTCATCATCCAATCAAGCAGTATCATCAAGAAATCCCTTTGGTATGTATAACTCTATAACTCATAGCTATGAGTCTTATTCTCTTTATATATTTAATCAAGAACAAACTTCTCCTAGAATTATGTCAAGTAATGAGGATGCACATGTCCATGAGCTATACCAATTTTATGCCCATCCTAATCTCATTTTTACCTTCAAGAAAGCATTGATGGGTTTTATGAAATATGTATTAGAGATTGACAGTAGAAGGGGATATGGCCAAGATGTTCCTTGTCATGTCATCTATAAAGTGAGGGAAGCAATTGACCTAATCAAAAGTGAGTGGGACCCCATTGAAAGGGCAAATTGGCAAAAGCTTACATATGAAATGCTATAGGTGTGTGGATTGATTGCATTTCTAGAAGAGAGGCTAAGAATTCATGAGAACCGGCCTTACCAAGTCTACCAAAATTCATATCCACCACCACAAATCCCATATCAAACATATGTCACCCCTATTCATGAACAAGGTCAGACTTGTCAAGATCATTTCCCTAATAATGCAGAGTCTATGATAGCAGCAAGGGAAGAGGTCCCCAAACTCTCACCTTCCCCTCAAGACCCTTCTACCATTCCTCAAAAGGCTTCTTATTTTCCATCACATCCTTCTTCTTCATCCTTTTTCAAAGAAGAGTATATTTTGAAGGAAACAGCTGAGTATGCAGAAGAGTATGCTCAATTCATGGCTATTAAAGAAGATTCCATAAGTATAGATGAGGAAAAAATCACCATAGGCACCCCCTTTGATGAGAAAGAGGATAAGCCACAAGCTTTTCCTTAACTCTAGATGAGGAAGAGATCATTTCTAAATTCTTCCTCGATTTGCAAGAAGACATGGAGGAGTATGGATACTCCCTTGATCAATCCATTGAGATAGGTGACACTATCATTTAGGAAGGATATGGAGAAGATGACTGTGACACTCATCTGAGTATGCAGGAAGCATGCCAGCTTTCAGATTCATCCTTTCAAGAGGATGTAGTCATCACGGAGCATGATGATGAAATAAAGCTAGAATTCAAAGGAGATGAGTCAAGAGATAATGGATATCAAAAGGCACAGAGTGAAGAATCAATAGCCAATGATTTCTTGATGACACCTGACAGCATGAAGAACCAACATTCAATGAGCATTCAAGGACAAGAAGAGTTCGTAGATGTCAAATACACATTTTGCTCAGACTCGTTCGAGTGCAAGCAGACCTGTGTGGTTGGTGCAGTGAACATTCCATCAATGACATATCCGTTGTAATAACCGGTATGGCAACACAAGTTGACTTGTCATAAAGAGGACGTGGGAAAGTTCATTTTTGATCCTAGAGGGAAGTAAGGATTTGTCAAAAATATAGTTAGGTAGTTTCCATTCTCGCATCGCTTTGTTTTTGTTTTTTGATTTTTGCTTTCCCGCTTTCTTTTAAAATAAGTGTTTTAGATGTAGAGTTGGTGTCTTAAAGAATTCTTTAATTCTTTATTTTTTCCACAATAAATGCTTTCCCAAATCTTTGAAGATTTTCAAGGTACCTTGCACTGCATAACATGTCTGCCTTGCTGTTTCCAAAAGATTGAGTAGGATTTACTAACGGTCACCTGAAATTAATGCTATTTGGGACTTGATCGGCCCATAAATACCCCCTTAGCAGATTTTAAAGGATCCCAAACTCTCAAGCATTCCTGCAAAAATATCTTGCTCATTGTGATTATGGTGCCTAGTGAAATTAGTTGCAGTAAGCATGTTTTTATCTTGTGAAAGGTTCATACCAGGTTATTATACAAGAGATTTAGAGATGGTAGGAACATCAAAAACACCCAAGAAGAGCAAAAGGGTGTAGTTCCAATTGGACCCAAAAGAGGAAGAAGAGCCTTCACAGTGCCCAATGTAGAACACTACAACTTCTCTTCATGTAGGAATTACTCCCCCTCCTCCCTCTCAATCCATGCCTCCACCTAGCCAATTGACACCTCCCACCACTGCTACCATTCCCATTTTGAAATTCACCTCATCCTTGATGCCTCAAGCCTTAACATTACCCGATTTTTCCCCATCCATTCCTAAAAAGATTTCCCTAAAACTCACCCCTACACAACCAATGGCTCTCCAATATGGCCTGCCACAAGGATTTCCCTTTGTAGGGGGACATATTGCATCCCCTTCCACCTTCTAGATGCAGGCTGATGCCACAAGGAAGGCAAGAGAAGCCCAATTAGAGAAGAAGAGGAGTAAAGAGAATAAAGTGCTGGTAGTTCCACATTTAAGGTCACAATTTGACCCCATCTAACAATAGCTGATGGTGACCCATTTGTCACCCAACATTGCCAGGCCGACTGAACAAATGCAGCTAGAAGACTACACCATGAATGTAGTGGCCATCAACATGTCCCTGTTCAAGCCTCAAGATAGATTTGAGCTCATGACTGAATCCACTTTTGTAGTCATAGAAGATTATTTGAGGATATCAAGGAGACTGCAAAATATGGAGGCTGACCTAGCCACAAAAAAGGCAAACTGTAGTAGTTTGGCTAAATAAATAAACTAGAAGGACAATGAGATAGCTAGTCTAAAAAAATAATGGTAAGATACTGTCTCCCTCCAGACTCAATGAGCAATTCAGGTCCAAAATTATTTATTAAAGATATAGCTTGCACTTGCAAAGGATGCAGCAACATCTCTATGATGGGAAATGCAACACTGTAGGGAAGAGTCAAAGGACTCCAATTGCAAGTTACCCAATCACATCAAAGGTTACTGGGAGAATAGAATAAGGCTATGACTTTTCAAGCCTAGCTCTAGGAAGAGTAGCAGCAGATCATGCAACTAGAAATTGAGCTGGCCAATAGGCAAAGAGATATCAGAGTGGTGTAACTGGTAAAGGGCCTTTACGAGTCAGCGTGGGAGAGAATCTCTTCAAATATTCTCTAGCTCAGGATAGTTTTCACCTTCCTCCTCAAAGCATAGAAACTGTGTGAGACGGTCAAGAATCTGGTATAAAACACTCTGGCCATGATCTCCAGAAGAGTCACAGACTCTCATTTTTTTACTGGAGATGCTCTACAGCTCAAGGGATGCAACATTGGCAGCCACAAGGATTCCTGACCAAATGGATACCACAAAATGGGTCAATGAGGAGCTCAATCATAATGCCCCAACCAACAATTATAGAAGCTATCTCGATGTCATCAAAGAAGGCATCAGTGAAATGAGGCAACACATTGAAGATCTAGTGTGACTTGGCCTTCCTTCCCCATTTTTGGATGCGAGGACGGTGCTGATGGTGGACCAAATCCAACCATTGATGCTGGCCAAGAAAAGGGATCAAACAATTTTTCAAATCTTGTAGGATGATTCTCCAACCTCTGAGGTCAAAACTATTCTAATTCCTATTTTATAGCTAGAATCCAAGCTGAAAACAACTACCCAAGTCCTGTAAACCTTCTCACATAAGGATCTCATTAGCTTGGATTTGGATTTTGATGAGTTACAGAACAAGCAAGGATTATCTGACCATGAGTGGTCTATCTTCTAGATAGCTCTTTTGAAGCTGTAAATTTTGAAATTTTGATCGAGTGGGAGTCAGGTTCTTTTTCAGCAGGCTCAAAAGCCCTGATGGTCATCAATAACTATAGAGTAATTTCCTACTCTACATTATATTCAATTATTTTCAGTTGAGCACTACAATTTTGGCACTTCAAGTGAAGCCGTAGAGTTTTGGAGCAGAGGACATGTTCATTTTGCCTAAGTGTCGAAGCATAGTGGAAGCTGCCAAGTGTCATCCTTAGAGCACGATCCCTTTTGACCTTTTGTTTCTTTTCATTTCAATTTTGGCCTATGTATTAGATTCAAGTGGAAGTGACCACGTGTCGACCTCCAGGAGATGAAGATGGACAACTGGTGGCTTTCGAGGACCTCTTTGTAACTTTTTAGAGAACCACAGATCATGCCACGTACCTAGTAGCAGTTAAACAAAATGCACCACGTGTCAACATCCACATATCATAAGAGGCACCCATGTTTTCTAGTTTGACAAAGACTTCTGATGAGCTGAGTGACAGAGAGAGCGGAAAGCACCAGGTGGCAGTTGCGAAGGCCCTGAATTACCTTTTGAAGAAGTAGCGGAAGCCACCATGTGTCGGCTGCCAAGAGCCTTTATTTCAATACTTGGGTCCATGCTTTCCATTAAACGCATAAAGGTGTCATTCATTTTGGTAAGTATCAAACTACAGTGGAGGCTACCAAGTTCACCTTTTGGGTCCCTCTCTACTCTATCCCCAAAAAATGGAAGGCACCACATACCCCCAGTAGGAAAAGTGGAAGATGCCACGTATCTTCCCAAGAGCAGTGGAGGTCACCACATATCAACTTTCAAGAGATCACCTTCGAGCCTAATCACTGAATAAAGATTGTGGCAGGTCTTGGATGATATTTTAAAAAAAGCAGAAGCGGCCAGGTGTCATCCTCTTGTGCCTTCTCAATCAAAAGGATAAATTTTTCATAAATTGGCTAATTATCCTCTTTCGTCCTAATAGAATAGAGTGCCTGTCTACCTGTTACAGTGAAAATGGAGGGAAATTTGCTGAGAGTTAATTCGAGTAGATGAAACAGTGCACCAGGTAGATTTTTGGAGCTTGTGAGAATTGAAGGCACTGTCTGTTTGTCCCCTAATAGTGGAGGCAGAGTAGACAGTTGAATGGCCAAAGAGGCAAAGGACGAAGAAGATTGTGCAGGAAAGAAAGTGATCAAAGGAGACACCCAAGGCTATATAAGTAGTATTGTAAAATCTAAAAAAGGGGGGAAGATTTTTGATAGTTTAGACTTCTTGTAATTTTGACTAGTAATATCATTTGCTCTTGTCTTGATTTTCCTAAAGTTGTAAAAGTTGATATAATCATGCATGTTTCTATGCCCTTTATGTGGCTAAATGAATTAAGGAAATTTAAGCTCCATGCCTTGGTTGGTGCTACCTGTGTCATTTACATAGTAGTCTATTCTATAGATTTGCTAGTGTTGTGATTGGAAATGTTATTTGCTTTTGTCTCATTTTTTGGAGTCTGAAGTTCTACATAACTGTGCGTGACTTTTACACCTCTTATGTGATTGGAGGATTCTACTAAGAAGATAGAACACTATGCCTTTGTTGACAATTCCTGTATCTCAGCAAAAGACTCCCCTGTTGTGAGCCTTTTGTTTCTATTATTCCAATCTTTTACATTGATCATGCACTTGTCTGCTCTTAAATGTAATAGAATCCTATAATAGTCACTCTATGCTCAGGTTAGGATTAGGATTATGCTCAGGCGCATCGCCATAGATAGGTTTTAATTCCTAAATTTTGTGTTTCTATTAATCTCCTATCCCTTTTCCCCAACACCTATAAATGGAAGAAACAGCTTCTTTAAAACCTAGAGGTTGTTTCAAGCCGCATCGTCCCATAGCTTGAAACTTCCCATTGTTGATTGGCTAGGATCTAGCGCAATTTTACGCCATCAACAGTTTCCATGTAAAAATATGGTGTCTCTCTCTCTTATGTGGTGCATATTATTGTTTCAATTTTATTGCATATCTTGAATGTGTGGTTAAGTGGTTAAAGAAAAGGAATTTGATTAAATAATAATATATATAATATACTAATTCACCCCCACTCTTAGTATATTTCATGATTAACACTTAGTTGGGAGGATTTTGACAAAACATTTCTTTTGAAAGGTGTGGAGACCCCTATTCACTATGTGGTTGGCACCTTTATGGGACCTATTATGCTCCAAGAATGGGGGTTATATCTATTGTTTCCTTGATTTACTTC
Organism: Torreya grandis; assembly: GCA_037957365.1. Taxonomy (NCBI): domain Eukaryota; kingdom Viridiplantae; phylum Streptophyta; class Pinopsida; order Cupressales; family Taxaceae; genus Torreya; species Torreya grandis. Next base: position 3,099,257 of record JARHVA010000580.1, on the reverse strand, counting down.
CATTATAGGATGGAATATTTTGTTAGGTTTGGTAACCCCTATTATTTTGTTTATAAGAATTTTAGTTTTAGTCAGTTGGAAATCTAGGGTGAGTGGTTTACCTTCCTTTTAAATTTAAAAAGATTGGATCCATGTAGCTATGGGAACTAGTTTATTAAAATTAATGTTCATATCCATCCTATCTTAGGGACTATTCTCAAAATCTCAGGCTCTTTAAGTGAATGTTCTAGTTCAAGATTCAACTAATCCAAAAGGAAAATCTTTAAATTTGGGATTAGTATTTAGAAGGAATGAATATGCCCCATGAAGGGTTTTTAAGAAGAGGGCTTGGTTAGATCAACCCTATAAAATTTTATCTTGAAAAAGATCCAAGTCTTAGTTACCATATGTGGTGTGAACAAATATTTTAGAAGCCATGGAAAGGAATATCTAAGATGGAGGTTGGTCAATGAATTATTAGAGGATCACTTAAGTTATCTTCATGGATTCCTAGTGGAATCCTTATTTAGTGCCTTCTCTATAATCCCACTTGATTCCTTACAGAGACCTGGGCCTCTCATTGTGCTCAGGACTGTGGGTTCTTAATTGTTATGGGTACCCATGGAGAGACCAAGCAATCCCTTTTGTTTCTAGTTGTTATTCCCATTTTTGAATGGAAATGTGGTTTTGATGTTTCAAAGATCTAGGGTTATTTATTGTACAACATATTCCTTGGGTATCCCCATTCAAATCTCAAATATGGATATGGTTTCTAGTCAAAATGCATATCTAATATTTAAAACCAAGACAAACTGCTCATTGTATTCTTGAAGAATTTTGTCTTAAATGACTTTATGGATCCCAAGAGGGATCCTTATATAGAATCATGAATTCCTTGAGGAATCCTTCTATAGATGGACATATAGATTAATGGCAGAGTCCTAATCTAAACAAGTCTATGGATTCCTTGAGGAATCACTCACCATATCACATTATGGGATTAGTTATATTTGTATATGGTTTGTCCTCTGAAGGATGGTTTTTAGTCTTATTAATATTCCCTATGGGAGACCTAGGCCTCCTTTTATGCCTAGGATTGCTAGTTTTTGGTTGATATGGACTCCCCTAGAGTCTAGTTTGAATCCTTGGTTGATTATTTTTTTTATTGAATTTGATTGGGGATTTTTGGTATCTCCCTAGATATTTAATGGTTTCTAGTTCTTGAACTAATCAAAATTAATTTGAGGCCTACTGGGGTCCCCTTAAATTATGTTGGTAGTTTGGGATCTTTTTCTATTTAGTTATTTTTGGGGTCTCTAGGGACCTTGATGGTTTTATTTCTCATATGGAGTTGCTTGTTTGGTTTTCTCTTTGGTTGGTCCTTCTTGGATGCTTGGATATTTTCATTTTCTAGTTTGTTGTTCCTTTATGGGTTCTTGGCACCTACACTCGAGCTTTTGTTTATGCTCAGCTTGGATTCCACACTAGTCAAAGGTGGATTTATCTTAATCCAAACTACCAATGTGAGTTAAGGTTCAATTAATCCCACTTAGACATTAAATTATCTAATATGAACATCATAAAAAATTTGTGTATCATATATAAAACCAAGTATCATATGCATCAAATAATTAGGTAAGTAACATGTGGAAGGGGTCCCCGTCGTAGGAGAAATGGAAGAGGAAGGAAAAAACTTAGAAGACCAAAAGCAAAAAGATGAGAAAAAGAAACATATAAAAAATGTTGAGACGAGAAGCTCAAAGATGAATCCTCCTGGGCCTTCTCGAAAAAAAGAAGAAAAAGGAATTAAACCACAATCCAAAATAAAACCGGATGTTGGTTCCCCAGATAAATCTGGAAAAAGATCTTTGAGGAAGATCAGGGATAAGGAAAGTAAACAGAATATTGCTAATGGAAGCCAGACAACTCTACCATAATTTACCCATTAAAAATCAGAAAAGAAAATATTAAGTTGAATATTAGGGGGTTAAATAGTATTAACAAGCTGGATATAGTTAGGAATTTTGTCAGAGATCAAAAGCCGAATTTCCTTTTACTCCAAGAAACCAAGATGAGTAAAGAAAAAGCAGAACAGATCAAAGACTTTAAAAATTATACCATTAGGGCTAGTAGTTCTGAAGGTGCTTCAAGGGGTACTATGATGCTATGGAAGAAGAATCATTACTCTGGATCTATCTTGATGGAAAGTAAAAATCATATGATTGCTAAAATATATAGTGTTGACCAGAAGGAAAGTTGGTATATTGTGAATATCTATGCTCCTAATTTCAAGATCCAAAGGAAAAAGGTTTGGGAGACTATCTCAAATTTCAAAAGCAAAGACTATTGTGGACGGTGGAGCATAATGGGAGATTTTAATGTACCACTCTATGATCATGAGAAAATGGGAGGTAATACTATTCAATTGGAAGGAAGATTTGATCTAATGGAGTTTATAAACAGAGAAGGAATAATGGATATGGAGCTTCAAGGAATTTAGTTTACATGGAGTAATAAGAGAATTGGCAAAGATTGTATACAGGCCAAGCTTGATAGGGCCCTAATTTCTCCAGACTGGACTAAAGAATATATATGTAAGCTGGAAGCTTGCCATAGAATAGGTTCGGATCATTATGCTCTTTTTTTCACAGTGGCAAAAATGAATCTGAAAAATAATCACCCTTTCAGATTTGAAAAGATGTGGTTGCAGCATCCACATTTTGAAAGAAAAATGGAAGAGTGGTGGAATATACCTATTGAGGGTACAACCCTCTTCAGAGTTGTTTCAAAGCTCAAAAACATTAAAAAGGAAGTGAAGAAATGGAACAAGTATTGTTTTGGAAATATCTTTGAGAAAAAGAACATTATCAAGGAGGAAATTAGTAGAATCCAAGAAAAAATTCAGCAAGGTGGATACACTTCAGACCTCCTTTCAGAAGAAAGTCAACAGTTGACTTAATATCAAGATATAATAACTAAGGAAGAAATATATTGGAGACAAAGATCTAGGTTATTATGGTTGAAATAAGGAGACAAAAACACAAAGCTTTTCCATCTCTCCACTCTGAAGCACAGAGCTAAAACTCATATTCAATACCTAAAAAAAGGAGATTAGAAGATTCTAGAGGAACAAAAAATCAAGGAGGAAATGCTATCCTTTTTCTCTTCCCTGATGAAGGCTGATTTAAACATTAATTTGGAAAGCCAGGCTAATATCCTACGTGTGGTTCTACCTTTGGTCTCGAAAGAATAGAACAAAATGTTATGTTCTATACCAAAGGATGAGGAAATCCTCAAAGTAGTATGTTCTTTAGGAGGAGATAAAGCACCAGGACCAGATGGATTTCCCATGTTCTTTTTTCAAAAAATGTGGAAATTTGTTGGCGAAGACGTAAGTAATGTGGTGGAGGAATTATTTGGAGCCAAACAGATGCTAAAGGAAGTTAATTCTACTTTTTTATGTCTGATTCCTAAACAAATTGGAGCTGACTCACCTGATCAGTTCAGGCCGATAAGCTTGTGTAACTCTTTCTACAAGATCATATCCAAAGTGCTTACTTCCAGACTTATTCAAGTGATCCCTTCGATCATTGATGAATAGCAAAATGGTTTTATCCCAGGTAGACAAATCCTTAATTCCATAATTACTGTTCATGAGAATATTCATTCGTTGTTTAGCTCAAATAATGAGGGTTTCATAATGAAAGTGGATATCGCAAAAGCATATGACAGGGTGGATTGGTTATTCCTGTCAAACAGTCTAAAAGCTTTTGGATTTGAAAAAAAGGTGGTTGATATTATTTATCAGTTGATATCTACCACCTCAATTGCTATAATGGTAAATGGGAGCTCATCCCATTTCTTTTACCCGTCAAGGGGATTGAGACAAGGAGACCCCATATCCCCCATTCTGTTTGTAATTATGGCCAACTGTATGGGAAGATATATAGGGGACTTAGTCTGTAAAGGTTTATTTAAGGGTCTTAAACCCTCTTCTCATCCGCTTATATGCTCCCATGGACAATTCATTGATGATACTATCTTCATGGGGCAATCGGAAGTTAAGGAAGGAAGAACTTTGAAGCAAGCTATAAATCTATATTCATCTGCCTCTGGACAGCTGATAAATTGGAATAAAAGTGATGTGTTCTTCACTAACACCCCAATTCAAAGATAGAATAAAATAGCTAAAATCCTTGAATGTTTAATAGGTTCTCTCCCTTCTACCTACCTGGGTCTCCCTCTTGGGATAAAAGTCCCTGAAGCCTTTTGGGAAGAACTCATAAATAAATTCAGCAAGAAACTTGTGGGATGGAAAGGAAATCTTCTAAGTCAAGAAGGAAAGTTAACCCTCCTCAAAGCAAGTCTTCAAAGTATACCTACTTATGCTTTAAGTCTCTTCAGAATTCCTAACAAATTTGCTGAAGCTATTGAAAAAATCCAGAGAAATTTTCTATGGACAGGTACTGAGGAAAAAAGGAGAATGCCTTTAATTGCCTAGGACAACATTTGTAAACCCTTCAGGGAAGGAGGTCTGGGAATAATGAAAATTAGAAGCATGAACGCAGCTCTATTAGCAAAATAGGGATGGAGGGTGTTTCAGGAAAACAAAGAATGGAGCAAAATATGGAAGAATAAGTATTTATTTAATGCAAAATCCCTCTCTGATTTCTTTTCCTACCCTGATGTAACCCGTCCATCTTCCATATGGGGGGCAGTTCAGGGTACTAAACAAATATTAGAAAAAGGAAGCTCCTGGAAAGTAGGTAATGGAAAAAAGGTGAATTTTTGGGAGGATACTTGGTTAAAAGAAATCCCTTTGAGATAAGAATTCCAAGATAAAGAAGTAATTGACCGTTGTAATTTAAGATATGGAATAATGGTTAACCAATACTGGCAGAACAATTCATGGGTTAACCTTAATGATATTGATCAATATTTCAATAATATTCAAATATCCCTCAATGTTATTTCCCTCTATTCTAATCTTGAAGATAAGATTGTTTGGCATGACGAGCCTAGTGGAAAATTTAAAGTTTCTACCATTTTTACTTCAAAGGGAAACGGTAACCAACCTTTGTGGACACAGGCCTAGATCAAGGGACTCAGCCCTCAAATCAAAATCTTCTTCTGGACCCTTCTCCAAAATAAAATCTTGACTCTTGATAACTTATAGAAAAGAGGAATAAACATAGTGAACAGGTGCATTCTTTGCAAAAAAGGTTTTGAAGATAAAGATCACTTGTTTGTGAACTATTCCTTTACGCAGCTAGTTTGGAAAGAAATTCTCAATCTTTGGGGTATTGCATGGATTCAACATAAAAGTGTGGATCTATCTTTTAAAATTTGGTACTATCCCTCAAAGAATCCTGATGTTCTTTTTTTATGGAAACTAACTCTTCCCCATATTTGGTGGGGAATATGGAAAGAAAGAAATAACCGAATTTTCAAAAGTAAAGAACTTCCAGGATGGGTGGTGGGGCAGAACATCATTAGAGCTATCAAGGAGAATTTATCATTGTAAAGGGATCCTAATCCTACCTTTCAAATTGATAATCCTTTAAGATCAAAAAAGTCTAATGTAAAAAAAGAAAATCCTAGACTTGGTGTAACTTGGAATGTTCCCCCTCATGGGTGGATCAAAGGGAACTTTGATGGAGCTGCTAAAGGGAACCCGGGGAATGCAGGATGTGGAGGAGTTTTGAGAAACCTTATGGGAAATGTAATCAATGCTATTGTAATTCTTATTGGTAAGTCAAACTGCCATATTGTTGAAGCTTGTGCTGCCCTCCAAACCATTAAGCTAGCTGTTGAATCGGGATATTCTAAATTATGGTTGGAAGGGGACTCCTTGAATATCATTAATATCTTAAATAATAAAAATTCTATCTCATGGTCAATAGAGGCAATGGTGATGGAAATGAAAAATTTAATTAAAAATTTTGAGAAAGTTACTATTACCCATACTTACCATAAAGCAAACAGAGTTGCTGACTGGATAGCAAATTATGCAGTTCGAGCAGGACACAAGGTGAGTTGGCAAGAGACATTAAACAAGAATTTGGTTCTTAGAGCGCTCATTCATCATGATGCAACTCATGCTAAGGAGGGAGAGATCAGATTGGAATAAAAAACTAATGATTTGGGGGAGTGGATCCATGGAGGAAGATATACACTCATTAAATAGAAATGTTCTAGAGTACATGAGGAAGATTCAAAACATGCCAAAACATAGGTGAGTTCTGTTCCAAATTGGTAATAGTTAGGTTCAATGTTTAGCTGACAGGATTCAGATGTTAAAGGAGATTCGTATGGCTCATAAAAGGAAAGGAGAACTAAGGAAGCAAGAACCCAAATATTGCGAAGAGTGGAAAGCAAAAGAAGATGTCTGGAAGATCCTTCAGAGAGGAAAGGTTGTGAGTTACATGGAATGGCTTCATGGCTCAAAACCCCATATTACAACAGCTTTTTTCAAAAACTGGATTGATGATAGGGTTTCCTTGAATGGTATTACGATGAATCTAACTGAGGAATTCATAGCACAGGTGACGGGGCTTCCAATGGAGGGAATAAAATTTTCAAAGCAGACCAACATTTATAATGAGGCTTTTTGCAAATTCCCTAAAATGGATGCTGAGGAGCAGCAGTTGGAAAAAAGTGGAGATTTTTTTGAATTGGAGTAGATTAAGGGCATCTGGAGGGACGTCTTATGCTGCATCCGCGAGTACTTCATACTGATGGAAGAAGCAAAAGAGTCCACAAATTTCACTTTGTATTTCTCAATCACTTTAGACACAAAGTAAGAATCTCCTTTCCTTTTTATTTGCATTTTTCCTTGCTCCAAAGTCTGTTCGCTCATAGGAAAAAGGAATCTCATCCCATCCTTCATGAGGGGTTAATTCTTATAATTTAAGGGCATTGCAAGAATAAGGCCATTGTAAAGAATCCTTATTCGAGAAAAAACAAGGACCTACGGAGTAACAAGAAAGAAATAGTAAAAGGGAATGAAAAATCTAAATTCAAACTCCCAAGCTTTAATAACCAGACTACTGATGAGGAAACAGAGTTGGAAAGTTCTAAAAATACTGGGGAGGAGAGTCTGGAGGAAGAGGGAGGAAATGAAAGTGGGCATTCAAGTTCCAGTGAGGAAGAAGAAGTGCAAGATAAGAATGAGAAAGGAGTCACTATAGAGGAAAAGTCTGAAAATAGAAACCATGATTCTGAGGAAAACCAGCAAGTGTTTGAGGAAATTGATAAAGATCTAGATGATCCTGCTATGGACCCTGATCTGATTAATGAAAAGGAAAATCTAGTTCAAGTCGCTAACCAAATATTGGAAATGGGAGCTCAAGTAAAGGAAGTAAGTAACCAAAATGTAAGCCCTACTGAAATAAAGGAACAAAAATGAATGGAAACGGAGGACTATATTGAAGAAGTTGGAAGTAGTCCTAAAAAGAACATAGAAGACTGGAGTGATAAAAGGTAGATTGACAAATGGTACCCACCTACTAGATTGGTCAATTGCAAAGCTGATGCTACTCTTCAATTTGATTTATGGACGTATAAGGAGATTATGGAAATCAATAGGAAAATAGAAATAATGGAGGGTAAACATGAGGCAGTTTGGAACAAAATCAATAACATGGAAAAGCAGATGAGGGATATTCCCATAAAATTCAAAGATTATGAGAACAACCTAAGGGAACTCATAAATGAAAGCTAAACAAAGATGGAGGAGGTAACCTCTAGCATTTGTGCTGCTGTTGTTAACATTGGAAAAAGAGAAAATGAGGAAATCAAAACTTTGGAGGGGCCTAGCAAGAGAACTAGACAAAGCTCAAGAAAGAAAGCAATGCAAGAGGGATCTACGCAGGCGACTGCTGCCATCCAGGACACTGTTGTGAAAGGTAAGGAAGTAGTGAAGATGATATTGGAACTAGAAGAATAGTTCTTGGTTCTTTTAGTTGGTTCTACTAGTTGGTTGTGATATCTGGGCTTGGTACCTGGTTTTTTGGACTCTTTTTACAATGGATTTTCCATGTCTCTTTAAAACCTGGGGTCTATCTTTGGTATTTCATTTGTTAGCTACTGGTCCTTGTTACTTGGTTTTGTTACTTCAGTGAAGTAGGTTTTAGGCTTGCCTGTGGACGTTACTATTTTATCTTTCTCCTTTTGTTCAGGGTTTTGGGGCCCCTTCAAAACCTATTTTTACCTTAATCTAAAACATGTAATCATCATGTTAATAAGGTTGCATATAGATATATATTGTCAATCTTAGAAGGGAATAAATACCATAATGTTACCTAGTACTTACCTCATTATTACATGATGAGGTTAAAATAATTATCTATTTAACTCTTTGTTACAAAAAACCTACTATGCAATGTAATAGTTAGTCTCATTATTACCACTAGGTAGTGACATCATAAGCACTACTACTAATGCATCAAGTTCATAACTATAAATAGAAATAATGTGTGATTTACTCATCAAGGACAAAAGGGAATCAAATTTTAAATCATATTTTTAAAATTTCATAATGTAATGTATAACATAAGCATTAAATTTTTATTGTAATTCTAACTGAAGAGAAAGTACATAACATGTAGTGCCTTGAAGAAGAAAAATCACATAAAATTAATATTTTAATTATAAATCAATATGGCTTACATTTAAAATATACCTTATGGCATATAATTTTTGATACTATGATATTTACATAGATCCTAACGTACTTATAAATTGATACTTTTAAATAATATATATTATAATATGAGAAAGTGGTTTTAACTTTAAAAGAAATGTATATTATAACTATGCACGCCTACTCATCCTAGTACAATCATTTTCACCATATTCACCTCAGTAAACATGATTAATAGAAGATAATTTTTTTGAAAGAAATAAAGAATCAAATTTGAATTATTTAAATGGCCAAATGTCAAGGTGATTCAATATTATAATTTAAATATAATCAATAGACTTCAAATCAATGTATATCAATGCCTTGGTATATAAATACATGGATAAGTAAATCTTTCCTAAAATCAAACATAACTTAAATCCTAACCTTTATTCATCAAATTTTATAAATCATGTTAAAGAACTACACAAAATAAAATTAATGGTTAATAAATAACATCTTGTGAAACATCATGCATAACATCTTATTATACTTATTGATTACTTTTCTCCACACCTTATTGATATGCTTTCTACTACATTCTCATAACACTATGTTTTTAATCATGAGCTTCATGAAGTGGAGATTGTGTCGATCATGATTTTTTTCTCTAAGTGTCTCAGAATGATTGATTTTTACATTGACATCATGTAAACATGTGATTTTGTTTGAATTAAATATTTAATATTACTCATCATTTCCACATTTAAATGTTGAAAGTTTATTATATCAAATTATTTTACCTTAATTAGTAGAAGATAAAATATGATAGTAGGAATGTTATTTTTTCCATTAAACCAATCAATTTTATCCATGATTTTAAAGTGTTCCTTATATAATTTTAGGGAATGTGTGAAAATTTCAATTGAAACTAGCAATTTCACAATGAAATACTCTCAATACGCTACACTAGAAATAACTCTTTGTATTTAATTATACTATTCTACAACCTTATTTTCGAACACATTATTTTTTATTAACAAATAATTACTATTTATTTAAAATCATCATTTTTTACTTAAATTGACACACTCCTACTCAATAGGGTTGATGTTCTCATGAATAAATACATCATAATTTTTATAAGCCTTCATTTACATATACAAATTTTGGATAGACATTAATGACTCATTGAATATTTTTTCTAGGGATTTGATGTGATTACTATCCCATAAGGCAAGAAAACTAAACACCTATTGGTGTATTTTGGACCCTTCGCATAGACCCTTAAAAAAATAAAATCTATCTAAACTCCCTTCACTATAAAAATGTATAAAATCAGCTAAAAAATGAAAAGTATACTTTTTGGTGTATTTTTACCTTCTTATGTTCAATATTTAGATTATGACTGGTATATTTCAACCTCAGTGCATTGTTACAGATATCTTCTACATATGTTCCCAAAAAATATAAGCTATGGCCATCAACAATTTCAACATATATTTTTTTATATTTAATAAATACTCCAACTTTAATTTCAGGAGGGTTAATTTCCTCCGAAACATTCCATTCATTAATCTATGAATCAATTGGTTGTTTTTTTTTTATTGAATTAGCAAAACTAGATCTCTTATCATTAAATAATTCCATATTTTTATAGTGTGCATTATTTTCATATGAAATTAACATCCTTTGACAAATACTAATATTAAAATTCATGCAAATAATGTAAGAGTTCTCAATGAGAATTTTCATATCCACTAAAAATTTCTTCCTATGGACTCTTAGAACATCCACAACTATGCTTTACTTCTCTATAGGAAGCATCCAAATTTGTGTAAAACCATATCTCTATTTCAAGATCATAGTCAATCAATTCATTATCTTATTTTATATTAATTAATTACCCATCTTTGGTATCGAAATATTCATCATCTAGAACTATATTTCTATTTATTTTTTAAGAAATAGTTTTCCTCTTCCACTGTATCAATGCTTTCTTGGGTATATTTTTACCTTGATTCTAAACATTACAAAAATATTCCTATTGATTTTTCTCACATACCTTGATTCAAAACAATTATTCAATTGTTCATATGTAAACATTCCAACATGTTCACTTAGACTGAACATGGAATGTTGTATAGGAATTACTCTCCCCATAAATTCATCCTAAAGTAAATAGTTTAATACCATTGGATAAATTCAACAAACATTAGTTTCCCACTTTAATCATTCCCCTTTCATGAGTTTGACATCATACACAATTATCCAAATTAAAATTTATGCATTCCATTATGTCACAAATAATTTAGAGTGTAAACTCATAAACCATTTTTACTATGTCACTTTGTAAATAATTAATAATACACCCTTGATCTCTACTAATTTCATCATTAAAAAAACATAATATTTTTTCTTAAACTTAACCCTATTATTATAACTCACATGTACCTCCACAACCTTGTCTCCTTGACTAGGTAAACCAAGTACCTTTTTAGAAAATTTAGGAGTAATATACAGAGTAATACTTTCATATTTTAGAGTGGTGTGGTTCATAAAGTAATTATCTACCATCATCTTCATTTTCTCATTTTAAATAAAATAGACCAACATTTTTATAATTTGGGAAACCCCAACATTAGTTAGAGTCGATAGTGTATGGTCTTTCTTCTAATCTAGAAAATATAAAGAACAACTTATAAAAATATATTAATCCTATCATTTACATGATATTGTATTAGTATTATTATTATCATTAAGAGAGACAAAAAAAATTAACCATGATTTTTCACATTTTATTCCTTTCCCATTGACTTCCTTTGCTTCTTTATTTTCCTACAGCAGCCCTTGGATCCTTTTGACGGCATTTTTTTGAGTTAATAAATCTATGAATACAATGGATTGCTTAAAATTGAAAATGTCTAAGATATATTAATTCAACATAAAAATGGATATAATACCTTATTTATTATTCTTTTTGTCCTTAACAATAATGGTCACTAACCAAGATAAATATTTTTGTCGTAAAATTAGATGACAATAAAATCTTTAATTGACTATTTTTCATGACAAATGATTAATATTTTATGAATTAAACTAAGGGGGATGGTTTAATACAAGTTCTGAAATGGAATTAGTCTGAAATTAGGAGTGCATTAAAGGGATATTGATGTCTACCATTATTATGCTAACATTATATCTAAGAACAAACATACTGGTATTTAATCCTTAACCTCAGCCAAAGTTAACCCCTCAATATATTTTGAGGGAGAGAAGTTACAATGATTATTAAAGAGGGAAGAAGAAATGTCTATCTTAGGAATGATCTTCCACTTCTCCAACCTATGACCCACTCTACCCAACCTCAATGGTTGGATTAAAGATAACTAAAAGTCATTAATGGATGGTAATCTATAAATCTTTCCTTGTGCTAGAGGATTTTTTGTGATCAACTTTGATCTCTTAGAGGATATGAATATGGTATTTTATAACCCAATTTGGTCATGGGAAAAGAGAATTATTAATTTTAAGTTGTGGTTTTTGTTAATTTCAAACCAATTAGGGTGAGGTTGCCTTATTTACCATTGCAATTTTGGACACACTTATGTTTTAAAGCCATAGGTAATTCATTGGGAGAGATTTTATTTATTGAATCAAAATATATAAATCATAATAATATTGCTCAAATTTTTGTTAGTTTTTATGTTCTTAAAGATCTTATTGAGTTTATTGAATTAAATGTTTAGGACTGAGTATGGAAGAAATCTTTAGATTGTGAAAGTTTTCCTTTCAGATGCAGAAATTGATTTGAAAGATGATACCAAGACAGTTTTTGAAATATATCTAAGTGTAATAAAAAAGTATCATGGTGAAATGATACCTTCCCAATGCATTATTTTGCTATAAATAATAGTGAGAGGATGGATTTTGAGAGTCATTTAGAAAAGCTAGAGAATGTTCTGAATTTGGCCCAAGTGGAACCTAGAATAGAGGAATCCACACTTCCTATTAAGTAAAATATATTTTTGTCAAAAGTAATATATTGTGTATTTATATATTTAAGAAGAGATCCTTTGGTTTGGACATTGTTAAAAGAGTTGAATTTAGTGAATTCATTGGAAATATCTGTTCAAATCTATCTTGAGGAGGGAGATGATTGGACTATTTTAGAAAGAAATAGAAGAAAGGATGAGGTAAGTTGGAACCTCTAAATATGACCCTTAGATTGAGAAAGGAAAATTAATTAGAAGGGTTTTAGTTGAATCTCAGTTTATTTCTATCAAAATGTTATTTTTAGGTTTTTAATGTTTTATATTATGTGGATAAACTTCATTACTTTATTTGGCTTCTTGGACAAGTATTTCAGATTCATTTAAAGGAAATGATACATTTTTAAAAAAACTCTATTTTACCAATAATAATAATAATAATAATAATAATAATAATAATAATAATAATAAAATTTATGACTTAAACATGCAATTATTATGAATTTGTTGATGTGGTTTTCATACACACCAAATATTGTTATGAGAAAGTTTGTCTTATTTTAGGATCAACAAGGCATCATTCCAAGGCATGATTTATAGGTATAGTTTTTACAAGTAACCACATGGTGAAATATCCATGAATTTAGTTGTTGTTTACCCTAGATGGTTCAGATATGGTAGGTTCTTAACACCTAGCCTTAAAATTTGTAAGAGTTAATCGATGGTGGATGGGTGGGTCTAAACTAAAGTGGATATGATTGAAAAAGGGACAAAAGGAGGGAAATATAGGGGGGAAATTAGGTTTTCTATGGTCCAAATAAAGACTAAACCCTTACAAATTGACTTAATATACTAAGTTGGGCATATGTCATGAACCAATGTATGTTGTGGGTTAGCTATAAGCTCCTAAAAAAATCAAACACAATGAATAATTTAAAGTGGTAATTACAATATGACTGGCGTATTATAATAAAACGTATTTTTAATATAGTTTTGCAATGGATATTCAATGCCAAAAATAAATTATTAGAATGATATATAACCAAATAGATGATTAATAATAAAATAAATTTCAATCTAATTGATGAAAATAAAACACATATATAGGGTCTTAAAGATTTATCAACTTAATAGAAATTCTTCAATGAAACATAAAAATATGAAATATATAACACATTCAAAACAACTCACAAAATAGTTGCAGAAATTTTATTTTCTTTAATTAATTACAAGATTATTTTATCTTTTATGATTAATGAGACATATAAATATATAGATTTGAATGTAAACCACATCATCTTCAAATCTTATTCCAAATTTACAAAGGTATAAAATAAGACCAACTCTTAATTTAGCATGCATATGTTGCATGGTCATAATGTTGATAATTTATATTTAGATATTACATGTGTTAACAAGGTGAAAAGAATAAAAATAATTCACTAAATTTAGACTTCAAATGGCCATTTTACTGAGCTTGAGTAGAACTACTAGTTCCAATTGTACTCAAAATAGACTAAACAGTAGCTAGGATAGTTTGATTGGGAGATATAAAAACATGGGAGGTTGATGTCGATACAATTTTAGAAGTGCCAGACATTTTTCGAGTGACTAAAGATGTAACCATACTTGCCACTAAATTTGGTCCTTACTAGGCATGCAAAGGAGCTCTAGTAGAATCACTTATATAAAAAACTACTTTTATTGAAGTATAAGTCAATGCCTATGTAGAAGAAGCAAGTGAATTTTTTGATGTTTGGTCTTGAAATTGTGAAATCAATACCTAGGAAGCCAATTATTTTTATTCTCATGTATTTTTTGATTTATTGATATGAAACCATGCATGTTTTTAAGTTTATCTAAATAAATTCAAAACTAGTGACCAGAAGATTTAAAAAAAACTAGATTTTATATCATTTATTTTATTTATATGCCCAATGAGGTTATAAGATATGAATTTAATGTGTGCGATTGGGCCATCTTATCCTTAGAAAAAGTGGATAATTGGATAACTTAATCACTACTCCAAAAATATATATTTGCTTTAGCCCAATTATTTTTTTAAACATTGAGATAAAGTAACTACGGCGTAACGATTCTAATGGAAAATAACATAGAAACATAATGAGACCCATATTTATGTTATAACCAAGATAGGAACTAGACTAATTGATTTAAATTTTTTGGGTTTACTATGAAAATACTATGTTTAGATTAAAGGGTTGAGATGCCTGAATTAGTTAAATAAATATTCAATAATTAAGTACTAATTTTTAATTACCTTTGAACTTGTTTAAATTTATAAAAATATAAATAAATAGGGTTAAATAGATAATTATCTAAAAAATGACTATCACAAATGATCTGGGTTCTAAAAGTTGAGATTTGGGTAGTTATCAATATTGTCAATACATTTCTAGTGTTCATATACTCATTAGACAGTAATACCCAGTATGGATAGTAGTGCCATCTAGGTGTAGTGTTCTCAATATGGAACTAATGTCCCCTTTATGGGACTATTCCTATTTTATGAGAGCACCTGAACCTATGTCTTTATGTCTTTTTCTTACATGACCTAAACCTGAAGCTCTGTATTGTGCCTAGAAAACCTAATTTAATGTACAAACCCTATAAGTATGGCATGAGACATAATTTTATGTGTGTTAGTAAGATGAAATGGACATCCTCAACACCATGTTATTTAAATATTTTTTTACATACCAATACTCTGAAGAGGGATCAATCTGATGTAGTTCTCCCACCTAGTGTTTGATGTAAGTGCAAGTGAGTGCTAGAATGAGATGGCCTTAGATGCATTAAATGTGATTGAGTTTTTAAATGTTTGAAATTTGGGATTATGGATGTTATAGATGGTAGATGTTATTTATTTTTAACAACTTTATCTTTTATTTGAGTAGTTTTTGCATCTATTTTCCATCTAGTGAATAGAGGTGGATTATACTTGTATTTATAAGGTTATGTTTCTTGTTTGGATAATAAAATAAGCATAGAATGACCTTAGGAGGGGATTTTTTTTTAATAAAATACCCATTGGAAAGAGATAAGGATAAGCACAATAACACCTAGTTAGGGACATTAACACCATGTGCTTTTAGTATCCCAAATGTGGCACTAGTGTCCTCTTTGAAGACTACTAAACAATCTAGATTGGGATATAAGATGATAGTTTTGAGAGTGTGTTTTTACAAGTTGTAGGTGACTATGGTCTGTTGAATGAATATAAAAGTAATCCTAATGCTCAAGGATAGGTTTATGACTAGTCTAGAGATAGGTTAAACATAAAAACACTCTTAAGATCCAATTACCACTTTTAGGTGATTATATTTGCCCACCTTTATGCTAGTAATGCAGCAAAGTGAAATTAATAGTATAAAGAAAAAAAGAAGCATAACTAGAATTACCTTGGAATTAAATCCCTAGATAGTTGAGTTTGAATATACAAACTTGGGTCTGCATATGTGGAACATGATCCAAAACAATGTGCTATAATGAAAGATGGAAAAATTAGTCCTTACTTAAGAGATGATTAAAAGTAAAAGACTATGTTGAAATGAAAATAATAATTAAAGATGAGTAAATAAATATGAAATGAATTAATACACCTCATTGGGTACATGAACCAATGCATGAATCTAGTGATAAAATATGTGTGAATGTGCATAGTGATCATATCATTGAATAGCTTGAACTGAGTTGATGGCTTGCTCAATCCTCATATGGGTGGATCAAGAACTCAATATAGTTTTGAATCCATCATTACCCACCCATGCTTGGTGGATTTTGATATGTGTGAATAACTTGGATAAGATTGTAAGTGTGTTTAACCCTCTCATGTAGGTGGATCAAGAAATAAAGTAGGCCATGACTCCATCATTTCCTCCTGTGTGAAGTAGATGCATATATAAATGAACTAAAAAAAGTGTCTAAAGTATTGAATTGAGTAAATATAATTGTGTATTTGGCTCCACTACCATTCAATATATTAAATAGCTCTAGGCCATGCAGGAATACTAACCACTATAGATGGAGTAAGGTATGAATCTGATGACAACAAAGAATGTGATATCAAGTGTATATAGTGTAGAGAATGACATGGAGTTTTCCATTCCATCTAATCAACCTGTCTAAAGCTGAGTATATGAAAACTAATGTTCCATGCACATGCCCCCAATTTGGTATATGAGTATACTAAATCTGAATCAAGTATTTAATATCTAAATTTATGCAACTAATCTAAATGTATGAGTGGTCATGTCATATATGATTCCCACAAATATAAATAACCAGTATGAATTTGAGATAAAATGATTGTATCTAAGACAAATTTGAACATAACTACCAAACCTATGATTGTATCTATGAAAATTTATACTATACCTAGTTTACTAGTCTAAATGGTCTAGATTGTCCTAAAGCTGAGGTTACTGGATAATAGCATCCTATAGTGGACAATAGCAACATGTGGCATTAGTTTCCTAACCTAGGTGCTAATGTCTACCTATTTTGATTTATGTGTTATCTAAACTGAATTTTGAGCATTTATTATATTATGTATTTGCCCTGAGTCTAATATCTAAAATTAATCATGTGTGCTTAAATGTATGTGTGAAAACTAATGTAAGATCTTAATATCTATCACAAACCTTTGTGAATGCCTCCTCTTTTGAGGGTAGTTGTGAAACCTATGTAAGAACTACCTTCTAAATAAGTAGCTTTGTAAAAAAATTTAGATGGAGCATGTGCATTATATCCCAATATAATGTAAAAACATAAATCATAATGTAAATATATTTGATCATAAGTAGGAAATGTAACATGTATGTTGTAATCTAGCATTTTAAAAAGGTGTATAGATATATGTAATCAATATATAACAATATAATCTAAATAACTATCTAGTGGGATGGGGAATTAAGTGTATCACAACTCCCAAATAGGAAGGGTAGATGCAGGAGATACCTCATAGCATCATAAACTTGTGTGTGTGTGTGTGTGTGTGTGTGTGTGTGTGTGTGTGTGTGTGTGTGTGTGTGTGTGTGTGTGTGTGTGTGTGTGTGTGTGTGTGTGTGTGTGTGTGTGTGTGTGTGTAACAAACAAATACAAGTGTCATAGTGTAGAAGCATACAAAAAAAAAACATAGAAGCAAAATACAAGTGTCATGGTGTAGAAGCATACAAATAAAAAAAACATAGAAGCACATGAGGCACACAAAAGGTAGGCCAATGGAATATAATACAAGGGACATGGGCACATGTCACTAAATATTAGAATGAAAACATACAATGACATGTTAAAATGCCCACATACACAAACAACAAGCAATTTAGTGTAGAGACACATGGAAGGACATGTTCAAATGTCCACATATAGAAACATGAAAAAGCTCACACAAGGGACATGGGAACATGTCTAAGGCATAAAAATAGAGAAGTCATGTATAATCCAAATAATAATGGAATATTCAAATTCCCTTGAAGATGGAAGAAGCATAGGAAACTTAATCAAATCTAATCTATGAACTAGAAATGAAAGCATGTTTAACTATGTAATACAAATCTGTGTAGAGGCTAGGATACATATATACCAAGTCTAACTAGTGATACTCAGAAAAATATGAGAAATGAGGAGTAATGATCAATATCAAGATAAATTAATGCGTAATTAGAATGTATAGTATGTAAAGATAAAACTTGGCTATAATAATTGTGTAGGAGATGCCCCCAAGTGGGTAGATGTATTGATGTATAAACCTAGATTGGTGTAAATTCCCCCACTCGATAGATGATAGTTGGTCTAGATTAGTATAGTGGACCAGAGTCCTATCTGGAGTTGACAAGCACTCAATAATAACAAGTGAAGCATTTGTGTATGATAAAACTGAATATACTATGATAGATGGAAATATGTAATATCTATCAAGTAATAGAAATGTAATCTTAACAATGCATACAATCTGCAAAATTTTGTGTTTTTAAAACATTTAAATGTTTTTGAATTCTGACTAGTGATATTATTTTTGTGTTTCTTGAGTATAAGATATGTACAAGAAAATGAAAATAAACTATGTATAAGGAGAGAGACAAGGAAGTATGTACAATTCAATTAAAAATGACATGTTCATCTTTTTATATGTAGAATTTTCTTATATGTATGAGGTTCAATATATTTTTGACTACCTTTCCATTGATTGAAGATAGATGATATAATTTTAGGCTAAGATTTTAGGTGATTATGTATGCTCAGAGCTAATTGGGATTAAACTTTCCTTTTCTTTTTCTTTGGCATTGACATTTATGAGATTTTATTTCAATACCAAATCATTGATCTCAAACTCCTAGTTATGGAATCTGTTATTGTAGGTTCTCTGGATTTTATTCTGAGATGCTCTATGACTTAGATACATGTATGATTCAATTATTATAGTTCATGGATATTTCACTCTCTATATTGGTCATCTATGATGAGTGCTTTTAAAGAGACCTATAAAGATGAGATTTCTAATCCTAAGGGAATAATTGATTTTGTGCCATATATGAGTGAATAAGGAGTAGCTCTTCTTGGTGTATGTATATTGGTATGGTAATCCTAAAGTGCATAGAAAAGTTGATTGTGATATTCATCACCAAATTTGGTGATGGTTTTGTTGAGATTGATATTGATCATCTTATTATTTGCCTCTACTTGACCATTACCTTATGGGTAGTATGGTCAGGAGAATGTGTGTCAAATTTTGTATTTGGCACATAAATTTTACATTATTTTATTATTGAAAGAAGTTCCATTATCTATAATTATGGCTACTAGGAGATTGAATCAAGAAATAATATTGATCATGAGAAACTAGAAAATATACTCCCCTTTTATTGATTGTAGTTGGAATGCTTCTACCCACTTTTTAAAATAATTTATTGTTTTGATAATTAATTTGTGGCCACCTATTGATTCTAGGTTTAATTTACCAATTAGATTAAAGCCCCACAATATGAATGGGCATGGTGATATGATAGGTTGATGCTGATGTGAAGGTCCATGGAGTAAGTCACCATGGCATTGAAATTTATTTCATAATTTCTCTTACTTTTGACATTCTTGTTCTATAGTTGGCTAGTAATAACCTTGTATGAGGAATTTGTGTGACATGGCCTTACCACTAAAATGACCACCACATTCACTATCGTGTATCTGTCAAATAGCCAATTGAGCTTCTTATGCTATGAAACATTAGAGTAAATGTATGTGAAAAGATATAAATCAACACCAATGATGACATATCAAAGATAATTTCATTGTATTTTTTTCTCTTTGTTATTTGTAAGTGTCGAGTGTGATAGACTTATTCAAAAAGTTGTATATATTGGATAACCATTAAGAGGGTGTTGAACTACATGTGGTGAATAGTATTATTAGAGTGATGAGATCTGCATTAGTAATCATTTAATTGTGAAAATATCTTATTTTTCATCCATATCTATAGGGACCATTTATGTGGTAGTTACCATTACATCAATGTGACAGTTGTCTTTGCATGGGATGTTTTCAATAGAAAAATTTTCAAACTGAGTCCATAGACACTGGACCATGTCCTTATAAGAAATTAGGTGTTCTTTGTTTATTTGGTAAACATCTATTATTTGATTTAAAATTAATTGGGAGTCCCCATAATATTTTATTAATTTTATCTTGAGAGATTGAGCTGCTTGAAGACCTAAGATGAGAGCTTCATATTACATGATTTTATTGTTACCTCAAAAACTAAGCCCACATGAAAGAGGTACCATGTGTCCCAAATAATAGATGAAAATAATTCCAGTGCTAGCATTAGATATACATCAAGACCTATAAAAAAATGTTATCCATGTATTAGGAGTGATATTGTATGCTATGAAATCATCTCTAAAATCATCATTAATAAGATGTGTATCTAGTAATGGGGTTATTGTTAATTGGTATATGATGATTTATTCTTTTATAGATTTTTGTAGTATGATTTTGAGGTCAAATTAAATGAGTAACATAACCCATTTGGAAACATGACTTGAAATATGTGGTTTTGACATGAGGAATTTCAAGGGATCAACCTTGGTAATGATCTATTTTTAATTATTATCCATGTAGTGATGAAGTTTCTGAGTAATAAATACTAGGGTTAATTAAAGCTTTTCTATTTCTATATAATATTTCTCATAGTCAAATAGCGTGTGATGGATGTAGTAAATTTCTCTTTTTTTATGCTGGTCATCGTGTTATGCTATTAGTGCCCTCAGTGCATGATTTATCATAGAAAGGTAAACTAGGAATGGTCTACCATGTATAGGTAGAACCAATATAGGAGGGTTGAAAAATTATTTATTAGTCATATTGAATCTCTCTTGTCATGTGATATCATACTTAAATTATACATCCTTCTTAAGTATTTGAGTGAATGACTAGATTTTATTAATGAGTTATGCCATGAATTGATGAATTACGTAAATTTATCCTAAAGGGACTAAAGTTATTTGAAATTAGTATGAGGAGGCATGTCCATGATTAATTTAAACTTATTATGGTCAAATTTTATGCCACATTTATAAATGATGAAGCCTAAAAATTTACCTCAAGAAAATCTAAACACACATTTTTTTATGGTTGAGTTGAACATTGTATTTTCTAAGTCTTTCAAATATTTGTTGAAAATTGATTACATGATGTTGTCATTATTTTGACTTGGCCAAAAAATCATTAACATAATATTCTACTATCTTGTGAATGAGGTCATGAAAGATATGCATCATAGTGCATTGGTAAGTTTAAATAGCATTCTTTATAATCCAAACAACATTAATATATAGAAAAAGGTGCCCCATGGTATCATGAAAGAAGTATTTTCTTGATCTTCTTCAGCTATCTTAATCTGATTATACTTGACAAAGCCATCTATAAAGGAGAGCATCTCATAGCTAATTGTGGAGTTTACTATTATAGCAATATTTGGTAAGGAAAATCATCTTTAGGAAAAGCTTTGTTGAGGTTTCTAAAGTCATAAAAACATCAAATTTGTTCATTAAGTTTGACAACCAAAACTATATTTACAACCCACTATGGATGGGAAATTGGTTGAATGAAATTGGAATTTAGCAAGCATTGGATTTCATATTTAATATGGAGAGCCACTTTAAGGTGCATTTTGTAACTATTTTACTTAACTAGTTTGGCATCAGGATATAATGTAATTATTTAAAATGTGATTGATGGGTCAATGCCAAGCATATCAAAATAATCCCATGAAAATACTTTGGGAAAATCAATTAAAATTTGATGAATATCCATACCTTTTGATTTATGTAATGCGACAACCAAGAGTATGATGCAAGGATAAGTATCAGTGCCATAATTAAATTTGATTATTTATTCATTAAATATTGCAGATCGATCTAAATTATATGGTGTTTTAGGGATTGTATCATCTGTGTCAGGTAACATATGATCCAAATCATCTAAATTATCACCAAAGTATGCCTGAGTGCTTGTGGAATGAGGAAACCTATTCTCATGATATAAGGGAGATACTCATATGCACCCAAAAATTATAAAAAAGATTTATCATTAGCAAAATCATCAAGAACTAGTAGATCTAGTGAAACTATATCATCGATGAGGTTGGGGTATATGAATAAACATGTATAAACATGATTCACTATATCAACTACTTTTGGGATAGATGGACATAATGTGATGTGTTGAGAGGCATGGTGAGAGTATTTAGCATTAGATGTATCATTTCCATATCCAAGTCCTTATTTTCTTGGTTTATCATATGCTTTAATTAGATTTAAAATTCCTTATTCATGTTTACCAAGGCCCTAACCTATGTAACCCATCTTTAGAAAGTATCATAATGAAAAAGGTGAAGTAAATTTATTGCCCTATGTACTGGAAATAGCTGGTGGACTTGTATGCATCTTTGGAATTATAGCCTGGGATGGTGTAGTAGCAAAATCCATGTGTGGAATATAGTTATGCGAAGGCTCTATATGATAATAATAATTAAATAGTTATTTGTCCATAGGGAATGTGTATATATGGTATTTATAGCTAAATTTTAAGCATGCATGTAACATTGATGGAAATACATACATGGCATGGATCCATGGTATACCAAGTAAGATATTATAATTTAGATAATTTGGAATGAATTGGCATGTTGTAGGTCGAGTTTAGGATCTGAGGGTAAGGTTTAATGTTATTTGAACCATATTGTTTTTGGAATATTTTCAAAACCTTGGATGCTCATAACAAAAGGATCCAAATCTATAGTATGGATATTAAGATGAGATAGAAAAGAAATGTTGCAGGTGTTCAACCCTTATCCATTGTCAAATACAGCTCATTGGACACATACCTCATTAATTCCTAAATTAATATATAAAGGTAGGTGTATATTTATGATGTACTAAAGTGAAAGGTTCTTTCTTTTAAAATAAATGTACTCTTATGTCCATTTCATAGTTTTGATAATAGAAGCCACATAGGTAGGATTAGATGTTCATGGTACATAGGTATCCCAAAGCACTACATAAAAAATATATTTGTATGTGTCAGAGTGATGTAATATCTATAAAATATAAATTATACTTGAATAAGTACTGCACTGATCTATAAATCTATAATCATAGGTATTATAAACATGTCGATCTTTAGGACCACATGAGCACATCATAATTTGGACTACGGGGTCTACCAAAAGAATAGAGCTAAAACTAGATGTGGGATGTGATTTAGATGTTTGTGATCTATAATAAGGAGGGATAACTAATACCAATGATGATTTGATGTGTCTAAGAATGATGGGAAAGGAGTGAATGAGAGAACAAAATGCATCTAAGGTAGATTGACTGATTTTAGGTAATATAACTATTATTTAATTTTCCAATTTATCTATGTGTTATAAGAATATTATGTTAAGTGTATAGAACAAAAAAGAAAAATAACATGAAAATGAAAAAATGTAACATGAAAGGCATTGTAGTTGATATGAAATATCAAGTATGCATATGTTTATGTGATTAAAGAATAATGTCTTAATTATTTTGCACATATAAGAAAGAGAACATGTGAAAGAAAGATTGCAATATGAAATATATTTTAGTCGATATGAAATATCATGTATGCAAATGTCTGTGTGATTAAATAATAATTTATTGATTATTTTGTACATATAAGAAATATAACATTCTATATAATATGCTAAAAATTTCATTTGATAGTAAACATCTTCGATATATGTATTTAAGTCATTTCTTAGTTCATTTTGAATTCAATAGAATAAGCATGCCAATGAAAGTATGAAACTTTGCAACCAAAAATAATTTATTTATTATGTCATGATGATCATGATTATATGGGCTGGGTTATGCACACAAAAAAATTAGTGAAACAATAATTTGTAACGCTAATTTGTATTGTCTAGGGTTAGGGTTTTTGTAATCTAGGGTTTTTTTCACTAATATAAATTGTATGTAAGATAAATTGAAACCCTAATGTAAAATTGATTTTAGTTAGCCAAGTTATCTAAAAAAATTAGAAAATTAGAATTACTCAGCCCTAAATTTATTCCACAAAATTTGTATGAATGCAAGTTAGGGTTTGAAGTTATATTCAAAGTAAGACAATTTCACCAAATGACTTAAAATTTTAGGGTTTACTATGAAAACCTTATGTTTAGATCAAAGGGCTAAGATGGCTAAATTAGTTAAATAAATATGTAATAATTAAGTACTAATTTATTACGACCTTTGACCTTGTTTAAATTTATAAAAATAGAACTAAATAGGGTTAAATAGAGACTTATCTAAAAACTCACTATCATGAATGATCCAGGTTCTAAAAGTTGAGATTTGGGAAGTTATCAGTGTCATTAATATGATTATAGTGTTCATCTACTCATTGGATAATAGCACCCAATATGGATAGTCGTACCATCTATGTGAAGTGTCCTCAATGTGGCACTAATGTCCCCTTTTTAGGACTTCTCATGTTTTTTGAGAGCACTTGTGCCTGTGTCTCTATGTCTTATTCCCACATGATCAAAAAATGGAGCTCTATGTTATGCCTAGGAAACTTGATTTAATGTGAAAAACCTAGTCCTCCTTACAAGTGTGGCATAAACAATAATTTTTTTTGTGTTATTAGGATGGAGTGGACATCCTCAAAACCCCAATGTGTAGAAAATTTCCTACATACCAATACTTTGAAGAGGGATCAAGCCCAACATAGTTCTTTGACCTAGTGCTTGATGTAAGCAAAAGTAAATGCTAGAATGATAGTGGCCTTGGATGCCTCGAATGTGATTTGGCATTGATTTTTTTTAAGATCTGGGCTTAGGTCTATTTTAGATGGTAGTATCATATAGTAGGGCATAATAGGGATCAAATACCTTGATTTCACAACTTTATCTTTGGTCTGAATAACTTTTGCATCTATTTTCCATCTAGTGAATAGAGGTGGATTAGACTTGTATTTATAGGGTTATATTGGTTATTTTGATAAGGAAATGAGATTAGGACAACCTAAAGAGGGAAAAATATTTTAAAAACTATTTGTTGGGAAGATCTAGGTCTCAGGATAGTAGCACCTAGTTGGGGACACTAGTGCCATGTGGTTGTAGTGTTCTAAATGTGCCACTAATTTACTCTTTATAGACTATTAAATAATTTAGATTGGGATATGAGATGACAATTTTGGGACTGTGTTTCGATTACTTGTAGGTGATTGTGGTCTATTAAACAACTGGAAAAGAAATTCTAATTATCTATTACTAGCCTAGGGATAGGTTGACTCAAGAAACACTCTTCGCA
Source organism: Torreya grandis (assembly GCA_037957365.1). NCBI lineage: Eukaryota > Viridiplantae > Streptophyta > Pinopsida > Cupressales > Taxaceae > Torreya > Torreya grandis. The sequence goes on along the minus strand of JARHVA010000580.1, from coordinate 3,073,806 downwards.
TCCAATTACCACTTTTAGGTGATTACACTAGGTTATAAATTATTAATGTCCTCATTAGGAATAAATTATCCATTTAGTTCTTGGATAAGAATTGTTCATTGTATGAATGATATACTCACACACTTGTCGTCTTGTAATTCCCATATGGCCTTTCTAGTAGGGCCATTATCAACTTATAGTCTTACCCAAGTACTTGTTTAGACCATAAAGCAATTTTCACCTCATAGTATAAACTAAAATGAGTTCAAAAAATAATTCAAAAAAAAAAATTAGATTCAATAGAAGACTCATCATATTAAGCTTGCATAAGTAAGACATAAAAAGTTTCAGATAATAACCAGTGTTTGTTTTGGGGACTATTTCCGAAGGCAATATAACATAAGGTATTTTAAACAATATTCTTAACTTAGTTTTGGTACCAATGAGGACCATGCTAAATTTATATCCTTATGATCATTGTAACATGATCTTTTTTAGGAATCACTCCACTATATTCTCATACCCTCAAAATGACTTGGATTACAAATTTAGATTATATTCACTTTTAGAGTTTAGGAAATTATTATTTAGTTATAAAATGATGGATATTACCACATAGTGGCCACATCATCACCAACATGTTCAAATCAAGTTCATACATGTTACCAATTAACCATCCCATAAGCCTTGGTATAGACATTAAATCCCTACTTCCAAATCTTATGTGTTACTTGGTTAATATAATTAGAACACTAACAAACCATATTTTTATACTATGAAATTTATTATATATTCATGTTTCAACAACCATGCTTATGTTTTACATGTGAACATTTATAAAATTCACTTCAACCATTCCTGTATTTGTTAAAGTTCCTGATTGTACCAATGATAAGAGAACCAATATTTTGAATTGTTATTAGTTCTTTTTACAGGATAAGTAAATCAAAAATAATTCATTATGACCTTCAATTTTACTTAATTAATATTATCTATTTTTAATAGGTATGTTATTTTCATTAACATCAATAATGATTCACATTTAGAAATGACAATGAAATACTCAACTTGATTACAGGGTATTTATTAAGATATCAAGACTGTCATATGAAATAAGACTGAATTATAAATACCTTCAAGCCTATCTATCATTTGAAACCAAGTTCCATTTGTTTTAACATTCTAAATATGTCACTTTAGTTCAAGAATAATCCTATATCAAATCAACAGCATTACTTGCTTCGTTATACATTTATTAATGAGTGTCAATTATGCTTTGGAAATACCAAGGTCAAATAAATCATAGGTAAATTAATTATTTTAAGAATTGGTAAAAGAGGGTTTTAATGAGGGACCCTACCCTTTACAAAAATAAAGCCTTTGAGGTCTTGAAACTAGATATTATAATAAACATGCCAAGAGGGACAAAACAAAACATCTAGTTGAAAAATAGTAGAAAATAATTAGAAAATCATTAAATTAAGTTCTAGGTCCCATCCATTCTTAATATGCCTTGGTCTAATTTTGAGTAAGATTTTATAGTGGGATATTTTTGTTCTTAATGGATTGTAGCTAAAATTTATCATCAATAGTGCCCTTCATCTTATTTTCCATTATAATATTCTCAACATTTTCATTTTTTATTTTAGTGAGAGAGTTAAGGGCCTCCATAATTTAAAGGATTTTCATGACAGCGAGCCTACTATAGTCAACAGGCCTAGTGAAATTTTCATTAAGAGATTTATTTAATTTTTATAGGGTGAATAATAATTACTTGATATTTAAGAATTTTGATTTGATTTATAGAAGGTCATATTTTGTGAAATAGATGACATCATTAAGACTGATTTTGTTGATTTCCTCCTTGAACCTTTTTTGTCTTTTAAGAATCAACACAAGATAGATTTATGCAAATCCACCTCATCTTCAATTTTACTAAGTTTGATTTGGTATTTATGTTCCTCCATGAGTTCCTTTAATTCTAAGGAGGATTTTATTACATGGTGTTAGGGGTTAGACATGCCTTATCAAAGATAATACTTATGCAATAGTAGAGGAAGGGAAACTTTATTTTAGCATTTTTAGGCTTTGGGTAATTTAATCCTATTTTATATTTTCATCAAGATTGTGGGAGGTGGAGTGGGGTGTGGGAGTAGGGGAGGTGGGTACATGGGAGAGGTTAGGGGTAGAGAAAATAATGGGATTAAGAGGTTGGATCTGGGTAGGGGACAATAAATTTTTTCACATATTTTTTTCTTTTTGACAGGGGTGGAGAGATATTACATGGGGTCTATGACTTTTTTGCCATCTTTTTTATTCTTAACATGTGGGGATAATCTTCGTCATTATGGTTGCTATAAATTTCAATGGGATATTTGGAATTCTTGGAGGAGGCTAAAGGTTTGGAATAACTTATAAGGATTTTGGGGGTTGTTTCTTTTAGGTTTAGGCTTCTTCATTTTGGGAAAGATAGAGCAGATGGGATTGGAGGCTTGGAAGAACTTGTGAGTTAGTAAAATCACAACTTGATGGAGAGGCTCATTTTTATTGCCCATTTTGACTTCATATATTGAGGATTAAATAAAATGTAGGATATAGAAATGCAAACTTAGGGGGATAAGATGACCAAAAAAAATTAAGAATAGGTAACTTAATGATTGATAAAAATAACTATTTGTGTTTTATGATTTAATAACCAATCAATTATGTTGGATAATATAAATATTACACCTTTTTAAAGGAACAACCACATTATTTCAACTTAAAACTTACATAGATATGATAAGTTTGAATACTTTTCTAAGGAAACTTGAACATATTAATGTAAATCTCTCAAAGTTAAAGTAATAGCAATATGTTATTAACATCTTAAGATAAAATCATATACCTATATTATAATCATAATTTCAATAAGCACCATCTAGGGTTACAATAGTTAAAATACAAAACTCTTAATGAAGATTAATAATAGATTCAACATAACTAACAAGTGTGCATACAAGTATTTCCCCAATAAATATCTTAATATTATGCATGAACATCACACTAATAGAAAATTTAAAGAATATCTTTTTATAACAAAACTACTCCTTAGAAAATTTTTGAATACAAAGATTTGAATCTAATAATGTTACTAAATTTGAATCAATTTATTATTAAGTTATGAATTAACTTAATACTAAAGAAACCAAATAACTTTTATGTAACCAAGTAAAAAATCTTGTTGAAAGAAATGATAACTCATTTAATGAAATGACATTATCCTCAATGGGGTAAATGAATACATATATCAAAACTAAAGGATATTTGTTACATAATAGTCTTCTATAATAATTCCTACAATTATTTGTAAAGAATGTAATTTCAATCTTCCACTTTGTAGAGTAAAAAAAAAAAAAAAAAGATCCTTCGAATTCCAATGAGCCCTCAATTAGTGGCCCAAGACCACTCCATCCATCAGTTGGATGTGGTTGAAGGAAATAATATATGTGAATAAATGAATAATGACCATAACAATTCTAAGATTAACTTGAAAACAAAACAACTTAGATAAAACAAAGAGATGAACTCAATCACATTCCAGTTTATAAAGATTAGTATCTTTCCACTTAATCTAAAGACTACAAATCTTAATTTTGAGTTTTGAATATTAAGCATTAAATTTATATTCAAGTAAATACAAACATGAACTTCAACCATATATATTATATAGCCTTTAAATTTTCTACCAGTCTACTAAACTTGGCAATCTAGAATAAGAACATAGTTATTTAATATCATAAAATGATGATAAATAAAAATATCAAACATCGACAAAATTATACTAAAGAATAGTAAAATCAAATATCTATAAACAATACCCACAAAATCCTCGAATCACAATATTGTAAAATAAGAATAACCTAGAAATCAAGTTCAAAGAAATAGGTAACAAATAAATGATTTTTGAATACCTTGCCACCATCCTCACTATAACATATATATAAACAAATTGTATTCCAAGTGACATCTATACAATATTTTCCAATAAAATAGAACTAAAAATATCAATAGTTAATTATTTGACCTCAACATGAAATCATTACAAAATGATAAAATAATAAAGGTTTTAAGTCAATCCACCTCATTACTATTTTTTTCATTTTTCTTTAGAAAATGATTAAAAATAGATTTAAACTTTGTGTCATTCAATTGACAAGATCAAACAATGATTATACCGATTAAAAAATACAATAATGACTAAATCCTATTTAAAGAATATATCCATAAATAATTTTGAATTCAGATGGAAAAGTAAACACTCAAAACATTATTCTATGGTCATATCCATCTCCTACCATAGTCAATAAAGAAAACCCAATAATAAAAACACAATAAAAATACCATATTATTTTTCCATTGCCACATAACTACAAAAAATCAACCATAAAATGACATAAATAAATAGGTTAAAAACCTTACTCCATGTCAATCAAGATTTCATGAAAATAAATACCACAATAAGTCACATTTTCTCTTTACATGACTAAGACAAGGAACTCAAACTAGTTTTAAGAACAAAACCATAAATGTACACAAGGATGAGCACTTACAGTTCTAAATAAGATAATAATAACTAGAAAAACAAGTTACTTGAAACCCTTGAATTAAAATGCAACAAGTTTGTGTCACCTCTTTTTTTATGTCTTTCTCTCTTCCAAAAGCCCCAACCTTGAGTCTTTTTCCTAGATTGCCTCAAGAAGGTAAAAACTCTCCAACAAACTACAAAAAAAAATTCCATTATGGTTAGAAAATAAAGCCATGACTGTAATAGAAGACACCATGAAAAACTCAAGGCCATAATGGACAATACTTACAAAAAAACTCTCTATGGTGGCCATAAGAAAAATTCAATAGAGTTCCTCATCAACATCAAAATTGGGGTTCTAAAATGCCATCAAACAACCAAAAGAGTGATATAACCAATATAAGTTTCTCAAACTCTAAGCCTTAAAAAACTAATCTAATGCCATTGACCAAAGTTTAAGCCACAACAAAATAAAACTAGCTAATACAAGACCCATGGGTCTCATGTCCCTCATTTCATCTTACCTAGGTTTATTCAAATTTTGACTAAGACTTAGTCATAAAATCATGACACTAATGATGGAGTCAATAGAGCCTAGAAAATAAGAACATAACTCATGTATTTGAAGACTAAGACCAAGTCAAATAAGGAATCTAAGAAATAAGGGATATCAAATAATATTTGAACATTAAGGGTCTCAAGATAACTTAATCTAGGCATCAATTACAACAATAACACTTTACACAAATTTTTTTTTAAAAAAAAAAAAAAAACTTGGATATTTAGGACTAAGTCAATTGGTTCACAAAAAACACTAGGAGAAAATCATGCCAACAATAAACTGAATGCAACTTATAAAATAACACATTAAGAAAAAAAAATCTTAAAATTATTTTACATTTTATGAAACTTTTTTCTAATTTGCGACCCTATACGAATACCAAAATCCATAAGTAACCTAGCTTATTATACCTATCCATGTTGTCACAAAGAAGACCATCAATAGTATATGGGTAATAATAATAATAATAATAATAATAATAATAATAATAATAATAATAATAACAACAACAACAACAACAACAAATACATTAATTATTGTAATTAAAACAATAACAATTCATCTTATGCTAAATAAATTTTACGTAATTCATAAAATCATTTAATAATTAATTTTCCGTACAAAAGTTCACAACATCATCAATATTTTAGTGAAACAATGATGTCTTAATACAATTGAACCACATATCATCTAGCTAAATCACATCATAAACATATATAGTATACCACAACATATATTATACTAAATCAAAGTAATAGATTTAATCATATAACCATGAAATAGTCATAAAATGAGTAATAAAATAGTACTATCAAAGAGTACTACATGTCAAGTATGTAGGGTCATGACAGTACTCTTGATTTAAAATTATCAATGGGTAATTGGGTATTTTTTAAAAAAATGTATTAATCACTACCTATGCTAATGGAATATATATACCACATATAAACATATATCCAATTATTTTTATTTGCTTCTGCTCTTGACTAGTTAGTTATCCCAATAATTATTGCATATTATTATGCCACTTTGTGAGGTGAATCCTTTTACTATTCACATCATTTTATTCCAAAGTTATTTATACAAGTTGCAGTAGATTAATATTTTGATATTATTTTTGTGTTATCTCCTTGGAAATGAAATGTAAATTGGCATCTAAAGTTTTCAAATGTTCATGAAAACTTACCACATTTACCCATGATGGGTTTGACTTTGATCTAGATGTTAGAATTGAGCACATAATGTCAGAAAGAGTCTTGGTTTAACTCTACACATTATCTAATAGGCCATGTGGGACATTTATTATATCATGTGCCTCTAATATATTATTATTCTATTTGAAGCCATAAATTATTTTATTCAAACCTCCCCTAATGGCATCGACCATAGAGATATAATTGTATGGAATATCATCATCCTCTCTAGACATAATTTTAATCTTAATAATCTATAAGAAGAACTCATATTCTCTCTTAAACTCAATTGGATTACCTCTAGTGGTTAGTTTTTAAATCCTTTTCACTTTATTAGAGGCTTTATCAAACTCTATAGTAAATTTAAATTCTTCATTGATAACCAAATCTTGCCTTTAAAAATATTTGGCTTACATTTTATAAATCCATGGATCTTTCACTAGTAAACATGAGAAGAAGTCTTGATAGAAGATTAGATGGTAAGAGATGAAGGACTTTGTGGAGTTCACATAAGAGTAGAAGGTTCAAGTGAGGGAGATATATTGGTTGATATGGAAGGTGAAGGTGAATATAAAGGTGGAATGATAATTTTCCCTTTGTAACTCTTGGTTTCTAGAGCATACTTGATGACATACTATGTAAGACATGGAGATTTGTTGATTGTGATCATATGTGACTAAGTTTGGATACTTCTAGTCATTGATAGTCCTAACCACATATAAATGTGTGCATGTAATAGGTGTGTAAATATTTTATTGAGACTCTAAATATTAAAAATGTGGGTTAGTTATTGTGTTATATATGTTAGTTGTGGAAAAAATAGGTTATGTAATGGTAGTCTATGTTATTCTTTGAAAAAATGGTGCATTTAGTGTAAGAGTGATGGTATTACTTACTAAATATCAAAAATTATAGTAATTAGAATAGTATAAATGTTAGTGGTAGAGTTATTGATCAAATCCAATGATGTTGTAGAAATGGGAGAAGAAATTGAGAGAGTTTAGCCAATAGCTAAAAAAAGGGAAGTAGTGACCTATATAGGATCCTATGTGGTATCCATTGGAGGAACAATTAAGACAATTTACATAAAAGTTTTAGTATTGACTGATTTACCTTTTTCATTTTTTTATTTGTCCAAAATAGGACCTTGGTATTCCTTCCCAGTTACTTCTTGATTTGTATACTAAATATGAGAATAACTAGAGATATGAGTTACAAAGGTTATCTGTATTGAAACCTTTTATAAAATTTTAAATGGAGTGTATTATTCTAGTTCATATTCATTACCCTCCTATAATTTCACTTTTCTTTAGGATATTCTAATTTCTCTTATGATTAATATTATTCTATGTATTCATATTTTGTGTCTAATTAAGTGATCCTTATTGATGATCCTAAGTACTAGGATGGTTTCTCCTCATCATGTATAACTCCAGGAGGTTACAAAGTGGTGTTATATCTTATCTTCACTTAAATTTTCATATGATAAACACTTGAAGTGTGTATTAGATAAGTATAGAGTGGATAAATAACCACTGGTGTCAGAGATGTTGGATTTGTGGCAAGTATTGGTGTAAAGGTAAAATTGAATTTTAGAACTAAAGATACTATAATATCTTATCCTATTTCTCTACATATTTTGGATTTGGAATCTTCTTGAGGACCCTTAAATTAAACTACTCATTAGCTTCCTCCTTTGCCTCATCTTTTTCCTAGCTCTTATCTTTCCACTCTATTTTTTCTACATCATCCTTCATGATGGAAGGATCATATTGTACTAATTGAGTAATCCTCACCCAAAACCATAATTTCCTCATGTTCATATATACTTGGGATTCATCTTTAGCATTCAATAAAATAAAACTCATGTATGTATTCCTTCTCCCATAGTCATATCTGAACCTTTTGTTGAAGCTGTTTATATGTTACACTATCAACCCTTTATGGTATCAAAATCTAAATTATGCCAATCTAAAATTAAAATAAACTCTATGAAGACAAGTCCTAGAATATCATTTCAAGTTTTTTAATTATTTTCTTGAAATACTAAAAGGTGTCTTGTGAAATGTTCACTATTTCTCTTCCTAAGATTTTCATCAACACTATTTGGACAATTAGTAAGCAATTTATTTTTCTGTGAATTTGTCAAAAACTAGCCTGGTTAGATATAATGGGGTCACCAATTTACGCTCAACCCTTATAAATTTGTGATCAAGATAGAATGAATAAACCCTAGTGATTTTAGTGACCTCTTGATCTTTATAAACAAACTTAGCATTGGTTTTTCATTAATTGATTTGTATACCGGTGGATCAAAGGTGTCTTATATTGTTTACATGTGATCTCTATATTTGTGAATGGGATAGAAATAAAACTCATCACATATTAATTATGTCATCTTGGTTCATAAGGATAGGTTCAAGTGGAGCTCAAAGTAACATAAATAGAAACTACCATATATGAAAGCATATAGAAGTTACAGTCTGGTCTATTATGTGTGACTCTTTGGCATTTTATGCTATAAGTTATCATCTCTCATAATTTATGGATGCCCTTGTTATCAATAATAATGAATAATAGGAGAAACCTGATGTCATCTTCATAATTTATTGATGGGCTTCCATGTAGCCTATTTAACAATGTGATTGTAATTAGGACACAAGACCCAAAGTGGGCAATTGGGCTATTTTTAATTAGACTTTTAGCCCATACTTTCAAATTTTCCTAAACCTTATTTTATTTGAACTATTGATTGATTTTTTGGTTGATTTTAGGGTAAGTCTATTTTATGTAATCAATAATATTTTTTTAATGCAACACCAGATACATAAGCTAAGTTTTGTACTATTGTTCTTGTGATAGATGGCTTTAGTGAATGTACCTAATGTAAATAAATTATATACTAGGTATGTGTAGGAAAATACCTCAAGATTAACCCCCTAAGTAATCTATATATTCTTTCTCACCAAGATTCAATTTGTCTTTGTCTTCATATGGTCGAACAACACCGACCTCTGCATAAACAACCAAATAATGAAAAAAGTCATTATCCAAAGTAATTGGGTTAAAATTTGTGTTATCAAACTCTTATGTAGTCCTAAAATATAATATATAGGGATTTGGTTCTTGGTTCTCAACCTCCATTATTTTTATTACTAAATAATGTGATTTTATTGAAAAGTAGGGATTTTAGTCATTGAAGATATCTAGATAATAATTCACAAGTTAACATATTAGAAAATTTATTTCTATTTGATTTGGGAACATAAAATATAGCCCATTTGTTAGTGGTGAATTCATTTCTCAAATCTTTCATTTTTGTAAATTAATTTCAATATAAGGGTCTCTCTCAACTATATTATTGATTTTAATTTGATTTTATGACATAAGATTTCATGGGGATTTGTTTGACATGTGGTTCTTTGCCAGTATTTTTGATATCTTAGTCATCCATTTTGTTCTAATGTGTCCCTTTTTCATTTCAAATTTGTCATGGTATTGCTTTGTCACAACCCACCTTTTATTTTTAATCTGCTAGTAAATATATTCATATTAATATGTGGCATTTAGTTATGTCATAATGGGACATAGGGTGGCATTTCACTTATTTAATTGAATATTCCATTAAATTCACCTTTGAATCATTTTAGTGTATGGAGTGGTGCTACAAGGCATGACACATGTGGTTGAATGTGTACCAAATGGACATGTGGAGAAAAATATGAATGACACATAAATATTTATTATGAAAGGGATCAAAATGGAAGCTCATCACTACATCACTTGGTTTATGTCCTTGAGCTCTACTATTTTGGGCATAATAATTTGTTCAGTGAGATGGTGACATGAGACATGATCTGAATCAGTTAAGTAGTTAGTTATCTTTATAATTTTTTCTTTGAGTTTAAGTATATGATAAAGTGAGATGATGACATGGAGCAATCTCCCTTAGTTGGACAATCATTTATTTGATGAATTACAATTTTGAGTGAAGAGTTGCCACAAGGTGACATGGAGACATGTCATGATCTAACTTAGTTTATTACTCTTATAACTTATATTTTTTGTAAAATACTTGATATGAATTGAGCTGGTGACACTTGACATAATTTCATATAGTCAATTGGTTGTAATAATTTTAAACTCAATGTATTGAATTGACATTGATTGTCTATGGTATTTTGACAAGAAATATACATTTGCCATTTCAAATTGAGTTGTAATGAAGAGATGAATTGTAAATTAGACACAAATATTAGACAATAAAATTAATTAGTTTGACAAATAAATATAAAATATCAATCATTATCTCAATATTAACTGAAAATTCATGAAATAAAAAGCAAATAATAGAACTTAGGCTTTGGTGGTTTGGGTCTAAAATTATCTCACGTATTAATATAGACCAAGTATAAAATTATTTAAATATAAATGGTTCCCTATTTTAGTTTTAGAAAATTGGTCATGTTGGTCACAAAAAATGGCTAATCAATGGGGAAATAATCTTAAGTGCTTAAGAGCCTAGAACTTTAGCTTTAATTATCATAATGAAATTTTAAACTTTATACAAATGAAACAAACATAACAGAGAATTGAAATAGACTTCAATATAATAATGAACCACTCTAACCCTCCTCATTTTTAATATCATATGTGATTATGTGAGGTTTTTCTCCCCTTGCTATCATATTTTTCACATATATTTGACTAGACTTATGCCTCTTTACCCCAATCCCCATTTTAGGTTACTTTATATTTTAATGTAAAAAAAATTGGGAAGTCAGGCATTAATATGTTTCCATCAAGACATTCATGAACATTATAGAGATAATTTTGGCTCCACTCAAAGCATTTATTTACCACAAATTATGCATCCATAGTCCTATTAGATATTAATTGAATCATCCTTCTTACATGATTTTTTTAACTTTCTTGGAAGAAAGGTTGGGAACCACCATTGGCTAACTACATAGTAGTAAAATTCATTTTAAATTAGATAATTAACTCATATTTTATCTTTATCAATATTTATTATCTATAAAACACGTTTTAATCATGTAAATGTGCAATTTATATTTAAAAATGACATGTTTTTTTAATTTTTCATAAAAATATCAAAGCAACTTTCAAGAATTTGGTAAGTTTACTTGGGTTAGATAGAATATTAAATTTAATTAATTATGATTTCGTTTATTCTAATACATATATACCTTTTTTATAATCCATAAATGTACTTAAGTGTGACAGAATGCCCTCTGTGAGAAAATATGGATACCTTTCTAGATGTGATTACAAGGATATTGTTTTAAAGAAACAACCAAATGAAGGGAAAATTAATCTTTGAAATTAATCACTATAATATAGGAAATTAGAAAATAAAATCTACTCTTAATACTAAATCATAACTAAAAATTATTCTAAGATTCTCCCAGTGAAGTAACCATGAAATAATGTTTCAAAAACTTGTCATTAACTGGAAAAATAAGATCATTACCTTAGAGATATTTTAATCTATAAGCATTATTGTCCAAAATTTTATAAATTTGATATGGTCCAATCCATAATGGACTGAAATTTTCATGTTGTCATATCTTCTCATGTGATTTATCTCGTACGAAGACTAGATCTAGAATTCTGAAAAAACATTGATTTTTTATAATTTTTTAAACAATATCTAGATGCTTTTTAAAATTATATGAGGTATTTTTCATGCATATTCCATATAAAAAATGTTATTAGTATTTACTAAGTTATTTCATCATGCTCCATATACTCTTGTATGAACTGGTATATTGGTAACTTAAGATTAATGAGGAAAATAAGTTGTTTCCCTTATAACAATAAAAAAGGTGAAGATTTAAGGGTTTTTTAAGTTTAATTTTATCTTCCCATAATACATACTTAATAGGTGCTATTATCTTGGTTTAATTTTTTTGTACTTATTTATTTCAACAATCAAATTATTATTTTTAGATTTAGTAGTTACATTTTATTATGAGTAATAATTTGAAGAAAACTTGACAATAATCAAATTATTTTATGCCCATTTAGTGAATTTTTTAGATTGAAAAGATAAAATATTATCATAAAATTAAAAAAATTAGTGTTCCAAACTTGGTTAGAATATTTTATTCAAGGAATTTTATTGCATCTTTTGCTATGGTGTTATTTGTATCAATCGATTTAGTCCATCTAGTAAAATAGTCTATGATTATTAGTATAAACTTGTGCCCAATGAATGAATTTGGATTAATAATCCATACAAAATCAATATCCCATTGGAGAAAATGATTCCCTTCAATCATAGGTTATATACGTATAGATGCATTTATTTCCCTTATCCCAAATACTTGGCATTGATTACCAAGTCTTGACATGATTGCATGCATCCTTAAAAATAGTAGGCTAGTAGTATTCCATCCTTAGGATTTTATGGGTTATAGCATTACCTGAAGGGTCCCCAATTACTATCTTATAATGAAAATTGTTTATGATATTTATAGTTTCATTTATAGAAATGCATCTCAAGTAGATGTCTTCATATTTTTCAATACAATGCTCCCGTTTTTATCATGTAATGTGTTGTTTTGGTCATGGATACTATTTTATTCTCTCAGTTCAGTTCAAGAGGACATGTTATTATGAGTAGGTATTGAATACTGTGAGTATAATAATAACCAAAAACTTTTTGAGACTAGTTTAATTGCTCAATGAAGATGTGTGGATCAACATCTATAATGAATAGGATGATGCCTTATCCTCATATAATTTTGGCAGGTTCGATTTATAAGTTAAATTATTAAAACTTATCCATCCACTTGCTTCTTCATTTGGCTAACTCATTCTACCCTTTGTGTGATCTCGATAGTTAGGTCTAGACAATAGAAAATATCTAGTTCTATAGGATATAGTGCCTTAATTTTGTCTTGATCAAAACATAAATGTATTTGTCAAAAATAAATTTCTTTCATTATTTATCCTTCATATTGGTACGCATGATGGTGATAGAATATTCATTGTCTTCCACATGTTGAGCGAGTATCATTTCTATAGTATGTTATGATGTAAATGAATAAAAGAATAAGTCCTTGGTGAATATTGGGATAATTAAAATTGGAGCTTGGGTGATGCCATTTTTAACATCTTTAAATGATTTATATGCTTTAGTTATGCATTCTACATTTGATTCTTATTTTAACTTGGAATTCAATGGATTTAAACTTTATTCAATCTTAAAATTAATTTTCAAACAAAATTTATCTTACAAAAGAAATATTTGAGTTCCTTTTTACTATTAGGATATGGAATTTTTGAAATATATTTATTTCTTTTAGGGTAAATATAAATATCAGCCTTGGTGATAACATGGCCCAATAAATTTGTATTTTTGACTCCAAATATATTATTCTTAGGGATAAATGAGATTTCATACCTCTTGCATCTGGGATAATTATATTTTTCTAAACCCTATTTGAGGTTTTTGAAATTTTTTTGAGACTAGTTTAATTGCTCAATGAAGATGTGTGGATCAACATCTATAATGAATAGGATGATGCCTTATCCTCATATAATTTTGGTAGGTTTCATTTATAAGTTAAATTATTAAAAATTATCCATCCACTTGATTCTTCATTTGGCTAACTCATTCTACCCTTTGTGTGATCTCCATAGTTAGGTCTAGACAATAGAAAATATCTAGTTCTATAGGATATAGTGCCTTAATTTTGTCTTGATCAAAACATAAATGTATTTGTCAAAAATAAATTTCTTTCATTATTTATCCTTCATATTGGTACTCATGATGGTGATAGAATATTCATTGTCTTCCACATGTTGAGCGAGTATCATTTCTATAGTATGTTATGATGTAAATGAATACAAGAATAAGTCCTTGGTGAATATTGGGATAATTAAAATTGGAGCTTGGGTGATGCCATTTTTAACATCTTTAAATGATTTATATGCTTTAGTTATGCATTCTACATTTGATTCTTATTTTAACTTGGCATTCAATGGATTTAAACTTTATTCAATCTTAAAATTAATTTTCAAACAAAATTTATCTTACAAAAGAAATATTTGAGTTCCTTTTTACTATTAGGATATGGAATTTTTGAAATATATTTATTTCTTTTAGGGTAAATATAAATATCAGCCTTGGTGATAACATGGCCCAATAAATTTGTATTTTTGACTCCAAAGATATTATTCTTAGGGATAAATGAGATTTCATACCTCTTGCATCTGGGATAATTATATTTTTCTAAACCCTATTTGAGGTTTTTGAAATTTTTTTGAGACTAGTTTAATTGCTCAATGAAGATGTGTGGATCAACATATATAATGAATAGGATGATGCCTTATCCTCATATAATTTTGGTAGGTTTCATTTATAAGTTAAATTATTAAAAATTATCCATCCACTTGATTCTTCATTTGGCTAACTCATTCTACCCTTTGTGTGATCTCCATAGTTAGGTCTAGACAATAGAAAATATCTAGTTCTATAGGATATAGTGCCTTAATTTTGTCTTGATCAAAGCATAAATGTATTTGTCAAAAATAAATTTATTTCATTATGCATTCTTCATATTGGTACTCATGACGGTGATAGGATATTCATTGTCTTCCACATGTTGAGAGAGAATCATTTCTATAGTATGTTATGATGTAAATGAATACAAGAATAAGTCCTTGGTGAATATTGGGATAATTAAAATTGGAGCTTGGGTGATGCCATTTTTAACATCTTTAAATGATTTATATGCTTTAGTTATGCATTCTACCTTTTTTCCTTATTTTAACTTGGCATTCAATGGATTTAAAATTTATTCAATCTTACAATTAATTTTCAAAAAAAAATTATCTTACCAAAGAAATATTTGAGTTCCTTTTTACTATTAGGATATGGAATTTTTGAAATATATTTATTTCTTTTAGGGTAAATATAAATATCATCCTTGGTGATAACATGGCCCAATAAATTTGTATTTTTGACTCCAAAGATATTATTCTTAGGGTTAAATGAGATTTCATACCTCTTACATCTGTGATATCCCTTATACAAGTGAATCACATGATCTATTCTATATTTTTAAAATATAGTTAGATCATCCATGCAAACAATGATATACTTACTAATGTGTTATTCAAAATATAAATCCATGGCACACTAAAAAATATCACATGCATTGATTAATCCAAAAGGAATTATCTTATATGAAAATGTTCTTCATTTGGTAGTGAAATTATATTTCATTTGTTCACCATTTTATACCAATACCTAGTTTTAGTAAGAAAATTTATTTGGAAAAAACATCATTTCAGACCCACTAGATATTTGATTCATTTCATGCAAGGACGACAATCGATAATTATCTTTTTCTATACCCTATTTGAGGTTTTTGAAATCTATGCAGAGTCTAATTAAACCATTATTTTTTCACATGTGGACTAAATTATCAACCTATGTGGAATATATGATTGGAAATATAATTTTTATGTTTAGTAATTTATGGACTTCCTTCGAAATAAAAGGTTCCAAAATGGGGCTAACTAGTATTTATCTTTTCCTAAAATGTTATATAATATGTGTTACAAATCTAGCATAAAAATTTATTTAAGAGTTCATAAGTAAAGGAAATCACATCCTTATATTATATCAATAGTTATTTTATTTATTTATTTTCTTTCTATGAACAACTCCATCCATAATTGATATGTTTGGGATGTTCATATGTTCCTAAATTCACCTTGCCAAAATCAAAGGCATTTATTTTAGGTTGTTTTTCCTTTACAACTTAGCAATCCATGTCAAATAATCATTCAAATGATACCATTCATTTTGATATTAAGTTTTTTTTTTTCAGTTTAATAACATCATAATCTCTAACATCTTCTCTATTCGTTGGATCAAAATACTTCTCATTGATAATATAAGACTTAAAAGCACTAGAAGTAATCATGAATTATATAATCTATTGGTCATCATCAAATACCTCAAAA
>JARHVA010000580.1:3020000-3050000 GCA_037957365.1 Torreya grandis | reverse complement strand
GTAAATAATTAAATGCCAACAAACAACATTACACTTTATTAAACACCTTATCACTATTTTTTTAAATCTTTTTGATTCCCTCTCTCAATCATTATTTTATCTCTTCTTATCCCTCTCTCACTCTCTTTTAATGTATAATGAATAATTTTAGTTTATATTAAATAGGTTATGTAATTTTATTTTTTATTTATTTGTATATAGATGATGATAAAATTCTATCTAGAAGAAGCAAATAATATAATGTTATCTTAAATAAATAAAAATACATTATTACCAAAGCCCAGAAAATGAAAAGATAACTTGAAATAATCCTAATAAGAGGCACAAATCATTCACAAGCCCTTGTGGTGGTGACTCAACGGTAAAGAAGGTGGGATTTACCCAATAGGTCCCATGTTTGAGTCTCCCTTGCCATTGGTAGTTGACTCTTCAAGTGGCATTGCTCCCCACCAGTCTTCAAAGGTTCCCCCTATTTAAATAGTCAAAAAAGAACCACTTACCAATATAAAGAAACAAATCATTCACAATCTTCTATCTACAAGAATTAAATGATTACATGCGAACAAACAACATAACACTTTAATAAACAAAAACAAATTATTATAAAAAAAGAGAGAGAACATTGGACTGTCTTTCTACCTCTCACTCTCTCTGATTCCCTCACCTTATCACTAAATTTTTATATTTTTATCCCTCTCTCACTCTCTATGTACAAAAAATAATTTTGGTTTATCTTAAATAGGTTATGTAATTTTTCTTTTTCATTTATCTGGGAAGATTATTACTATTCAAGGGTAAGGGAGGTATCATCTAAAAATAATTATTGATTAATTGAGAGAAATAATTAGGAAGAATAATATCAAAGATAAATCTTAACTATATTATGTGAGAAAGAAGATAAATAAACATCTTAACAACTAAAACATATAACCAAAGAGACAATTTAAAAACTAAAAAAATTACATTACTACATCAACTATAAAACCCAAGCTTTCCATCCACATATATCTATTGAGAGTAGATATTAAGAGGGTGGGGGGGGGGGGTGAATTGGTATATAAAAATTTAGATTTAATTCTAAAACCCATTCATCATTCATTAATCTGATCTAGCAACATGAACATGAACGCTTAAGCATCCAAAACATGAACAAGAGCATACATCATGTGAACACATCATTTATGTGGGAAACCCTCTAGGGGGAGAAAACCCCCTCTCAATCCTTAAAAATAATGGACTATAGTCTTATAAGGATAATAAAAACATGAGACTTTATACCAGCTCTAACTAATCAAGGAGCATCCACCCCTTAATTTAGTCTAGCTCCAACTAGACCTTTAGCTAGCTCCAACTAACAAGGAGGCTACAAACCCCTAGGTGATTAAGCACCCACTCAAACACCTATAATTTTATGTACACCACTTGATGATGATCTTCTATAATGTCTTCTACACCTGATGATGATCTTCTCTTTCTCTAACACTTGCAAGACTACTTCTCTTCTCAAGGCAGACACACCTACCTCATTCACTCAATCAAGCTACCCTTTAGACTGTTAGGTCTAATGACTTGCTAGATCATGAACATGATCAATCAAACATGACTGATCATATTCACCATATGATGGTCCTCAATAAGCCATCTCTACCCTTGATTGAGCTCTTTCATTCTCTTTTGTCCACCCACTCCTCACACCTACACAAATAGGCTAATTTGACCTTGTATATATATCACTCCATCATCTAACCCATATTGGTTAGACAAGATGCTTAAATTATATGGATCACACTCAAAATATGTTCATACACACATTACATATGATAACCAAACATTCCGTAGGTCATCCATATCCCTTAAGACCCAAAAATCAATTAGGCCTAATAGAAACCTAAAGGAATTAAGCCTATAAACGAACATGATAATCCTTAGACTTATTGAACCATCTTTAGCATTCAAAAATAGGTGAAACACATAAAAAATACCTCCAATAGATAATTTATCACTCCCACATGGGTCTACAACATCTATAAATCCAAACCACTACTCCATCTAAGCCATTCTCTCGCTCGCTCCAAGTCCTGCAAATACCTAGAAAATACTACCAAGAAGAACTGAGGTATAATTTTGATTTTACCAAAAAAACACCTAAAAAATCACATGTATAGTTCCTTCGTGACATAAAAAACACCTCCAAATACATTTTCACCTTCACATAGCCTACACAAGTCCAAACCAACTCAAACAAACTGATTACTCAAACTGGTCATGCACACCAAAAACTCAGTCAAAGATCTTTGACTAATCCAACTAAAATAGACAAATTATAAATACCAAAGCTATGTGCTAAATATATGAATTTCATATAATATCACCAAGCTCTTACTCACCTTAAATGCACCTCAAAATATCTCAAACTAGCCTATCCAAATAGGCCACTCTAGATTGCTAACAAGCTTAAAAAACCAGTCATGATGAACATGACATCTAAAAATTGTGTATAAAATTTATTGATCTTAAAATGCATTAATGTGATCCTTAAATAACCTTATAAAATTTATAATCACCAACATACAGAGGTCTAATGCCATATATGAAACATATAGATCATTTTATGAGACATACTTCTTTATTGTCCTCATTACTCAGACAAGTCATCTGAAAGGCACCTTATTGCCTATGTATGGTCATAAACATCACATAAAAATCAAGGGAACATAAGGCATATGTATTCAACAAAGACCCCAAACCATTAGATTCAACCTTACTCATCTAGAACACTTCCCAAAACACATATTCACTCTGCCTGGATATTGTTCACTGTTTTCAGTGTCTGCAGATTAGTAAATAGTCAACTTGATTGACTTAGATAATTGAAATAGATAAAATAAATTGCCAAAATAACTCTATAGACCCCAAGAACAATTCTTGGCCTTCAAGCTCTAATAACTCTCATGCGTTGACTCAGTCAACCCTACCTATAACACTAAAAACTTTAGAAATAAGCATATTTCTATACCTTCTACTCACTACCTTGACACACCATTACCACCTAGATATTCCTAGAGGAGTCCTCTATACCTTAAAATATTCAAATTTTGTCAACCAATCCATTCTGAGTCCTTTCTAGCAAGATCTCTCCAATCGCTCCATTATGAGGGTTTATAAAGGGTTTTGACCAGTTTACATTCTTAACGAATGTTCATAAAGTTATACCCCTTAAATACTAAACCAATTCTTTTAAAAAAATATTATGAAACTTTCAGAACTATGCCAAAGAGCTCATCTTCCCATGCAAACCCTGTACATGCCAACAAGCATGAGAAACTTTCTTTTGGGCTCATTGCACTCATTTCTAGCACCCTTTGAAGCTTCTAAACCAAATTTCTAACTTTGTATCTCAATATCTAACCTCAAACCTTATCAACATAATTTAAAAAACTTTCTGGACCATATCTCATGCAAAAACAAACTTCACCAACCGACAAACACCCTTTGACCCTTCACAGGACCTCACAAGCCCATCTAAGCCAACTAAGGCAATGGCCAAACTATATTGAAGACAACTAGCCACCTATTTCAAACCATACACCTAACCTCTTAGCACCCTATACATGTCTAAAATGCATATTCCAAGCATACTGAGCTCCTCATCATGATATAACTCTCAAAGTACTCAAAACCCCATAGGCAACCACACATGGTCAAGCCCACAAGGCATATGATGACTTGCAATCCATCTGAAGACCACCTAAAAGGACTGCAATTACTCTCTCAACCAAATGGACATACCATGTAATCTCTCTCCATGCTCCATGGCATCCACTCATGCTTCCATAGAACCAACTGCTCCCACAAGCTTTCACAAATAATTAAGACCGAGCTGAGCACTAAGATCACTCATATTAGACCAAGAGCACTCTCATGCAACTTTGTCATCACCAATGACATTTGAAATCAATGAAAACACATCACTACCACCAATCTCCCAATAATATCTTCAATTTAAACATTAATTAAAAAAATCATACCATTTTCACCAACAAAACTTAAATAAACAAAATATGCTCACCACACTTACCTAGCTTTAAAATCTCAACCTATTCCTACATAAACCCTAAGGAAAGCCATAAAATATTAAATTATTTTTAATTATTTAGGGTGACAATGGAGATTGAAAAATACTTTTAAATAAATTTTCATCCATTCTCAATCTCTATTATCATCTAAAAGAGTAAACATTATTGTAATATAACTGGCCAATAAACAAAATCACAATGAAAAATTATTTTAAGGCTTATGCCTCTCACCCTTTTAAATTGATCCTTTATACCACAATGTTAGAGATAACATAGATACATATATGCTTTGTATTAAAAACATTATTTTTTAAAAATGACTTGAAAATTAGTATATGTCTAGACTATAGTGTATGCATATTGAATTATCAAAACAACATGACATTTCTAACCCACAATTGCATGAAATAACTATCTAAGTACCCAAACTCTAGTCTCTGGATGCCAAACTATCCAAACTACATGAACGATACATAATATCCATTGTCATCATAAATGAATTAAAATATTACATTACCAACAAAAATAAAATAAAATAATACATAGGAATCATCTTAATAAGATCCATAAACCATTCATAGATATCTATTTTCAAGAAGCCAATGATTCAATATCATCAAAAAAATAACACTTTAAAAATAATAATTATAACATAAGAATCAATTCGCACCTATTTTTTTAATTTATTTATCCAACATATATTAACTACTAATGACAAAAAATATATTTGAAAAGAACAAAATCGTAAATTTGTAGACTATTGTAGAAGTTTATGACACCAAAAATATTGTGCTAATTACAAAAAATTGGCATGACTATTTAAAAAAAATTCCTTCCACATGATGACAAAGATAACTACCCACATATATTTGACATCACCTTAATTTACAAAAATTATACCACTATCACCAACAAAATTGAATGAAACAAAATATTTTCACCACACTCACTAAGCCATCAAAACTACACAACATTTCCAATTCAGAATTTGCACATATATAAGCTCTAAAAAACTCATATAAGGGTTCTTGATAGTGGATATCATATAGTTATTCATCTATTTTCAGTCTCCACTTGGTCACCTTAAATGAATAAAAATTAGTACAATACTAATGGCCAACAAACAAAATAAATTAAGGTTTAAGACTCACACCTTTGTAAACTAATCCTTATCACACAATGCCAAAGATAACTATACATAAATATATTGAATTATAAACTATATTAAAAAATTACCGATCAATAAACACATACCCAATCTATGGTCTATACACGTTGAACTATGAAACCTACATGAACTTTCAATTTTTTAATGCCGTGAAAATACTATATAAATACTCAAATGTTGGTCTATGCATGTTGAGCTATTAAAGATACATGAAATAAATGTAAAAAAAATATCAAAACCACATTTTAAATCTCCACTATGGTCTTAAATAAATGAATATATTGTATTACCAATTCTTAGTAAATCAAATTGTATTTAAAAATCATTTTTGTGTTTATGTATCTCATCTTTACAAACTAATGATTTGCATCAAGAGGTTAAAAGCAAGCATCCATAAATATTTTCCTCCACAAATCTTATTTCAAACAAATATTTTGTCAATTTTATCAATAAAATTTACATAAATAAAATATTCTTTTCACATTGATGTAGAGAAACAAATTATATTTGATCCACCTCACAATCATTGTAAACACAATCCTTTGTCTATGAATGCAAAGCTATTGCACTGAATAAGAAAATTAAAATTTTCATTGTCTAAACTACCCACCCCCACCCCCCCCCCCCCCCCCCCAAAAAAAAAAAAAAAAAAAAAAAAAAAAAATCTATATAACCTCACCAATGTTGAAAAAATCACCCCATATGTCATTAATTAAATTTAGTGAGCTATCCAGCTTCAATATCTGCCACCTAGTCAGAGGTGAGCCAAAAAACTATTAAAACCTCCTTTATGTCACTCCCCATTGTAAACCTAAACTTTCCACCATAAACATAAAATAAAATAAAATGAACTAGAAATGACTACATGCACAAAATTTTATTTATCCATATCTAGCTATCAAAATTGTATGATATTTCAAACCTACTATGATATGAAAAACTATTGAGAATAATAAGGAACATTACATCACCAACACTAGACACTCCTGAGGTAAGTACACAAAATATTTTCTACTACAAATCAAACAAAAAATAATAACTCATGATGCAGGAGCATTTGGGTTGTAAGGGCAATCTTGCATCACCATAGATAATATTTTTGTTGATTTTAATTTTGTTTTGTAGGTTCTTAGTCAATTGGAGGACATGTCAATGTTTTAGTGGTTTAGAACTATCACAATCTTTCAAAGGTTAAAAATAGTAACCTATTATTTTTATAAATATGGTGTCTATGTATATATGGACATATAAATTTTTGAATCTTATGTCATAGATCACCTCAAAAATGTTTTGATGCAACAAACAATTCATCAATCAGATGCCTGATTCAAAAGATATGCCTCTTGGAAGTTGTGGAATCTAAGTAAAATTACTATTTTCAAATTAGAAGGTAATCAAGGTGGCATGGATTTTTGGTGAAATAAACGTACCAAAGTGGGGTGTGGTTATCTAAAATAATATGAGGATGAGTTTTCAAGGAAACTTAATAAGTTGTGTTTCATTCTTATCATTGAGTTTGGAAAAAACAACTATAGAGGGAAAAATTAGGATCTAAATTAAAAAAAAATAACAAGTGGATAAATATGAGAATTTGCCTTTCTCCACTCATGTGTCCTTTCCAAAATGGGAGAATATTGATTTTGACACCACACTTAGATATATTCTAGAGTAATACAACTGGATTGGGAAGGAGCTAAATTGAAAGTTAAAGAGTATGCCAGATAACCAAAGGAGTAAGTCAAAATACTAGATTATATCAGCTATTACATGTACCATAGAAGGCATGGGAAGATATCAATATGGATTTTTTTCTTGGTTTACCAAGGACATAGAGAGGACATGACTCAATATTTGTGGTAATGGATATATTTTCAAAGATGGTACATTTCATTCTATGTCAAAAGACTCGTGATGTTGTTCACATTGCAAAGTTATTTTTCAGAGGGGTGGTAAGACTACATGGTCTACCAAGGAGTATAGTTTCAAACCAAGGTACAAAATTTGTTGGATATTTCTAGAGGATATCATGGAAGAAATTGAAGACTAATTTGAAATTCAGTTCTAAACACCATTCATAGCCTGATGGACAAATAGAGGTGGTGAATAGGAATTTGGGCAACCTATTGAGATGATTAGTAAAAGATAGACCCAAGGGATGGGATTTGATTCTGCCCCAGGCAGAATTTGCATACAACAATTTTGTTAATTGGAGTACTGGTAAATCCCCATTCTAAATTGTATATAGGAGTAGTTCAAGGAATGCTTATGAGTTGGAGAAGATGGGAAAAGTTAAAAAGAGTAGTGTTGATGCCAAATACTTTACATAACACCTAAATAACTTGCATAAAGAGGTAAGAAGTCATATTAATAAAATGAATACTCATTATAAGTCAAAGGCAGACCAAAAGTGGAAGTTTGAGGAATTCAAGTTTGGAGATGAAGTTATGGTTCACCTGAGATAGAAAATATTTATTACTAGAACATATAACAAGCTACAAATGAAGAGTTTTAGACCCTGCAATATTTTAAAGAGACATGATTTAAGAAATGCCTATGAGGTGAAATTTCCAGATGGGGTTGAAATTTCACCTGTGTTTAAGATTGTTGATTTGATAGAATATCATGAAGGATATAGTGAGGTTGGACCAACAGAGGAATTATGGAAAAATTCCAATAACTACTCCAAAGAAGGAAGATATAGAAGAAATCTTGGATAGCCATATGGGTAGAAGTACAATGAATATACAGTATGAATAATACTTGGTTAAGTGGAAAGGAAGGCGTGTTAAAAAATCGTCATGGTTGTCCAAGGCAAAGGTTGACCATCTTGGTTTTCCTCAAACACTTGGGACGTGACTAGGTCATCTCTCAAATTACCTCGAGTGTTTGATATAGGAGCATCCAAGGTGTAAGGGCAATCTTGCATCACAGTAGATAATAATTTTGTTAATTTTAATTTTGTTTTGTATGTTCTTAGTTAGTTGGAGCACATGTCCAAGTTTCAGTGGTTTAGAACTATCATAATCTTTCGAAGGCTAAAAATCGTAACCTACTATTTTTAGTAATATGGTATTTATGTAGATATGGACATGTAAATTTTTGCATCTTATGTCATAGATAGACCACCTCAAAAGCTTTCCTATGCAACAAACGGTTAATCAATTAGACGCCCAGTTCAAAAGATATGCCTCTCAAAAGTTGTGGACTCTAAGGAAAGTTAGTATTTCGAAATTAGAAGGTAATCAAGGTGGCATGGATTTTTGGTGAGGAAACTTACCAAAGTGGGGCATAATTATCTAAGATGAGATGAGGATGAGTTTTCAAAGAAACTTACTAAGTTGCGTTTCATTCTTATCCTCGAGTTTGGAAAAATCAACTACAGAGGGAAAAAGCAAGATCTACATTAAAAAAAAATTAGCAAGTGGATAAATCTGATAAGTTACCTTTCTCCATTCATGTGACCTTTGCAAAATGGGGGAATCTTGATTTTGACACCACACTTAGATATATTCTAGAGTAGTACGCCTGGATTGGGAAAGAGAGAGATTGAAAGCTTTGAGGAGAAGTTTTTGGGAGATTTTTCAGAGAGAAATTTCTGAGACTTGGTAGTGTAGATTGGGCTCTAGCATGTAGGTTAACCTTCTTTGTAGTGAGATATCCCATGTAGACAGAGCATTGCAATTTCTTTTGATAATAAAACATGTTTGATTCCATTCTTCACAAATTTTTGTGAGAATCTTTGTTGTTGTTGTGTTGTGTGTGAATGTAGGGTGGAGTAACCTTGCACCAACTTGGCTATAACAACATATCCAAAGTCTTGTCTATGCATGCCAAGCTATCAAAACTACAAGATATTTCATATTTGTAGAAGCACACAAAAAAAAAATCAAAACTTGAAACTAAAATACTACATTATCAATGAAAAAAACTAAATAATAGCCTAAAATTGCTTCGAGGTTTATGGTTCTCACTTTTGTAAGCCTATAGTTTTCACTACAAGGATACATACAACCATGCACAAAACATTTTCACAACAAACCTTATTGAAAAAAGAAAAAGAAATATATCGAGATTAACAATTAAAGTTAGAGACACAAAAAATTCAAGCTGCATTCACAGAAGAAAAAAATAAATTCGAGCATAAACCACCTCACATTCATTGTACAACCAATTTCTAATATATGCATGCAAAGCCATGGCATTACATAAGCAAAATCAATATTTTGTTGTACAAAAACTGAAAAATAATAATAGCTTTTCTGTAGCTTTGTCACCCACAAAAATCACAATAAATGTCATCAATTAACTTTATTGACTTCTTGTTCTAATGTAGTTTCCACCTCATCACTAGTGGGCCAACCTTTTTGCCCTGACAGATCTCTCGCACTTTGGAGAGAGCCAATCAACATGTGCCACATGTCAACGGAAGGGCAACACGATCATATTTGTCCTCCAACATCAAACGATCACCATTGAGGTCGGGAATGGAGGGCTTATTCTAGTAGGTCTTATTCTAATAGGTGAACCCCTATCAACATAATTATTATTGGTTACGAGTTGGAGATTTGCCCATTCCTTCTAGCATGGGCTTATGCTCTGCTGTAATTTAAGTACACGTAATTAAGGTACGATAGCATCGATACTCCTGACACCATTTGCAGCCTGTAGAAGCTTAGCATCCCCACCACCTTTATACTTGCATATACCTTTACTCAGAAGAAAGCTGCCTGAGCTGAACCCAAGAAATGATCTTGTGGGTCTAGCATTTACTGGTCATCAGAACCAGAATAACATGACGATGACAAATTAGAACAGTGTTTACTTTTAGCTTTCTGGGCTATTCACAGAGGACAGGTCAGTGACACGATTAAACGGTAGGTATTGCAGTTGTATGGTATATATACGGAGAAAGGGGAAAACCCATATTTTTTAGGTAGAGTAGATGAGACAAATATCGGACAATTTATTTTTTTCCGCATGAGAGGGATGTTATAAAAACGCGAATCTGAGATCTGTTGTGGTCGATGATTATGGAGGTCGTAACGGTGTCGGCTCACTTTTTAAAAAGTGGGGCTTGTGGATAAAAAAGATTGAATGGATGAAGCAGCCATAAATCATGGTCCACCGGTGAGAAGAATGGAAGACACATAACAACTGTTATGCGGCGTTAAATGAAAAGATATGACCTAAGATGGGTGATTTGATCTGCACATGGAGGGCCCTGAATGTCCACTTCCCAAGAAATAATAAAATGAGTTGAGGATGCCTCGTACTTGCATAAATAAAAGAAAACGACATTAAAAAGGGAAGGAATCTTCACTATTTCTGATATAATTAAAATGGAGTATCATGGATGTACCAAGCTGTTCCTAACACATCGAAAAAGGAGGAAAGAAACAATGTAAGGTCACATACTGAACAAAAATTCTACGCTTGTCCAAAGAAAATTCTACTCGTATTTCATCTGAAAGCGATTTATCAGCACTGGTTTTGCATAGAGAGACGCAATCTCGTTATGTGTGAGGTATAACACAAAAAACGTGAACTAAAAAAGTTGACATAATTTTGAAGGAATCGAACAGTAGTCAAGCTGTCAGTGACAACTTTTAATTGGCATAGACTTTTTTGAGGCCGTAGTTTTAGCCGTGTCGGTCGTTTTAGTCATGCGGAGGCCATCTTTGTTCACCGCTTTCGCCAACGGTATAACTAGCGGTTGCTCCAAAGGTATCGGTTAGAGTTGAAAGGATGGTGTAATTTTTATTTTTGGTAAAGTGGGGTTTTCTAAAGTGGACGAGTGTAAATTAGTAGTTGTATTTTTTTAGAAATTAATGGATGTTTATCTTTGGTCATTTTTTATGAATGAAGTTGTAAGCAATAATAATCTGATATTTTTAGTAAAAATGATGATGGAAAAAGAGATTGTGTGTTCCTTCATACATTAATTAATTATTTGAGGAGGAAATATTTTGTTTCACAATAAAAATGAACAATTACGAAGTGTTGGATAAGAACAAGTCCATACAAAGTATGAAGCAATTAAATATTTCAAGGCCACTACCTTTGACGAAGCCCATAAAAATATACCTACAAACCTTTGTAACATGTCACTTTTATAATATATGATATGTTTTTCTATTATATGTTAAATATAATTATATATAAATATTAAATATTTGTGTATAATATTTAATATAATATATAATAATGAAACATATATATGTATGTACACATATACACATATGTACATAAAAGCATATGTACACACACACACACACACACACACGTGTGTGTGTGTGTGTGTGTGTGTGTGTGTGTGTGTGTGTGTGTGTGTGTTTACATACATACATAAATACATACATATACACACATACATAAATACATCTATGTTTGTATTTACGTATGCACATACATATATATGTATACAAATACATATGCATGCACACACACACACACACATAGAAATTTACTATCAAATATGTTAGTATTTTAAGAGTAGTATTGAATAGATAACCATTATAAAAAATGCATGATAAGCAACAAACCTTTGTAACATGTCACTTTTATAATATATGATATGTTTTTCTATTATATGTTAAATATAATTATATATAAATATTAAATATTTGTGTATAATATTTAATATAATATATAATAATGAAACATATATATGTATGTACACATATACACATATATACATAAAAGCATATGTACACACACACACACACGTGTGTGTGTGTGTGTGTGTGTGTGTGTGTGTGTGTGTGTGTGTGTGTGTGTGTGTGTGTGTGTGTGTGTTTACATACATACATATACACACATACATAAATACATCTGTGTTTGTATTTACGTATGCACATACATATATATGTATACAAATACATATGCAGGCACACACACACACACACATAGAAATTTACTATGAAATATATTAGTATTTTAAGAGTAGTATTGAATAGATAACCATTACAAAAAATGCATGATAAGCAAGGGTACGCGTGCGCACACACACACACACACAATGAAATTTACTATAAAATATATTAGTATTTTAAGGGCAATACTGAATAGATAACCATTGTAAAAAATGCATGATAAGCAAGGTCAACTTTAAAATTTAGGACCTTCACATATACAAATTAGCATCAATGGCTAGAAGAGATGCCATCTATGTAAATGCCATTTATGTTTTTTATTTATTTGCATATAAGATTTGTGAGGCATGGATGGAATAGATCTCTAAAATAGTCTCTCCCATTTTGATCCTTATTAAATAACAATTCAAATTACATAGCCATTTCCATTCTTATATGTAGTTATATCTAATGGCATGTATGCATTGAAAAATTATTTATATCCATCGACATATATAACTAAAAAACTAATACTATTATATTTTATTACACACACACACACACACACACATGTCAATACTGGCACCGATTGAAACTATACATTATATGTGGAGTTCTATCATAATCAAACTAGTTTCTATGACATCCTCAACCATCTTTGAAAATAGAAAAGGTCCAATCAAATATTTCACCATGTATAATGTGACAAGCATATTTTTAATGGGTACAAGCCATGTAAATATACTAGCTACATTGAATCTAGGTTTGATGTATAATATGGGCCCTATTATATCTGGGATCACTTGAAATACCATGTTATTGTCCCTCACCATCATTATAGAGCTCTAATTGATATATATCACTAGTTCACCACTACTCAAGCTCACCTTGAAATGAATATCTGCTCCTTGGAATTCTCATTTCGAAGAAACACACATAGTCATTTTACATTGTCACCTTTAATAGACAATAAATTATTATTATTTCTTAACACTTTATGCTCAAAAGGTGAGATGTAGTCATCAATCATAGGTTTTGAGTGAGTTATGACAATAAGTTTTACATTATTTCACTTTACAAAATTCTTTTTTATGTAAACTAAAAAAATGCATCATTTCTAACATAACTTGCACCTTTTGAACAACGGCTAGTTATCTTATGTAAAGATTTTTAAAATGAAGTAAAAACTAAAAAATATATCATGAAGCTCATGAATATCTAAATGTCCATAAAGACAATGAAATATAATGTCTACAAGTTATCGGTGGAATTCTCTAAATTGAAAGTAATGGAGATGATGTCAAATATTTTTAAAATTCATCAACATTACCACTATAGTAACTCTTCTTGCATGGGTCATCCATGAATTAAAGTTAGGGATTATAGTAGAAATCAAGATAAAATTAAGAGATATATGATGGGCCACGTGGGAATGTGGATTCTAGTTGTTAAGATAGTCAGATCCATAGTAACATCCAATGGAACCTTAATTAAAAAAAATGAATTCACCTACACAATAATAACCAAAAAAATCAAATTTTTTAATCTCATGCTCATATCTAGTTTTCATTTGATTTCAAACAAATTATTAATTATTGATTTCCATTTTTCGTATGTAAATTAAATTGTGATCATCCACACCATTGGCTAAGAACACTATTTAGAATTTTATTATGTTAATAGAGGAAATTCCTACTGGAAACTTCTAATTATTTTTAATAATTAATGCTATGAATAAAAAGGTATTTAAATATTTTATTATAATGGGTGCTTTGGATAATTAGACCAAAAAATATGTAATTTTATGTTTTTTAAAATAGGGTTTTATAAAACAAAAAGTGTACGTTGAGAGTCGTACCTCATTTGAAACTTATTATAATTGATCCTATCTCGCCTTTTTTGAATTAAATATTAATAAAAATTAATATGATTTAATTGGAGATGATAATGGAAAATGACGTGGTGTGTTCATTAATTTGACATGGAAATTATGAATCTAGGAATTTGACTCAAGAGAGGATGGTTAGTATGGTGTTAGATTCAAAATGAAAATAAAATGAAAGAAACACACTAACTAGCATAACATCTCTAGGTCTAGACACTAGGGAAAGATTAGTTAACAAACATGAATAAAACACACAACTAATTTTTTATTTTATTTTTTTTAAAACATCTTTTTTTTTCTTTAAATGCTCCAAAATACTTGTTGTAGTGGCTTGCTTAGCTTGTGCTCATGAAGTGCTCATCAATGGAATCTTGGCTACCTCCATCTCTCCTTGGCACCTTTGGATTGTGGCTTGGTTTGGATTAGAATCAATTTATCATTATCAAGACTTTGAAGATATTTGAGCATAATAAATTTTCACCAAAATAGTTTAGAAATGATGTTCATGGCCTCTCTATTTATAGATTTTTGAGATTGATCAGAATCAACCTGAATTGTCCATCTCAAGATTAAGATGTGTGGCTAAAGATTAATCTAATTATAAAATTAAAATTGATAAATAGGCTCATCAATATTTGGGATAGAGGAGAAATTAAGAGGCATGGAGGGCTTTGATGAGGCATGGGAGGCATGAATCCTGATATTTGTGACATTTATGGCCTAAGGATCTCTTCCCAAGAAAGAAGGTCACCTGATGATGAAAATATTCAATATTCATTTCCA
Source organism: Torreya grandis (assembly GCA_037957365.1). NCBI lineage: Eukaryota > Viridiplantae > Streptophyta > Pinopsida > Cupressales > Taxaceae > Torreya > Torreya grandis. The sequence continues at coordinate 3,035,237 of JARHVA010000580.1, read as the reverse complement.
AAAATAAGTATTCAATAAGATTCCATGGAATTATTAATTAGGCATTGATTTGGATTAATTAGTTCTTAAGCATGTTTAAGCACTTTGTGCATAAATTACTTAAATTGATTAGAATGCCTTGTTATTGATCCTAAATTTGACTGAATTGAAATTGAAAGGAAATATCAAATGAATTTAATCTGTATTCCTATTTAGGATGTTACCAATAACAAGTAAAAAAGTCATGCATCTTGTGTAAGAGATTTGATAGGAAAGAGCAATCTAGAGTACCTAGGTGCAAAATTGGCATTTTGACTCAGAATGATCTAATCAAGTTAGTTGGCCCATAAATTGCATTGCCCTATTTAGGGATACCCTAGCAAAAATTTGCATTTGAATATGTCATTTTAAAATATTTTAATGTGTTTTAGTGTTTTAAGCTGAATTGTGCATTTTAAGTGGAAATTGGCCAAAAGCCTAGTTGGAGGCTATCGGTGGCCAGTTTTAGGTGTCTACAGTTTGCCCCTATTTGAGAAGATGTTACAAACCATAGACAAAAAAATGTATTCTAAAATAATGAGAGATGACCTATATGCCAATAATAATATGATGATTAAAGAATAAAACTCTAAATGATTTTGAGAAGCCTATGATGATGCCCCCTTGAGGGAGTGGCTATCACATTTATTGATGGACAGTCCCTCGAAAAGAAATAAGAAAAGAGGTGGAAATTAACCCATGGTTGAGATTAATCCAAATGAGAAAATGTTTGCATGCATTGATGTAAAAAAGATACTGATTTACCCAAAGGCAGTTATAATCAGGATTAAAAGTCAAAATAATGATTGTTCCATAGGTGGTTATAATCATTAAGAGGACCTATATTGGCTAAAGATGATTACGCCCCAGTTAGGGTTGATTAGAAAGCATAACTCAAGGATATAACCTATAATATAGAGTAAAGATGAGTGGAGTGTAAAGTGATGAAATAGAAGAATAAAATTGATTAGTGTAAATGATTCAGTTGTACCTAACAATGAGGAGATGCTTGTTCTGATTAGCAACGATATAACTAGAATGGTCATTAGGTTGATTTGATCAAGGGTGAGATGGAAGGATTTTTCCAAGGTACTAAGGAGAAACTTCTGTAGCTCCATTGATTTTACACCTTCCTGAAGCTAATTTTTGTTGTAGCATGTGATGGTAGGCTTCATGATAGAACACCATGAAGACTTTCCAAAAATATGCATAAAGACTGACTCTTGATCCAATAAATAATCAAAAATAATAAACCAATGATAAAAACCATGATGATAATATTGACGTATGAATATGGATATACTCAAGAATAATGTACTTGAAGAATCACCCATGAATGCATATACACTGAGTTGAGGTAACAATGCTGAAAGTAAACAAATAGGCAAGCAAATAAATAAACAAATCGAAAAAAAAAACTGAAATAAACAAACAAACAATCTAAAATAAACAAACAAACAAAAATATTGAAAACAAAAGCAAAAGAAAGCATCCTAACAATGACCATGCCCTAGTAAGGCAGATCGAGGATAACTAACTAACCTTAGACAAGACAAATATTTTTGGTATTTTTGAAATGTTATGAATATTTTTGGAATTTCAAGGTATCTTAACTCATTAGAGAATAACAAGATACTTGCTCACAAAATGGCAAGAGTGTTTGGCTTAGGTTGCTCATAAAATGGTGAGAGTGTATGGAAAAGGGGACTGAGGTGACCTCAACATGAATTAAGCACGACCTACATAGTCCTATAATGACCTCAAGTCATAGTAATTTTGTCCACACAAAAGGTAGGGAAAAACCAACTAGGTACCAACAAGTTCTCAGATCTAGTAAATGGCAAGGTAATGCGACAATGCATAACAAACAAGTGTTGCCCCTAGTTTGCCCATAGGTGGTTATAACTAGGATACAACATCATAGGTAAATGATACTAATTTTATGATAGGTGATTATAATTAGTAGCAAGACTAGTGAGACACTAATTTTGTCATAGGTGGTTATAATCAGGCTCACATAAACAAGCTTGATATAAGATGGAAAATGAAAGGTATCTTACCAGATCATTTATCACACTACTTTCATAGACTGTCATTGTAAACATGAATTTGATTTATCATTGAAACTTGATTGGAATCCTCTCACAAAAAGTGTAAGAAGAACAAAAATAATCAATATCAAAATAGGATTAGGTAGGATGAGTAAAAATAAGCTTTGGTCTAGATAAGAATGGCATGATATGATGGAATGACATTGCTAAAGATAATGATGGTCTAGATAAGAATGACATGATATGATGGAATGACATTGCTAAAGATAATGATGGTCTAGATATATTGGATAAAATGGTAAGAGGGTTGCCCCCAGGTGATGGGGTAAATGGATGGGATGTATAATAATGGTAAATAGGCATATATAATAATGGCAATGGCATGTCAATGAAATGGTATGGTACATGGTTTGGCCTGGGTGTGGTTTTTGATTCTGTTGTTCATGTTGATGGGGAGATGCACATCCTAATAAAAAAATGATATAAATAGAATACTTGATCATGTTAATTATTAGCCCACACCTCATTTGAATAGTTGGTATGTCAAGAATAGCCTATAGATTTGGATTTCAAGATTGTTGTTGTGATCTTCACTGGTCATTGATTCTAATTCCTTCAAGCGTCGAGACAAGGTGTCTTTTTAGCCTCTACAAAGTAAAGTGTAACCATGGATGGTAAATAATGAAAAATAATGGATGGTAGGTTTGATTGTGAAATGGAATGGTTGATGATAATGAAATGTATAATGGTGGGGAAATAGGTGAAGATATGGACCTTCAGTCACACGTAATGTTGTTGATCCTAGATTCAACATAACTTTGGTTGTGGTGGAGCCAAAGACTTGTTATCTTGATAGGACTACCAGATTTATCTATTGTCTGATCTTGAGAGTAGCTACCATCTAATTAGGCTGTAGATTGGAAGCTATTTTGATTTGATCTTTGATATTATCTTCATCAAGTAGTAAAGGACTTTTGTGCTCAGCTATTGGTGCCTCAAAGAATTTTTCACCAATGAAGTTGTCTTGATTTTCCCAGAGCATATTTGAGAAGGTTTCACTAAGGAATGTTGACTTTTGACTTTGATTGTCTTCTAGCACTTTCAAAAATGTTTCACTAGAAGATGCTGAGTTTTGATTTTTCTTATCCCCTAGTGCCTCCAAAAATGTTACACTAGGAGAGTGCTCTTTTGCTATATGAATGTGGTCTTGGCCTCCTTACTCTTCTTCAACTGCTATGTCACCATAGATGCAGTTCAACACATTGTGATTCTATCGATCCAAATCAACACTTGTGAGAGATGGAATGTCAATGATATGGCTATTTCGGTTGATGTTAATGAATGGAATGGGGAGAGGCTGCACAATCCTCATAGAAGATACTAGGATAACTTGTGTCGAAGTTGAAGTACTCATCCTAAAAAATTGTAAAAGGATCACAAATGTATTCAAACTAATTTGTGAGACATGCATAGCCAATGTTTTAACTATCATGAACATATTATGTATTTGAATCTAATTTTGACTCAATAAACTCTGAATTTGATGTTGAGACTAATGTTAATTCTAATTTTGATGCTAAATCTGATATCAGTTTAAGAATATAATGCAAATCTAACTTTGATTCTTCATCTGATGGGTAGTCTATTACAATAATGTCTTGTTGAATATTTGGTTTTGGACAAGTAACAGCTTGTGATGGCATAATGGGCTTCACAAAAACTAGTTTGTCAAAGTAAGTCTCCTCTAGGATGGGAAGTAGGTCAAGATACACCTCCTCAGAGACTAGCTTGTTAATAGGAGGCTCTTGAAAAATAGGCACATGGTCGAGGTAATGATTTTCCAAAATGTGGTTTTAATCATTAAGAAGTGACTTGATAAAGAATGGCTCGTAATTGTGAGATTCCTCAATAACTAGTATAAGATCAATAGGTGATTCATCACAGGTTGACTTATCGTAAGTGGTTGGTTCAACAAAATCATCTTAGATTGGTTGGTCATCTAGGTTCTGGTTTCCAATGAGTTGAAAAATACTAGTTTTAAACATAGCTTAGTCTTCAAATGATTGAATGGGTTGAGCTTTGGATGGGATTAGTACTGGATGAAGAATGACTTGTGGTTGGATAATGGTAAGGCCTTAGGGAGCATGATTTCTCACATGAGCCAAAGGACAAAGTCTTAAGATGGTAATGATAGGGTGTTGTGGGGATTTATTGCTCATAAAAGCCAAAGGACTAGGTCCTATAATGATGAAGGGGAATTGTGGAACTTGATTGATCGCACAAACCAAAGGATGAGGTCCTAGTATATAAATAGTTGGGTGTTGTGGAGTTTGGTTTCTCACACAAAACAAAGGATGAGGTCTTGGTATGGGAATGGGGTGACATTGTGGTCATGAAATATAAATGGTATGATGTGGTAGAGCCTAATTACTCACATAAGCCAAAGCATCCAAGTCTTCCTCATAAACCATATCATCCCAATTGTGAGTTGGCTCACAAGCTAGTTCTTGATTATGTTTCATGTACTGATTATTGAAAAGAGGGTATGAATTCATATCCCAAACAACATTATTTTTAGCTAGGTCTTTAAAGTCTTCCTCACTAGAATCTTCATGCCAATTAAGGTCTTGATTTGTATTTGTGGATTTTGACTATGTTCCCCATATGGAGTATTATAGTGAGAATAATAAAAATCCTTAGAAAATCTTTCTCTATAAGGGTTACTAGTGGGAATTTGTGTGGCCATTATATCATAAGTTTTATTGTACATGACTCCATCATAAGTGTAGCTAGACATATCCACATAAATGATGAAATCTCTAAAAATAAAAAGGTTTAGAATTCTACAAACACTAAAAAATGATCTAAAAGACAAATGGTTCAAACTTGGTCCAAGTTGGTCAAAGGGGTGGATTTGTATCTCTAATGTGGTTTGAAAGTGGAGTTGTATCTCCAAAATGGTTTTTTCTAATACTTGGTATAAAATAGCCTACCATGAAACATCTAACATCAAATGTCATACACATAAAAGGTCAAGCATCTAAATAAAAATTATCATGTCAAAGGTCTAGGTCAAAGTGTTCCAAACAAGGTCTAAAATAGGAAAGGGAAAAGTTGAGTTACTAGGTATTTTGTCCAAATGTAGAGTCAAAAGCTAGACTAAAAAAAACATGCATATGCTAGGACTTTTAGCCAAATGACATCAAAATCTAGACTTGAAACAAAGGCTGTTGTGATTTGATTCAATCTAACAAGTTTGGAAACAATTTTGACATAGACCTGGCACACGAAATCAAACATAAACATGATCAGTTGGCATAAGGCATAAGACAAAAGGCTCTTTGAATAAATATTATGTTCTCTAAAATAAAGGCACAAATAATGATAATGATAGGTACTGAACGAATAAACCATCAATAATTTTCAAATCTGGTTAATCGATTAACCAAAGTTATAAAACCCAAAATAGAAAGATATATGTATTATCCCCATGAATTAAGGCCTAAATAGAAATCAATCAATGTTTGAATCCAAACTTGACAAGGCTAATTGAAAACTCAACATTGAAAACTATGATTTGACCAAACAGGTGAGACAAGATTGGACAACATGACAACATAAGATAAAGGTCCAAATGGTATACATGACATGATTTGAAACAAATAGTTTTTGGCACAAGGTGAGATAAGTCTTGAAACAAATTGATCAGCCTAATGACATAAGCATGCTCAAATGATGTGATTAATGTTATGTTTGAAAAGACTCAAAGACACAAATGGTTTGGCATGATTTGGGTAGCATAACACTACCCTTCTCAATTCAAATACATTGTTTTGACATGGCTTATGAAAAAACAAATAAGTTTTAGTCTCAAAACATATCAAGCAAAAATGACCAAAATACACTTAAGTATAATCATCTAAATCCTAGCAAGGGTAGAACAATGTGGGGTTGACTAAACTAGCAAGCTTTTGAATGTTTCTAGGGGAATCAATTTCATAATTAATTTCATGTCAAAAAATGCAAAAGAAAAGCATAAAAATTGGGTGACCATGGCATTGGCTAGTTGTAAAAAGTTCTAGTCTTATTTACAACTACTATATCCTATTATTTTCTTAGTGTAATGTGATGTCCAAATGCAGATACATCCCATGTGTAACTCAGAAGGTGTAAGTGAAGTCAATGCCATGAGATGAAACCTTAGTTCAAATCTTCCATAAATAACGCGGGGGAGGTAATGATGTCCCCCTCACAAGCCAAGTTTGCATGAAAATAAAAGACTAAGAGAAATACTTTAGGGTCATTTTCAAGGTCACCCAACCTTTGACGAGTTTTTGGGGAGTGATTTAGATGACATTATTTGTAAGCCTTGGACTAAGCATTTTACAATAGGAATGGCATTTTTGATTCCAAGGGTTACCTAAAGGGGACAAATGGAAGAGCATACACATGACACCCCTATTTTTTCCAAACAAAGATTTAACTTAAATAAATAAGTAAATACAAAAACTTGGAAAGGTGAGTTCATTTTTGAACCCAAATAGAAAATGAGTTGGTGTTCATTTGACCCCTTGGTCTTAGTTGTAACTTTGAAAACTAATGCTAAAAACTCACTTAAGCACCTAAATATTACTTTAAGCACCCAAAAATAATGTTCCTAATTCATTTGAAGCATGCAAAAGGTGATTTAAACATGTTTTTAGAAAATGTCAAGCATGGTCCTACAACAAAATGTTAGCATGTCCTTTAACCTTGAAGCTCTTTTGGGTTTGAAATAATGAACTCAAAAAAAAAGATCTATCAGGTCTGTGTTTTAAGAAAAACATAGTGACTTACATCAATTATATAACTGATGATGGTTTTCTAACTGACATTGGTTATACCAATGTAACTGATGACAGCTATCTAATTGATGTTGGTTACTGTGTAAACTTGTGGCAAACAAAAATGACAAAACAATGTTAAAAAATAAATTTTAAAGATTTTTAATGATCCAAATGAGTATTTTAAAGCTACAAAATGATCTTATTCATGTGTGGGATGCATCCTATCCCACTAGGCATGTCATATGTGAATCTAGGAATTTGACTCAAGAGAGGATGGTTAGTATGGTGTTAGTTTCAAAATGAAAACAAAATGAAAGAATTACACTAACTAACATAAAATATCTAGGCCTAGACACTAGGGAGATATTAGTGAACAAAAATGAATAAAACACACAACTAAAATGTAGAATAAACCTTCTTTTACCTTTCTTAGATGCTCCAAAATACTTGTTGTAGTGGCTTGCTCAACTTGTGCTCATGAAGTCCTCATCAATGGAAGCTTGGCTACCTCTATCTATCCTTGGAACCTTTGGATTGTGGCTTAGCTTGGCTTAGAATTAATTTGGAATTATAAATTTTCATTATCAATCCTTTGAATATATTTGAGCATAATAAATTTGCACCAAAATAGCTTAAAATGATGTTCATGGCCTCTCTATTTATTGATTTTTGAGATTGATCAAAATCAAACTGAACCGTCCATCTCAAGATTGAGACGTGTGGCTAAATATTAATCCAATCATGTAATTAAAATTTATAAATAGGCTCATCAATATTTGGGATAGAGGATCAACTAAGAGGCATGGAGGGCTTTGATGAGGCATGGGAGGCATGAATCCTGATATTTATGGCATTTATGGCCTAGGGATGTCTTTCCAAGAAATGAGGTAACCTGATGATGCCAATATTTAATATTCATTTCCAAAAATAATTATTCAACAAGATTCCATATAATTCTTAATTAGGCATTGATTTGGATTAATGATCTCTTAAGCATGTTTGAGCAATTTATGCACAAATTACTCAAATTGATCAGAATACCTTGTTATTGGTCCAAAATTTGGCTGGATTGGAATTGGAAGGTGATGTCAGATGTGTTAGATCCATATTCCCATTTAGGATGTTACCAATAACAAATAAAAAAGGAGAGAATATTGTGTAAGGGATTTGATAGGAAAGAGCAATCTAGAGTACCTAGGTGTAAAATTGGCATTTTGACTCAGAATGATCTGATCAAAGTTAGCTGGCCCATAAATTGCATTTCCCCATTTAGGTATACCTTGGCCAAAATTGGAATTTGAATATTTTAGTTTCAAATCTTTTATCATCTTTTAGTGTTTCTAGGCCAAATTGTGCAGTTTAAGTGGAAAGTGGCCAAAATCTTGATTGGAGGTTATCGGTGGCCAGTTTAAGGTGTTTACAGAAACTAGTTATATTGATAGCGCACATTATAATTCATGGGGATTTTTTAATGATTGTTGATTGTCCTTTTTCAATACCTTTCTTGTCAACACCTCATTACCAAACTTATTAGATGATACCCATGTTGAATTTCATTAGATTGGTCCTTTCATGTTGGGTTTCTTCATAGATTGCCCTATGCAAGTTTAAAATTTTTACCTTAGTTTTGATGCCCTACAACATATATATTACATTGTAAAAAAACACTATAAACCTAAAAACAAAACAAGAAAAAAAACATTATACCAAAAATCGTATAATACATGGAGCTATTTGGTACCCTATTTCAATTTTATATTATATATGATAAACATTAATGATAGTAATGCTTACACTTGCAGCCATTTACACACTATGATAGAATGGTTCCATTTATGTATTTTATAATAGTTGTTACTTGCTAAGAAATGTCAAGAATTATGTAATTTCTATTCCATCGAAAGTGAAGATTTATTAAAATGATCTAAATCTCCTATCATATAGTAATATTGATTTATCTAGAAAAAAAAATTGATAATAAATCATTATCATGCCACACTTTCTGACTTTACTTGTTGAGTTTTATTTTTTCATTTTTTACTTTGAATTTTTTAATCCATAATGTTAAAATCTATTACTAATGCCTACAAAGAATCTTAATATACTAGTATCATGATCATTGTAATTCATAGACTAGGAATTATGTACTACATTAGCATGATTGCTTCTAGTCTACAAACTAACCGAAATAGAGTAAAATGTGTCAAATGATTTTATTTTATTATATATTCCCATAGGATAATAGGAATTTTATCCTCCCAACCATCCATTTTCACATTGCTTATCTTTGTGAGAATATTTTTAATAACTTTGTTTGATGCCTTAACCTACTCATTAGCTTGAAAATGATTTGTTTTTTTTGTGGTGTGATATCATAAACTCATATATTAGAGTCTTGATGGTTATGTTTAGGAAATTCATTCTTATATCACTAGCCAACATCAAAGAACATCCAAATATATTTATAATATTCCCATACAGAACATTGTTTGTGTCCTTACCATTACAACTTGATACCACAGTTGCTTCCACCCATTAATTAAGGTAGTTTATATTGATGATTATGTATCTTTCATGATTTCACCTAACTCAAGATTTATTGGTCCTACAAATTATATTTTAGTTATTCAAATGGTTGTTCAGTTGGCATAGGATTCAATGGTTTTTCGTATTTCATAATGTTGTTATACTCTATGTGCATCTTCAAACAAAGTAGGCTACCATAGGTTACTTTATAATATCTTCATTTTAGTAGATTTTGTTGTGAAATGTCCACTTGAGATTCCATGATGTTCCTCTTAAAGAAGTTACAATTGATCATGCTTGAAATCCACTATGCTTAGTACATCATCTTTACCCATTTTGTATAGAAATAAATTTATGTTGATGAATGGAATGGCTCTTGTGATCAAATGATTCTTGTCTCTTTCCACATAGTGCATAGAAAAGCTTCCATATTCTAGGAAATTATCTATGTATTCCATGTTTTTTGGAATCATATACTTGAATTAAATGGGCATCTGATGACATCTTTGAGTATTATAGGTTCTTATCCATTATGTATTCATATCAATTGGTTTGGTCCAAAATTTTCCCTCCTTGGTTTCACATTTATTCTGATGTAAAACTCTTGAACCAACATCAACCATTGAGATATCCTCTGTACTAACATGGGATTATTTATTATGTATCACATACCCTAATGATTAATACAAATTTATAGAAGTTAAAGTATAATATTATGGAGTGAAAATACCATTTCCATAACTTCCCTTTTCGTAGTCATATAATTTTTATCTATGACTTACCAAGTGAATAAGATGGTCCAATACTTCATATCTTGGTTGTGTGAGAAAATTTATTACTATAGTTCGTAAGGCATCTACTTAAGCATGGAATGGTTTTATCAACTTGGGAAATATAAAAATGGGAGATGTTACTAGCCTTTAATTTATCTCCAAGATTGTCATTTGGCACTCATTATTCCATTCGAACCTGGTATCTTTGCGCAAAAAATGTTCCATAGGGGAAGATATAATTATGTATCCCTTTATGAATTTATTGTAGTGTCATGTATTACCTATAAAATATCACACCTATATAGATCTTTTAGGATGTGGCATGACAAAAAAAACTATGATTTTGGATTGGTCCACCAAAATACCATCAGTACATACTATATGCACCAATAGGAAACAATAAAATATTTGAATAATAAGTAATTATTTAGGTTTAGAGAAATACATAGAGCTATACATTATTCCAACATCAACCTCATCTTGGAAATATGTTCATCAAATAAATAAATATCAACCCAATCATCTAAACAAACTTCCAAGAAATCATTGCTGAATTATTTAAATGTAGGGACCACAACACTAGAAAACATAGAAGGATAATTTTTCAACCCAAGCAACATTAACTTGTATGAAAAAGATGAAAATTATGTTGTAAATGAATTTTTAGCTTAATATTCTACTATAATTGGTATCTAATGGTAACCACATAAACCATCTATAAGAGAGTACACTGCATGTCTTGTGACTGACTCTAAGACTTCATCTGTGAATGGAATTGGGAATGGATTATTAATACATGAATTATTTATTCCAAATTAATTCAAAAATACTATGATATATTCATCCATATTAGGTTATGCCACCATTAGGCTAACCCAGCTTTTTTTCCACTAGATAGATAATAATTCCTTCTTTCATAAGATCCAATTTAGCCTTTACCTTATACTTCATATTGAGATTTAACCTATATGGGTATTTTTTCATAGTTTGTGCACACTAGTTTATCCCTATGTGCCTCTCACATAGGGAAAGATCTATCCCATTTTAATTCTACAAACTTTGTTTTATATACATCTTGGTGATCTCAAAGTAGGTGCAACCCTTTTAGAACCTTAAGCTACATCCAAAAATCTCCTAAAGCTGAAAGATTTCTCATAGAATCTCTCCTCATATTACCAACCAAGTTCATTAATGAATCCCAATATAATTAGTTGAAACCACTTGGAATTAAATCTTAAATGGTTTCATGTCCTTTCTCACTCCTGAATATTAAGATTTTGTTGTTGTTGTTGTTGTTGTTGTTGTTGTTTTTGTTGTTGATCTTTATTTTGGTCTATGATTTTGGCTCTATGATCCTCAACTTTTTACTCTGGATTAAATAACTCCTTAAATTACAAGTTCTAATCTTTCTCATTAGACTCATCTTTTTCCTCCTCATCTACAATTCAATTGAAATTTTCTATCAAAAATAATTATATCTATTTATTCTCTTTATATTTTCTTAGAGTTGCATTTAAGTCCTTAACTGCTTACTATTTTGAAGTGGAGTCTAATGTAGTAATAAGATTAACTACTCCTATATTGAATAATAATATATTCCGCTTCTATAAGGCTTAGGTTACCACAAGATTGTCATATTTAAAAAGATGAATAAAATCTTGTTGGACCTGTAGCCAATTCTTAGTTTCCATTATGTGATCTTGATGCATGTACCATGATGTTGGAAGTACTAATAGTGTATATATAAAGACATGCACCTTATATTTTTTTTCTACACCCTACATAGGCCATACATCTAAAAACTTAAGCATGTGCCTTTATGGACACTTACCTTCTTGTAAAAATAACCATTGCTCCATAGCGATAGGCAATATTTTGAATTTAGCTCACAACAGCTTAAAAGCATCATCCCATTATAATTAGTTTGTCCTAGAAGCATCCCACCAAGTCAAAAAATTTCCCTTTAAAATAAATTTTAGTGAACTCACCCTCTAGGATAGAAAAGGAATATGGTGCTTTATTTTGAAGCTAAATTGATCCAAGATGTCAGTTAAAAATATTGAGGTAGTTAGTGTTTTGTCATAAAAACCATGCAGATCAGACTCACCTCATTATCGCATCTTAATTATTTCAACATGTGGGTATATAAATCACCATTGATTGAAGATGCAATTTCCCAAAGTTAATGAAATTATTTGATTATCTCTATAAATTATGGTAGTCACACCTACTTTGTATAGAAAATACACTTTAGACTTAGTTGGTGATCACACAAATAGTGACCTACATTGTTCTATTTGGAACTATACAACTTGTTCCTTTGTTATCACATTCCCAAAATAAAATTATTCAGTCTATTGTGTTTTTTGTTGATCCTCCATTTGTAGATCAAAAAATTGACACTCTATAGCTCAAAACACATTGGGCTTAGATTTTGTGTCCATATTAAACCAACTATTATCCCCCTAGGCAAAGGGTGAATCTTGGTCCTTAGGAATAATATATGGATTCATTTAATATTTAGTCATAGGTATGTTGATAATTCTATCCACTTGATGTGTCTATAACTTATTTAACATTATGTTTGTGGTCATGTGACCATCATAGGTCTACTTCTTACCAATTAATCAAGTGCAGTGTCTTTCATTAGTCTTAATATAAATAATTTATAAATACCCTCATATACTTAAGTTACCAATTTGATTTATAAACCTTATAGTAAACTAATAAGCTCTAACCTACCATAGTATGAAATGCCCAACATTACTAGATTGTATATGAGAACCAGTCATCAAATGGTTTCCCATGTGGAGCAAGGGATCATATTGGCTATGCTTCTAAAACTAAACACAATGTTTGATACTTCATACCATGCCAACTCAATATACATATGGGAATCAACATCCTAATGATTCTTAGTTTTCACATACCATACAACCTTTTCAGTTTGTTGTTGACCTATTTATGCTCATTCAAATAGGTCATGAAGAAGATTTATGATATTTTATGAGATGTCTTTATTTATGAGATTACTTAGGAGTTTTATTAGGTCGATCAAGGTATTGAAAAATCCCTCCTATTTCATGATGTGTGTATTTTTTCCATACATATAAACATATGGGTGTAGTAACTCTATATGATGTATACTAATGCTGAATATTCTAAATAACCTAGTTTTTTAATACATCAAACCCCTTTTTATTTTAAGATCTAGATATTTATTTTGATGATTTTTATAATTTTATGATCCTGCAACATTTATAAGGGAGGAAATTCCTTTTCTCCACATTGTTACTGCATAAATACTTGTATGAACACATTATTATTGGGAAGAAAGATCACCAAGATCACATATCTCACAACATTATCTTTCCTTTGCTTTTCTAATGCTAGATAATAGTTAGTATGATGTTATTATGAAACTATGAAATACATGTAATGAATTTGCCTCTAAGGATTAGTTTAGAGATTTCATTTTAAATGGTTGTACTCCCCATACAAGTAGTGGATAATTTTATGGCACCCCTATAATTCATCATTTTTATGATTTCATCCTTGATATCCACCTTGGTAGCCTCAAATATATCCACCTTGTCTTTGTTGGAAACTCCACCATGACTATTGAGGACTCTCATATTCTCATTACCTTTGAGGGGAGCACCAATGTTTTTTTTTCTATGTGTCACATCCCCATACATTCCTTAAGTATAATATGAAGACCATGCTGAGTTTTGTTTTTATATCAACATAACATTTAATGTCTATTAATACTAAAAATATGGGGGGATCCATACTGCTTGGTATTGAGTCTATGGTATCCAACCTATGACATCCTATGGTTGGTACTTTGGTGATATTGGTACCATAAGTAATAGTCTACATCAAATAGGTCATATCTACATCTAGTCCTAGGATGTTTACCTTCTTATAGGGAATTTGATGGAATAAAACTATGCAGACATTATTGATGACATATTCTTTAATTTATTGGAGTGCTCGGAAATTATTTTCATCATGATTATATGACTTAAATAATTTATATTACAAAATTTGAGGTTATTGAATGTACTCCTATAATAAATCACACTTAGTAGTCTCATTCCCTACTACATTATATATTTAACATTACAATGTTTTAATTTTTGGGTAGTCATTGTAATGGTGAAACTTTTATACACATTCCATACACCAATGCCATATCCTGGGCCTATTAGTTTAGTGGAGATCGACCATTTTTTGTAGCAAAACAACTATATTTACTTCAATATTTACAATAGGTTATGGACTATTTGCATAATATCTTATCTTCTACACATAGAGTGTAATTACGTAATAATATGACTTTTTATTGAACTATGTTTTAAATTTTGAAAACCTAAACCTAGGTCGCAGGACTTACAAAAACTAGCTAACCTTACCTATGTCGTGTAATAGCAATTCTACTCCATTATTACATATGAGAATCTGTTATCATAATCCCACATTGATTCACTTTATTTTTATTGAATTTCTTTCAACACTTGGATTCTTTGACTCACACACTTATTCAATTTTAAATCATATACCAACTAATATTTGACATATTTAAACTCAATTTGGCAACATATCCTTTGTATATGAACTCCAAAGTTGTTCCTGTTAAATATCTTATGAGATCAGACTTATTTACATCATCTACAGTTACATTTTTAATTTTACATTTCATTTTAGAAGTTATTAGATACTACTCAGGGTCAATAAACCCATCATATGTTATCAATATGACAAAAACATGTAGATTGAGAGACATGAATGTAGTGGTAATACTTGAAACTAGTAGTGGTGGTGGACTAGACTTGGGAAATATTTTGAGATTAGATACAACTTAAAATCCCTATTGAATTAGTTTCTTCTTATATAAGACTTTCTTGGTGTATGCACTATACTTACCAAATTTATTTGTAAAAGAGTCAAACCATGTACTATCTCTACTAGCTTCTTCACTTTTTCTTCTTTATAATGATAGAATAGTTACTAGGTATGTGTACAGTTGAAATGAATGAT